>WBNH01008509.1:0-20515 GCA_013401255.1 Urocolius indicus
GTCAAAAGCCTTGCTGAAGCCAATGCAGCACAGTATCAAACCAAAACCAGGGTTTTCCCCTTTCCCCTTTTGTCCCTTCATTGACCTGACAAATTTGTACACGCTAAACCCCAATAGTTGAGTTTCGCCTCACAAGCTGTATTACAAAACACAATAAGCATGAAGAACAGCTGTGCAGCTTATGCTTAAAATCACAGACAAGAACACTAGTGTATTATAGTTAAGAACATTTTTTTTTGCAGACTTAGCTAGAAAGACAATTTATTTTAGTGTGCCTCACTACAGTTACTAGATAGCATGAGGTTTTGGCATAGCTATAGCTATGCATTCCTTGATGCATGTCTTCTAGTATGTTCCTGTCACAGTACCATTCATAACCTGTGTTGTATGGTTGTTTTAATGTGACTAGGCTTCCTCACTGAGATGGGACACACTGAAAGGAACAGCGCTACTACCAACAGCCACGCCACAGTGCCACGTGCAAGGGCACATGACTTACGTGCAAGGGTTGACTCTCAGCTCTGGAGATTCACATCACATGCAGTATAAATGAGCTGCAAGCATAGCTTTTGGCAATCACTTAAAAATACCATTCAGAAGCAGCCATAAGGCACTGAGAACAGGACAAACCTCAGTTATGATCTTGGCTTCATTGCTATCCTGTACAAACCTTTCTCTATAATGGATGGAAGGTATCTATATATGCACATATACAAGAGCAATATACAACAGTGATCAAATTATCAATTATTAAAAAGTTTCTTGACAGAGTATTAGTATTAAAACACTCACGTCATGTCTTCAGTACTAAAAGTGAAATCATTTAGCAGTTAAAGCTTTGTTCCCGTTCAGCAGTTTATGTTAAATGAGTGCATTTCTTTCCTCTCTCAAGGCTTATATTGACTTGATTAATATTAACCTACACTAAATTGTTCTAGTATAGCTTACAGCACTGGCACTTTTGCAGTAAATATCCTTGTTTCGAAAACAATGTTGAATGTTTTCAGGCTGATTATGTTTATTGCAACACATCCTAACTCAGTTCAGTAAAAGGTGGTAGTCAACACAGTTCTCCAGTCTGTAAATAATGAACAGTAACTCCCTGATTAAGTTTATCCCAACAAATAATACACTGGGAAAATAAAAATTGATAGTCAATACAGTTCTTTGCATTGAGAATATGGCACAGCATTCCTCCCTCACCTTTCACTTGTTCACAAATGGAATTTTTAATACGATTTAATTGGAGCAGTAGCTACCCATACTGTAAATTTTGTTATTTTAAGTGAAAAATTTTTATTTACCATGTGGTAAACTGGTATGCAATAGTAAAACCAAAGAGTAAGCTAGAGACATTTTTTTAACGTTTCCTCTAAAATGTAAAGAGTTTCTCAAGACAGAAAAATGTATTTTCAACTCAGCAGGAAAACACAAGTTTAGAATGCTGAACAACAAAAGCCAATACTGATGAAATAAAAATTGAGAAGTGGGTAAATGATAATAAATCATAAAACCCCAAATCAATTAAGATTCAAATAAAAATTATATACTTTGAAAGTATTATTTTTCATTTTGACAAAGACTATGTTACTTTTCTTGTTTTTCCAGTTATAAAGGAAAGGTTTTCAAGAAGCTTCTCACTTGGCTTTCACTTGAAAGCTGTAAGAAAAAGTGATAGCACACTTTACATAACTTCAGCTGTATATTATGTAGAAAAACAAACCTTAGTCTGGAAGATTACCAAAAAGCAATTTTTGTGTATATATAAATCGAGTGACTTAAACTGTTATAAAACCACATTGATTTTTCACTAGTTCTAGGCATACAACAGTAATCAAAAAGTTTAAACTAACTTCTTAGCATATTCCAGAAATTACACTAAAAGGGCCTCAAAACTGCTAATTCAGAGAAATACCTAAAAGGATAACTTAATTCTTTAACAAACTGTTTTCTCATCATCCTGATAAAACTGTCTTTAACAAACTATTTTCTCATCATCCTGATAAAACTGCTTGTTCCTTATGACTAAAATATGTCTTCAGATTTGAAACAAGGCTCAGTTACACATTGACAGGTAATCACCTATCCTGTTGACAAACTTTATAAAGATGTAACTGCAAGCATTGGATTCAACATGAAAATACACAAATAAGAATAGTTACTAGACTACATTTTACTGTTCCTCCTTCAAATGTTTGACTATATATATATATACACACAAATATATATGTGTGTGTGTGTGTGTTTCAGTATCACTGTAAGAGTTCTTCTACTTCAGGCTGTGTTTTTAAAATACAGTCTGCACTCACAGGCCCTTGTCCTACTGGGGACTTCAGCTCCACCCCTCCCCCCCCAATCTGCTGGAGAAGTAGAATGGTGAGCTGTAGGCAACCCAAGAGACTCCTGGAATGTATCAAGGATAACTTCTGAAGGCAGGTGGTAGACAGCCCTGCCAGAGGGGATGCGATCCTGGACCTGATGAGAGCCAATGGGTGACATCAATACTGGAGGCAGCCTGGGCTGCAATGATCAAGCACTGGTGGAGTTTTCAGGCCTGAGGGATATGGGTCAGGCAAAGAGTCAAGTCAGGACCCCAAATTTTAGGAAAGTCAAGTTCCAGCTCTTCAAGGAGTTAGTCAATAGGGCTCCCAAGGGTACTGTCCTCAGGGATAGGGAGCAGAAGTCAGCTAGCAGATCTTAAAGGGCACCTTCCATAGAGCACAAGTTCTCAGTCCTCAGGTGTAAAAAGTCAGGACAGGAAGACAGGAGACCAGCATGGATGAGTGGAGACCTCCTAGTCACACTGAAGGGCAAGAACAAAATGCACAGACAGTGGAAGCAGGGACAAGGACTCTAGGAATCATAGAGGAACGCTGCCCAGTTGTGTAGGGATGGGGTCATGAAGGCCAATGTGCATCTGGAGCTGAACTGGACAAGGGATGCAAAGAATAATAAGCAGGGCTTCTACAGTTATGTCAGCCAGAAAAAGAAAGTCCAAGTAAGTGGACACCCTTAATGAACAAGGCTGGTAAACAATGGGTAAGAAGGGTGAGGTGGCTCAACCTTTTTGCCTCAGTCTTCACTGGCAACTTCTCTTCCCACACCTCATGAGTGGACAAACCTCAAGACTGGGATGCACACCCTCAGCAAGTCTGCAGATGACACCAAGCTGAGCATGGTGTGGTTGAAGAACTGGATGACCTCTAGAGAGACATGAAAAAAGCTTGAAAACTGAGGCAATGGGAACCTCATGAGATTCAACAAGGTCAAGTACAAGGTCCTGCACCTGGGCCAGTGCAATTCACAGTACCAATTCTGTCTGGAGAATGAAGTAATTGAGAGCAGCCTCATAGAGAAGGATTTGGGGGTACAGGCAGATGAAAAGCTGGAAATGACGCAGCAAAGTATGCTTGCTGCCCAGAAAGCCAACAATATCCTAGGCTGCATCAAAAGAAGCATGACCAGCAGGTCACAGGAGGTGACTCTCCACCTCTGCTCTGGTGAGATCCCACCCGCAGTACTGCATAGAGCTCTGGAGCCCTCAAGCACAGCAAAGACATGGACTTGGTGGAGAGGGTCCAGCAGAGAGCCACAAAAATGATCAGAGTGACAGAACATCTCTCTCCTGTGAGGAAAGGCTGAGACAGTTGAGGTTGTTCAGCCTGGAGAAGAGAGGGCTTCAGACAGATTTTACTACAGCGTTTTAGCACTCAGAAAGGGCTTACAGGAAAGATAGGGGCCAAAATTTTAAGTAGGACTTGTTGCTATGGGTCAAGAAGTAATTGCTTTATACTAAAAGAGGGCAGATTTAGGCTAGGTATAGGGAATACATTTATGATAAAGGTGGTGAAACACTGGAACACATGGCTCACAGAGGCTATGGTAGCGTTTCTCATCTTTGGAAACATTCAAGGCCAAGCTGCACTGGTGTCTGAGCAGCCTGATCTAGTTGAAGATGTCCCTGCTCATAGTGGGAGTGTTGGACTAGATGACCTTCAAAGGTCCCTTCCAACCCAAACTACTCTATGATTTGAGATTGCTGCTGAAAAAGCCATGTTTTGGCTACCTTGTGTAGTCAAAAGGAGAGATGGCATACAGCCAAAGATGATTAGGACACACAGTCTGAAAACAGAATTGCTATTTGAACTCTCAGTTCTCTTGTTCATGTTTGTGAAACACCTGCAGCTATTATAACAGTTTTTCCACAGAAAGATTTTGCTGTTCTAATTTGAATTTACCATTTTTCTAATTTGAGTAGGCCTAGAACTCTTACATGAACAGCTTAACCCAAAGAGCACACGGTAAATAAAACACACTTTTACTGTTCCACTGTCCAAATACAGCAGCAACGCTCAAACCAAACCATCCTGAAATATGGAGGACAGTGTTTCTTTCTAACAGCAACCAAAAAAAGAGACAACTATAGCTAGGTGACATTCTCAGAGCACAGGCAATGTGTGACTAGCAGTGATGGTCTCAGAGTGAGGCAGAATGGGCAGTGAAGGGAAAGCAGACTCTAGTCACCAGCACCTAGTCTTCATTTTAGTCGTTCTAGCATTTGGATTAGTACATTTGTATAAATAAAACTTCACTACAAATGTAAATACACTAGTAAGAACACTGCTAAGAAGATTTTAAGTGTACTTTAGCTACTTTTGTCATTTATGAAAGGCAATGAAAATTAGAACTGTCTAAAGTCTCTCCTGCTTAATTACAAGTGGTTAAGAGATCTTTGTGAGCATCTCCACTAAAAACTTGAACTAAAATGAATTTAATCCATTTTCCCTGGTCCATCCCATCTATTGGTGGCAACTGTACTACGACATCTGGCTAGCAACATCAAGGTGGAAGCGATGTTGGTGATTTAATATACCAAAATATTTAAAAGCTAGATTTTCTTTCTTTTAGACTGTCCCTTGTGAGCTTTAGGGAGTCCACTCTTCATATACCATCTCTGTCTTACCTGCAAGTACAGTTTGTTATCTTTTGTAATTGCATCCATGAGGTCTTTTTGCAGGGGCGGGTCTCCATTTAACCAGAGTCCATGTGTCGAACTGGTGTTGAGGCCACAGGTGCTGTTTTGTTTTTTGTAAAACAGAACATAAGCAGTGTCCTTTGGAAATCTACTGGTAATTTTCTGGACTGACTGAAATGAGGTAAATGACACTCTACTGTCATTGAACAGAAACCATTCTCTTGGCATCTCCGTGTTCAGCTCATTTTCTACGACAGTACAAGGACTCTCCTCTGTCAACAATTTATCCTGAGGAGAAACTAAAGAAAGAGCTGTAGACTGGTGGCACAGACCTGAAGGTCCTGACCCAGTAACATTTCTAGCATATGAATAATAATGTCCACTTTCAGAAGATACACCAGAATGCACCACCACAGAGCTTAACACATAGGGCACCAGCTGTGGGCAGGTCACTTCATCAGCACCTGAGGGCTTCAGTTTTTTAGCAAGATTTTCTCCAATATCTGAAATCTCGACACCAACAGACCAACCTCCTGAAACCACAGCTAGGGAGGATTTTGCACTTTTGACTGGCAGTTCCAAAACAAGTGGCAGAGACACATTGTCCAAGATTTTGCGCCTTATATGACACTTTGGATCATATGAAAATCTCAAAAGAGTGAGAATGAGGTATTCAGGTTCCTCAATGATTTGCATAGTTTTCTCAGCATTTTGCAGAGAGGCACACTTCTCACAATAATACTTATTGTCTCCACTGAGGATTTCAGGTGCCAGGAAATAATTCAGTAAGTCTGTAACTGACAGGGTGCTCTGAGACACATCCCCATTATCTTGAACTTTGTTGAGTTCAGAATTTGTGGTGTTCTCAGAGTTCGGCTCAGTAGAAAAATCTTTTATGTTTCCTTCATTCATTATTGTGTCACATCCACCATTTACTTCAAAGTGATTGAGAGGTGTTTCTCCAGCAGGACTAGTTGCTAAAGTATTAGTTTGCACCATGTAGTCACCTTTCACTTCAGAACGTTCCGTACATTTTGAGTCAATGTTCTCCAAGGACGCTGGAGGACAGAAAGCCAGAGAAAGATCTGTGAAAGCTTCTTCTTTTTGAGACATACTTTTGCAGTTCAAACAGCATATAGTTGTCTTCAATTTTCCTCCAAACATTTTCTCTATCAGAGTTCTTTCTTCACTTCCCATACAAGGTGTTTCAGTGAACACTTGTGCTTTATGGACAGCTTCTTGTGTCTGGGACTCTTCATTTATTATGCTTGCAGAAGTCTTTGCTGAAGACAATGCTTTCAAAGTCTTCTCTTCTTCATGCAGCCTGAAGACAAAGAAAAAACAAATCCAAGTATCTGTGCTATTTTCAAACAATTACTATTGCACCATTTCAGACTGCTTTTCCAGTTATGCTAAAATATTTGTGTGGTTAAGTGACTAGAAGTGTCTCACATTACAGAAAGTTAATGGTTATTTTTATATAAGCTGAACCATATAGGCCAGTACTATCCAAAACAGTATACAAAAGAAGCACAAAGATATTTAATGTAAGTTTCATTATATATAACAGTACACAGTGGAAATGCTGAGAAAACAGGCAAGCATTTAAGAATTTAACAAACGTTTTTATTATTAACCATTACATTATCTTAATAAATTAGTTCTCCTCTGACTGGTTCTGTACCTCAGATTTCGTAAGAGAACAAGTAGCTATTTATCTTGTGCCAGACTGTTACCAAAGAAAAGGTCAGAATCTTGTAGCAATGAAATTTTAAAAAAACACAGCAAGAAAAGCCACACCAAAAAAAAAACCTAAGACAAGGTAAAAGGGAAAAAAAAAAAAAAAAAAAGAAAAAACCCCATCAGGTTCACTATTGAAATAAACTTCTCTAGAAGTGGAATGTGACATAAAGCAATATTGCTTAAGCCACATCTCAGTAAGCCAAAAGCTGAAGAGGGCTACTAATAAATTTAGTTATTTATTATCTGTGCCACAGTTCATTTGTATTTATTAAACTGGTTATAAATGCATGTACTTATGACCTTCATGACTTATCTAATCTGTTCAAGACGTATAGCTATCTCCACCAACGTGCAATCCCAGATGCAAGATTAAATTGCTTTCAGCAATTACGTTAATTTTCCCATGAGACCACGACCCTCATGTAACACTCAAGTTCAGATTTGTAAAAATTGTATGTTGCTACCACTATAATTTGCTTGAAAAGATGCAGATACCAAGTGGTATCCAAACTTTACCAGAGATTAAATACATGAAGAAAAGTGTTTCACAGACCACACAGAAAACCAGACACAGGCAGGAATGAGATCTAAAATTCCTGCTCCCCACTCACATAGTGGAACTGTTATATGACTGCTCCTAAGAACTCAACATTACGAGGTAAGACTGCAGACTCATTCCCATTAATGGCACAATAACGGTACCTGTCTAGCAGGAATCTGAGATATTCTGAGCAATCCTGCTGTGAACGAGGGGTGAACCATGGTGGTCTGGAAGCCTCAAAGAAAATTCTAGGAGCATATGCCTCCCTCTGTTCATGTAACAGAAGGACAGACAAGGTTACATAAGAATGACTTAGAAAACTGGTAACATTACTTTTTATATTGACCATTGAACTTCAGAATACATTATTCTAGAAAAACTCTATGAAACTCCCAATAGAAACATTTAAACCACTTAGTCATAGGAAGAGGGAACAATTTATCTTGAAGTAATCCTCAAGTATGAAGATAATAGTAGTGGATCCTGCACAAAAATATTGAACGTCTAGTGAGTGTAAATCAGCTGTTATGTGTAATAGCAGTTACTGTCTTTGCTGACAAGCTTAAAAAATGTTTTCTTTCTTTGTAAGAACACCAGTATGTATCAATTTCATTAAGATAATTCAGCTCCATTTCTTTCACAACAAGTTTTTTGTTATTAATCAAAAAGTACAAAAGCGTCTTATGACTTTCTAGCAGTAGCAGAACATTCTGAACAGTTTAATTCAAAACCTGAAGTGAACTTAATTGAGTAAAATTAGCTGTAAAAAAAAAAAAATCTCTGCAGAAAAATCACAGTATATCCTAGTAAGTTACATAAAGTCTGCTTGTATATCAGGTCAAGTACTACTTGGATTTTTTTCAGTTCAGCTTGTCAAAGAAACCATATTACTAACCATTTTTAAGAACAACACAAAGCCAAGATATTCTACTTATGAAATACACATTTCTCTATGTCCATCTACACCATCTGAAAATGTGGAGGCAGACTCATTCTCCTACAAATCTATCATACTCTTAATATACTCAGAACAATTCCCATAGCATCGTGTTTACTCCTCAATTCCTGTATATAGATCTAGGCTTAAAAAAAGAGCAGATGAAACAAACTGATATACCTGGGTATGGGCCAAAAATGCAAAAAGATGCTGTAATTTTCTCATTAGTGAATTACACCCATTTAGATTCAAAGATAAAACATGTCTTCTGAAACTGAAGAAGAAAAAAAGAAATTAGTTTCCTTGCTAGGTTACTAACACCACAATTACTTCAATTTGAAAGAAAACAGAACACATAACAATCCCCTTGAGTACTTGGATTCTACTCTGGTGCAGATGCAAAACTAACTAGTTAGGAACTAACACTGCAGAAAAACTATTTCTTTGAGCATTTACATGTGTAAGAAAGGGCTATAGACAGATTAAAAAGAAATATCAGTAGCTTCCAGATTATTATGAAAGCGTCACCATAAACTTCGAGAACACTGAATGGAGCAAAGACAGTGAGGAAATGGGGATTTGGCTTTTGATACCAAACAGGACAGATTAGGATTTTTAACAGCTAGAAATACCAGTTTCACAGAGCTGGATTTCAACAAAGTAGTCAGTAACTGAGTGCAAAGAAACTCATGCAGCTCTAACAAGTTGAGGGTTTCCTTGCACTTGTCTTTGTGAGCTGAGAGACCCCAAGACACGTAAATATTATGTGAAAAGAAAGAACAACTGCAATTAGTAATTGAAAGAGCTGTTAAAAAGGACTTACTCTGTAGCCATAAAAAGTGCCTGAATAACACTGTTCATGTAGCAAGTATTTCCTAGATTAATTAGACCTGTCTTTCCAGTTTCAGATTTTCCAGAAATTCTAGATAAACAAGACAGCAAAGAATTGGACTGAGAAGTCCAGGCACTCTGACTGAGAATCATTTTAATCTTCTCTTCGGTAGGTTTGGGCATATCCTGCAAGAGAAACATTTAACAAACTTAGAAAGCTTTGCTGTGTAGTTTTATACTAGGTCTTCCATTTTGCAGTCACTTGTTCCCTTATTCTCCTTCTGGGCTGTGCTATCCCTGATAGCCTAGAATATAATCCCCTCAAGCACCCTCTTTAAAGTTTCCTTTATTCGACTCTCTCTAACTGCAGGTGACTGGTGGTCACCTTTGACCTGCAGATTCACAGAATCTTTTCTGTGAAACAGCATAGATCCATAACGCATTCTCTGTTCTGCTAGAAATACATTCTTAATCTGTCAAATCAAAATATAAGAATGAAGGAATGAAGCCCAGAATAGTTGGAATTGATAGAGGCTTTTTAAGCCATCAAAGCCCTTAATCACAGTATTACTGCTACACAACCAGGCAGTAATATCTGAGTGTGTTTCAACGTTTGGTTTGGTTTTTTTTTTCCCAATTTGTTTTGAGGTGTTGGTTATTTTTTTATGTTTTTATTTTCTCTTTCAGGTGTATTATGCAATTAAACATTTAAATTGAAAAGACAAATTTTGCTTTGAAAGAGTATAAGCCAGCATCCTTTAGGAGACATACAATGTTGACTGCAGTATTAAAATGTAGTGCTTAATTAATCATGTTTTGGAGCTAGCCAAAGATTAAATCACCATGTCAAATACTACTTGGAACCTACTTCTCTTCGATACTATCAGTGCTCTAACCTTCAGTTTGAAGAGTTAGTTTCTAGTTTGGGTTGAAATGAAATGCCTAGAACACACCTCAAGAACATATATTAATAGTTAAATGAGGCTTAGGAGTAAAATCTAATTTCTTAATAAAGGATTCATTTTAGGCTTCTCTTAAAAGCCTGCTATAATCACATGGGCCACTGAGGACACTTTATACCAACATATTTAAATAAGAGAACTGACATGAGATTATGTGGTTAGCTGTTTCTCATAGCCAGCTTGTAAAGAGTTTACAACTATGGAATTGCAGGTTTCATAGTTGAGAAAACAAAACAAAAACATTCCACGCTCTGAAGAATTCCTAATATACCTTCACAGCTTCCAGAATGGGTTCATAGAGCTCTGGAAATCCTGAATAATGATACATCATACAGTGTATCAACTCCGTCAACTGCATCAAAAAGGCTGTACTGGAAGGTAAGCCATCTCTTCTGAAGGAGTGAACCAAACTGACCACATGTGGGACAATCTGAATAGGGAAAAAAAAACAAAAACAAATCCCCCCAAAAGAGCATTAATTGTGTTTTTGCAGTTTTTTTTTGTTCTACAAACAACTTCACACATGCCAAATGACAGAGGACCTTCTTTTCTCAAGCAAGAACTGCCTGAGAAACTGACTCAAATAACATGCATTTTTCTTGACATGTGACAATCTTCTAACAGCACAATTAATCATTCAGTGCTCTCTTTAGCTCACATATCAAGTTTAGGAACTTCAGAAGCTTATAAAATTTTTTTTAACATTTTAAGGGGTCAAATGTCCAAAAATACTCACTATGGACAGCAATAGCAAACATTTTGCTTTTGTGTCACAACTAACAGTGCAGTATCCTGCTCTAATTTAATGGATATAGTTTTTAAAACAAACTTGTGGATTTCCCTTAAACAGAATCTAATGCTTGGGACCTGAAGTCCATGAATATACTCACGCTATTTCACTTTACAAGATGGAAACTGGCTCATAGCTCCATCTAGTGAGGGAGCTAGGCTCAATAAACAAAGACAATCATATACCAAGAGCTAAAACCCAGAGCTTCTCCAAGCATAATTAACATTTTTACATCTCTGACAAATAAACTCTAATCTTTTGGTAAAGAAGATATCCACTGTTTAAAAAATCAAAATCACAACAAGTGTTCAATGTACTACAGACACAACAGTGAAAATTGCAATGAAAGTTTCCCTCTTTCCTTTTATAGATGTTGGTACGTAGCAATGACAAAATAACTACTGAGCTCCAATGATGAGATTTTTACTTTACAGTAGCTCTGAGGAGTTTGCACAGAAAAAGCACATGAAAAGGACAGAAAAAGTATAGGTTGTCAGTTCCTTTAAATTGAAAGCCAAAAAAACTTATTCAGAGTACAATGCACAATACTGAAAGTTACACTTTGAATACATACAGAAGTATGACTCCTGGCTTGTGGCCACATTAAAATTATATACATAGGCAGATCTTAAGAATTCTATAGAACATATCATGGTAAGTTCTAGATCATAAGACAGTGTTTTTCTTCTACAAAAAAAACCGAAGTCATTTATGCTCACACTGCTCAAGCATAGGGAATGTAACTTAGATGCACTGCAAGATAAATGCACATTTGATAAACATAATTTAACTATTTTGCTTCTTTATAATAAATGATCTGAACGTAAGCAAGTTGTTTAAATGCAGGGAAATATTATAGGATACTAAATGACAGCAGTAGCTCAAAAAATGGTAGTGAAGGTTGTTTAAAATGGAGGGAAAATGGTCACTTTAAGTCCTCAAGACAGACATTTATGCACTACTGCATGCAGCCTGTGGTAGAAATTTTCCTTGTTAAAGCAAGCACCTATTTCTAGAATAAGTTGTCTCACATTTTACATTTTTCTTACAAATGTTTTGTCTCTCTCAGGAACAAAAAGAAAAGCAAGATAACATGATGAGCATATTCCAAGGCTACTTGGTTCTTATTTGTGACTCAGGTTTCTATCTTAGGCCAAGATTAGGGCAGTGGAAGGAGGAGAGAGAAACTTCAGACCTGTATCAGTAAAAAACAGCAAGACAGGCATAAGGCAATTACTCTGACACTAATCAAAGAGTTTGTGACCCCTTCCAGCTTAACAGCCTTGGAGATGCCTCAGAGAAACAGGTTGTCAAGTTGTTACTAGGGTGAAGTCTGAAAGGCCCATATTTCACTCAAATTTTAAGCTAAACACTGCCTATGAGAACAGGGAAAGCACCATACATACTCTTGCTGTACTAACATGAACAGGCATCACCATATCACTTTAGCTGTTGAACTGTATTTTGAAGAGGGGCTAGTAAAACCAGTGTTGTTCAGTTTGTCCAAATGTATATCAAAACACAGCAGAAAAACGCACATGCTAGCAATAAGAACATTCATTTCTAGTTACAGATTAAGAGGTTAAAACTGGAAGTTAGAAGGCCTAGAACTCTGTGAACCAGAAATCTAATTGTGGAATCTTGAAACAAAGAAGAAATCTGAGCACATCAATTGTGTTACTTTTTACACCCACTATAGAAGTCACACATTAACGACATTTCAAATATCTGAAAACCACTTATTTAGTCACTTACCAAATGAAAAGCTTCTGGAGAATGCTGAAAACTAAGTAACATGTGGGAAAGGACAGCAAGGGCACCAGGCCTCACTAGCGGAAACCAAAGTCTGTTAAAGACCTGAAAAAAACCCACATTAATTTCATTGGATCTAGACAGTGAAATTTCAGGAAACATGTCAACAGATGTCCAAATTCATAACCACTTGAAACAGGCAGAAACACTGCACACAATGGAAAGCTATAGATACATTTACATCATCTTTGCAGAATAAGGTAGTATCAGTTGCAATACAAATGATGCTATGAAATTGCAGAGCTGTCACAAATTCCTTTCTGTCCTTCACTTTTGAATGTTCTTTTCCAACATACCAATTCAATCTTAAGCAGAGTGACATCAATGAGGATGGTGAACTTCTGGACAGCAGCCAGTCCTTTCAACAGTGCAATCACCCACGTCTCTACATGCTGAGCCAAAGGCCAGGACAACCAGTCAATCATTCTGAAAGATTAAAAAAAAACCATCTCAAATACAACAATATGTCACTAATTTTCATCTCAACAATGAAATTCTATATAATACTCAGGTAGTTACACACTTACACGGAGTCTCACAGGAAGTAATGTAGGAATGTCACTCATAATAAATTTCGATTTTTTATTCCCGAAGTAATTTAAATAGTTCATTATTGGAGTTCATAGAATCACAGAACGGTAGAGTTGGAAGGGACCTTTGGAGAGCATCTAGTCCAAACTCCCTGCAGAAGCACGTCCACCTAGCTCAGGTTGCACGGGAACATGTCCAGGCAGGTCTTGAAGACCTCCAGAGAAGGAGACTCCACACCCTCCCTGGGCAGCCTGTGCCAGGGCTCCCTCACTCTCACAGTGAAGTCGTTTTTCTTGTATTTAAATGAAACTTTTTGTGTTGTAGAGAAATCCCATTACTGCTTGTCCTGTTGCTGGATACCACAGAAAAAAAAGGGATGTCCCAATCTCCTGACACTCACCATTGAGATATTTGAAAACATTATTAAGATCCCCCCTCAGTCTCCTCTTCTCTAAACAGCCCCAGTACACACATTAACAGTATTGACTCCCCCCACAAATACATAAGCATATACAATTAAATACTATGTATATTTTGTTACTTGCTATTTAAGAATATGGATCCAGGTTTTATACACCTTAAGCTAACCTTTTTATTTTCTTGCAAAAACTTACTACTGAAAGTGAAGACATGCCTGCACGTGGAAACCTCCTCTCCAATACCTTTTAGCCCAAACTAGATCAAACCAAACTACTAAGTTTAAATTTTAATAAGAAGCATTTTCAGTTTAGAACTACATTCCTGGAAGCCAACTCAAATACTCTTCAGTTAAAAAGGTAACATTTAGTAATTTAAGATACACTGCTGTATGTGATGTAAATATAATAGTTAGCAGCAGCCTGGAGCCTACATGTGCCTGAAAAGGAAGAACTTCATTACAGCTAAGGAAAAAGTGAAGGGACTTGCCTAGAAAATATAATGAAATATCAACAATGGAGAAGACTATTCCATCCTTCTAAATAGAGAATTTACACTGATACTTAAAGCAGACAGGCAGATTAGTCAATCCAATTCTAAGACACAGACAATATCAAAAAGGCGATACCACCTAAAGTAGGAAATTTAGGCTTTGTTCTGATGAGATTTTACTTAACAATGTATTTTCATTAACTGTCCACAAGATCCCCTTCTTCAAATCACATGAGGTACCACTAACTAAGTGGAAAGAAAAAATTTTGATCATGAGGGTAGTCAGACATTGAAACAAGTACAGCCGAGGCACCTCCATCCAAACAGAAAGTGCTTAACTTGACAAGGATCTGAGCAACAATGTGTGACATGGAAGTTGGCCCTGCTTCCAGCAGGACTGGACCAGGTGGCTTCCACAAGTGTCGCTCAATCTGTTTAACTAAGCTATGATTCTATTCTAGAATTTAAAGAAAACATGATGTTTGATGGGTATTTCTTTTATTCTTTTCTGAAACAGTTCCTCATAAAGATTAATTATTTTAAGAGGTTAAATTCTAATATAGAACTGAATAGGTTACGAGTAACCAGTCTAATACAGTCAGTATCACTGAATAGGCATAGTTAATGACTGTCAATCTGAAACAAAGCTATTAGTCCCCGTGTTCTTCCTGGAGACTGTAAGAGCTTCAAACAGTCTGAAATGAGGGTTTCAGTCCTTAGATCCCCAATTAAAACACAAAAGGTAGTCTTTAGTAATACCAGATATGCATTTTGGGCATTTGGTATTACCACAACCAACCGAAAATTTACATAAAGTTTATAATTTGGATTTGAAAATGTATAGTACACATTCTAATATTGATGTACCTTATAATTAAGCACCATCTGCACATATAACATTCAGAGGCTTCTCTAAAATAAGAAATTGCTAGGACCGACTTTTTAACAATCAAGCACAGATTATAAGGGGCTTCTTTCATGGTACTACCAAAAAAAACCAAAAAAACAAAAAAAAACCCACAAAAACTTGAGGAATAAAACATGGCAACATCACAATCATTCCTCTGATTTGACACAAAGGTCTTATTCTCTCACGATGTTAATTTCTAACCTGTCTATTCTGAGCAGCCTTTCCATATACTTCCTAAAACAGGAAAATAAAGTAGTCCAAACCTGTTTTTACCTGCAAAAAAATAACCTTAACTTAAAAATAGGTCCCAGATTGCCTTCAAACCCACCTCCCACAGCAATATAGACCTGATATTCTTTGGCAGTGGCACAACTACTTGCGACAGTTAATTTACGTCTAATGACAATATATTTGGTTTTCTTAACTTTTTAGACAAGTACTCCATAGATTCCCTATGTTGGCACCACTGTTGAAAAAAATCTCTGATTACTGTCTTCATACTGTGTGCACTTTCAACCACACTGACTCAAATTCAGAATGAAAAATATGGCTTCTGGGTGGGAGCTGGGGCTCTGTGTTCCATTCCATTGCTCTAGTTATGGGACAGGCCATTGTGTTACCTCTCGTCAGTATAATTAACTACTAAATCATCAACATGGTTACTAATAGGACAACAGCTATCCTTTCAGTATTATTAACCTTCTAAAGAGAAGCTTCATTCTTTGTGTAATGATACAGGCAGAATTCCCATCCTTTAAAACCTATTTCTGCTCTTAGAAGTGGAGTCAACACTCCTAGGAGCAGAAACAAGTCAGAAAAGGAAACAAATAAGTTTGAAGACATGCTTGAGAATAACCTAAAAGGCATAAAATCTGAGACCTGGCAGATGAAGATTAAGACACTTTGATCAGTAAATCCTCTCTGCATTGCATTTACCTGGCTCCTGCTTTGTTGCAATCAATGACTGAATTGTTATTACACAGGGAGATAGTAATATGAGATATGATGATTGGGAATAAAACCACAGAGGACTTTTTCATGTTTGACCAGACTAAGAAAACTTCTAAGGCCTCAAGAAAATCTTCTGCTTCCTATCATGCTAAAATGTGGTCTGCTATCCATACATGTGCCTAACAAGGACAGTACTTCAGATATCTCTGGATGAAAAAAAAAAAATTATATGTGCAACTTCACATAGTAACTTTTTCCACAAATATATCTTCTTAGCTGCATCAGATTGAATCTGGCAGCTCAGGTAAAAATGCCCTCAGATTAAAAAAAAAAAAAGCACCAAAACAAAATGAGCAACAACAGAGGAGTTTTAGCTTATGAGGCTCTTGCCCCCAAAACTTTAACCCATCACAATATTTTATACTTTTAGCAACAAACTCAAGGACCTGATCATGTCTGGAGTTTCTTTTTAGCAAAATTTTCAGTTTCTCGCAACAAACATACTTGTATTGAAGTGCAAACAAGCATTATACTTGTGAGGATATTGAGTATAGGCAGACAAGTTACTTTGAGATCCTTCAAGTAGATCCTTCAAATGGTCACGTATCTCAGAAGAGATTGAACAATTGTGTGCTTTTCCTCACTCGTGCTTCAAGTAAAGCTCCATGAGACAGGTGAGCCAATTAAAACTGCTCTATGATGCCAAAAGCAAGCACTTTCTTATATAACCTGTGCCTAACACCTCTCCCCCACTGAACAAACTAAATTTATTAGTCTTCTAATTACAGTTTATTTACTAATCTGTGCTCCGCTTTAGACAGACTCTATAGTGTCATGAAAACTATTCTTAGGAAGTGAGTAATAAGGTCTCTAATTTACAGCTACCAAAGCTCTGTTGACTCTTGTCAGGAGGCCTTGTTGTGCCTGGAGTTCTGCATCTCCTGGGAATGATGCAAGCCTAATGACAACATGGTCACTTGGCGCTCAAGACATTCCATCTGCATTATCTTATTGATAACTATTCCTCTAAGCCAGTAGAGAGCAATTACAGCCAAGAGTTGCCAGAGGTACAAAAATAAACTAGATGACAGTGTCTACAAACAAAAACAAGGTACCTAAAAAATTTAGTCCCATGGAACTGAACTAGAGGTTCTTCACAAGTATTACTTCAAAGAATACACAAGACAGGTAAGGTGGGACTGCTCTTTCAAAAACAAGAGGAAAAAACTCACCACGTGGCTAGTATTAAAAGCACTTATTTGATGATAACAGCTCCTGTTACACCCAAAACTCGGCACTGCATTACTTCTCAAAGCAGAAGCATACATAGAAGACATTCTAAAGCTACAATTATGCAATCATATTGTGTTGAAGTGGGTAACACAACATAAATGTTAGAAATACATTAACATCAAAAGTAATCAGGAGCACATTACTGGCAAATTATTAGCATACACAAATCCTTATGCACTTGCCAGCTTTGAATTTTAGACTGAGCATACTGCTTTGATAAAATCTGTTCTGTCAAGTGGATTCTTTTAAAGTCCCTAAGCAATGTGTCTTACCAAAAATTACAACATTAACACTGCTTCTTCTCATTAACTATGTTTTCAAATGAAACACTGCTCCTCAACTGAATGAAAATACAAAGAAGGTTTTCAATGTGAAAAAAACCTCAGAATTTCACTAGGATATGCAAGTACTACACTACACTCAAATGAAGGTAGTTAAAAAAAATAACATAGCAAATATTAAATTCTTATAGTCTTCTAAAAAAGTTTTGGTTTTTATCAATACAATTTTTTAACAGGCTCCTGTTTAACTCCTTCACTCATTTTTTCGACCCTTCAGTACTCAGTAACAGCTTCTTCCATACGCTTTAAAAAAACAATTCTAAGAGCTTCAAGGTCTTCATCTTTCTCTCACTATCACCTTCTGCATCATTACTTTTCAGGTATCTGAAAATATTAACTGAGGCTGCCACCTGCATCACGGTGTTAATAGCACTACCCATCTCAGTGTTTACTCACATTTAAATTAGTGATAAGAAGCATAAAATGAAATTGGTTTTACACAATTTCTTCTATGATTCAAAGAGCATCCTAAAAACCTCTGAAGGCTTGAGTGAAGATGGAAATAGAAGGTCCTCCCTGTAAATGCTACTAAAAAGTTATAAAGGTAACTAAGCAAAAAATAATCCCTCAAAACTAAGCAGTAAAACTCATTTCCAATCGTCTCTTCAGAGGAGATGATGAGTGAGATAGTCACATAAGAACCACTCTTCTTAAAAAAGCTGAAAGACTGATTTTCTCAAAACAAGGCCTTGTTTCTCCACTTGACTGTAAACCTGTGAAGTTTCCTATTTATGCTATCTCTCCTAAGGTGGGAGACCTAAACATAAGATGTTACCTAAAAGGAACAGAGCTGGCTTCCCCTATTTAACTCTCTTCTTCACCCACACTAGCAAAGTATGAGAAAGAAACTATATTAGCAATGAAAGTAGCAACCTCCAACTGAAACCATGCCAGCAACATCCATATTTTATATATGACCTTAATGTATTAAGCAGCATAACTTAAAACACCATTTAAAGGAGGGTGGGGTGGTGTGTGATATTTCTGGTTGTTGGTTTGTTGTCTGTTTGTGTTTTTTTTTTTAAATGCACCTAAGTGACAAGTAGCTTCAAAACAAGGCAGTAAGAAGAGACCTTTCACCGCTTTACAGTGAAATACAGTACCTGCACAGAGCTTGAGTCATACTTGCGTCTTTCACATTTGGATCTGTAGTAAGGCTCCTGATGAGTACTGTAATCATCTGCAACGGTATGTGCTGCACAAGACTTGCCAGTGCAACAGAAGGTTCAAATGAAGTATCTGTAATAGTTGAACACGAAATAAGATAAGTAGATAAAAAGAAAAAGCCGCAGGAAAAAAAATATGCTTTATCTTCTCTCCCACAACTTCACTATAGTTGTAAGGTCCCGAGACAATACATCTATCCTACAACTAACATTCTATCATCACCAAAACAAAACTCAAAAACTTCAGTGGATTAAGGACAACGAATAGTGCTGAATTACAAACTCCATTTGCTCATCTCCTATTCACCCAGGAAAGCAACAACCTGCCAAATTCCTCCTCCATCCTCAATGGTGGAGTGCTTTTTTCCTAAAAAAAAAAAAAAAAAAGTCCCATACATTTTGAAAATCATGTTAGAGATCCAACACAGCTGATATTTCTCATTTTCTCTTGCAACAACTGTCTTATAACCACATCAGTTACAGAAAAACACAAAGTTAAAGTGTTAAGTTTCCCATGTGCCTGAACAACAAAGGCACTTCCCAATGTGAGCCTTCTGAGGTTAAAAAAAGGACCTATTTACAATCACATCTACATTAATCAGCCACTGAATCCTTCCTACACCATCCAAGTTGTACACATTACTTGCATACATCCCAGCTGTGTGGACTACATAGTCCCAAGACCTCAGGTATTTGTTTGGAAGGAGTAAGGAAGAACAGCTTTTGATACTGAGAGGTGTAAGTTTTCCTAACGAGACATGCAAAACTCTCTTCAGGTATATAATTTGAAGTATTGCAACAGGAATTTTCCCCCCAAACTGTGCTGCTCTACAGCTAAAGGAATCACTGTATCCCCTAAGGCAATAGCGGGGTGGGAGGAAAGGCAAGAAGCTGCATTTTAGCACCCAGGCAAGGAAGTACAGGCTCCCGGGCAACGTCTGCAAAACGACTCAAGCTAGGGGTAGGACTTTGCCTTTCCTTTGGCAATCCAACTGCTCTCCTGCAGCTTTCTCTTAAATCTACATTCTTCCTGCCCAACCGCCCGGAGCCCTCAGCCAACGCTCACCGGCGGCAGAGATGACGGCGAAGAGCTCCTGCAGGGAGGGCAGCAACGTGTCGGGCTCAGCCTTCCAGACGCTGCGCAGAAGCCCGCTGACCTGCGTCACCTGCGAGACGTAGAGGCGCAGCTCGGCCTCCCGGCTGCCCTGGCTCTGGAAGTGGGCGATGCTGCGGACCAGCTGCTGGCAGAAGGCAAGCGAGAGCTTCCTGCCTCGAGGCAGGCACTGCGGGAAGTCGCCCAGCAGCTGGCACAGGCGGGCGCAGAGCGGCGGCGCGGGCCGCTCGCACACCAGCCGCAGCGCTTCCACCTGCAGCAGCTCGAAGAGCTCCAGCACCGAGGGGCAGCTCATAATGAGGCGCAGCCCGGCCTGGATGTAGTCGAGGATGGCGGGGTCGCGGTTGCTCAGCTCGCCGTAGCCGCGCTGCAGAAGGCCGAGGACGAGCCCGCGGTTGAAGAAGGCCTCGAACTCGGCGCGGTGGTAGCGGCCGTAGGCCTCCAGCACCTGCCGCCCCACCTGCCGCTGGAAGGGGTCGGGGCCCTGCAGCACCAGCCGGGTGCTGAGGGCGAACATGGCGCGGCACTGCGCCTGGCTCAGCGGCGTCTCCGCCGACTCCACCACCCGCCGCACGATCACCCGCTTCAGCGGCAACGGGTGAGACGAGCTCACCAGCCCTTCCAGGATCTTGTCCATGGCGGGCGCTCCGGACGCATCGGCCGAGCGGCGGCGGCGGCGGCGGCGGGCCGGCCCAGGCCTCGGCGGAGG
>WBNH01008509.1:20533-64739 GCA_013401255.1 Urocolius indicus
CGGCAGGGGCCCGCCCGCCGCTCCGCAGGGCTGCGGGGGCGAAGGGGCGGGGGCGGCGCGTGGCGGCGGCGCGTGGCGGCGCCTCGCTGAGCGGGGGAGGGTCGGAGCAGCCGCACGGTTTAAACGCAGCGTGCGCTGGTCAGGTTTTAGCGCTCAGCCTGCAGTCGCGGGGATACCCCCGCGTGTGTGTGGGGGATCCGCTATGGTGTGTGTGCGGAGGACACGCCGGTCTGCAACTAGCACTTACTGCTTCGATTGTCATCCATTCTTGCCTGTAACTTCCCTTGTAACCGGCAGCACTTCTGCAGAAAAGGCTTTGCCGATTAACA
Organism: Urocolius indicus; assembly: GCA_013401255.1. Lineage (NCBI taxonomy): Eukaryota > Metazoa > Chordata > Aves > Coliiformes > Coliidae > Urocolius > Urocolius indicus. Next base: position 20,863 of record WBNH01008509.1, read on the forward strand.
GCGGCTTAACGAAGTGCAGTCAAGAGTGTTCCCATCCTTATTTAAGCCTGCTTGCACCACCTTTGGACCGAGTTCAGCTCCAGTTTCCAACGCTCAAGTGTTAACATAATGTCGCATTCTCGTACCAGAAGATGTTCCCAGAGTCAGGAAAAAAATAAATCTGCAACTTCCAAGGACAGAGTATCTCTTGAAAGCTTAGGTAACACAAAAGGTCCCAGAATGGAATGAAAACCGTCATCGACGGTAAACAAACTAGAAACCAAACTCCACTTCCGTAGTCAAAATCCTTCAGGCCAGCTCACTGGTCATGTGTAAGCTGGGTGTGCTGACAAAGTCCTGTGGTTCTCAATACAAACACCTTCATGCTATGTGGTTGACTAATACCTGTAATTCATGTTCAGGAATGTATGGAAAATGAGCCTCATTAATCCCTGGGAATATTTGATTGTCACAGAAGCAGAATCAGAGCTGGAGTTACAGGCAGATACTGTTAAGGGTAACAAATGAGACACACAGTCCCTACAAGGACAGCTGTAAGATACTACATCTGTGGAAAAGTAAAAACAAAGAGTTTCAGAGTTACCTTAAAAATTGAGGCCACTGTTTATAAAATATTTCAAATGTTTAGTTAAACTACACAGATAACTTTGCTCTTCCATGCTGCAGTTTTCAGGTTGCTCCTCACAGATGTAAAGTCTAGCTTTAGAAATCAATGTGCACAAAATAAACTGCAATTGCTGAGTCATTACGTTCCTGTGCAAATTGTATTGACAAAGGGCTTTTCTCTGAGAACTTTACAAAGGTCAGAGACTATTGCCACCAATATCTTAATTACCTAGATTATCTTTGTAAAGTGTACTGTAATTGAAATGATACCTAAAAGAACTTTTTTTTTTTTAAAGGACTTTGTAGTTAGTATCCATTAAAAAATTAACCTTGAAGAAGGTGCTAGATTATGTAGCTTGTATAACTGTGGTGTTAAACACTTTGCCTTTTCGTTACCTGCACTGGGAATGTTTTCGTTTTCTCAAGTTCACTAATGCAAACTCTCTGTTAATTTTCTTTTTCCCTATCACGGTTCATGGCATCTTCTGAAGTGTGGAGGGTAGAAGACTCCACTCAGGAGCCCAACCAGAGTTCTGAAAGTAAGAGAAAGGACTGAAATGAGGATGCCTGAGGCACGGATGTAGGAATGGGTAAAGTGAGACCTTAGCTGGAGAAGGGATCATGTGGAGAAGGGAAGAAAGTTTGGAGGTTTCAGAAGCTGCAAAGTTGCTCAGATATGTGAGGGTGTTTGAGAAAGAGAAAAAAAAAAAGAGGAGAAATGGAGAAAAGCGGGTGGTGTGGCAGGGTCACGAGGCATATGACAGAGTAGGAAAAACAGGGATGACGAGAGGAGTTGCCATGAGTAGCTGAGAAGCAAATGTGAAAGAGTTGGAAAGGTCATTTGAAGAGCTGGAGGCATATAACTTGCAGGCACGTGAAGATACGGGTAATGCAGAAAGCATGATCGGCTGCAGATTAGCAAGATCAGGGGCTCCTGTGACCTAGGAGTTAAAGGGCCTGAGCGGGTTTTCAGTGCTTTGTCCTTTGTTTACCTAGCATTGTGGATGGGAGTGGAAGCAGTGCCTGTTTTAGTCTTCCCAACAGTCTGGGATCGTTCTGCCTAGCAGGCTGGTCACAGCAATTGCTGCATAGATGAGCTAATTTCTCCAAAAAAGCCAGAAAGAGGTCTGCAAACTTGCAGTCCTGAGAGAAACTAAAGGTGATAGTTGGAGTTTTATAGCTGTAAGGAAGAGTAAGGTACTTCTGTCGTAGGAGTTTGGAAAGAGTATTCTTAATTACATCCAGTGTGTCTGCTCCTTATTAAAAGAACTTAGTTCAAGTAATAGAACCAAGTAATGAAAACCAAGTGGTTAAGAGTTATGATGGTTAGTTTGATCATTGATTATACTTATGACCTCAGACCTAAGAATTACCTGAGGTGTGAGGATGATCTTAATTGCAACCTTACTCTTAGATATGCACTTATGCATTTATGAGCTAAATTCTGAAACACAGTTCCTCTGTTTTCAGTGAAATAGAGCTCCTATATAAAAATGTGTTACTAAGTTATGACAAAATGAAAAAACAAGTGATTTCTTCAGTGAATTAAAAAAAATATTGTCTCTGAAAAAGTAAGGAAAAGCCCCAGTCACGTTTCTTCAGAAAGAAATGTTCTGGGCAAATCTGAAGAATAATTACTCTTACTGTGAAACAGCACAAATAGCAGCAGCAGGTTAACCATGGTGACACCTTCCTAACAGCTCAAAAGTCGTAAAGATTAAGGCAGGTAACATTTTACTAAGAACTCTGAATTAGAGGTAAGCTGGTCAGCCTACAGACATTTTGAACCTTATGCATTAGATGACTGCTTTCTAGCAGAACATTTTGTAGTTAAGGGGTGTCATCGTAAGGGCTGGTGAGGCTCTAGATGCAACATCTACCCATTCCTTGTGCTACCCACATAAACAAGTTGAACGTGCTGGACTTCCAGCTGATGTACAGAGATATCAACATTGTGTGTAAAGTGCATTCAGTCTCCGTGAGATGCAGGATATGCATATTATTTGCAGTAGGTCCAGGGCATCTGACTTGGAGTGTCATGTGGCTTGGCTGTGTGTTTGCATGGCTGCTAAATCTAGTGCAAAACAGGCAACAGGAGCTGGAGGGAGATGACAAGCAGGCCTCACTTTTCAGTCACAACTCAGTCCTGGATCAGTTTCACCATAACATGAAACTGCACCGTGAGTCAGGAGCTTTTGAGTGCTAATCATGGCTCCAATATCAACTCCACTGGTAGCTGCAAGCACTTATTTAACTGCAGGGTCAGTATCCATCAAGTATAAATAGTAGTAGCTAGATGCTGGAGAGCACTGTAAGGTTCAATTAGATAATGTTTACCGAGTATTAATTAAGTACTTTAATATTGGACGTGTTGATTAAAAATGCCTGAATGTTGAGTCATTATGTTCTAGTTGTATCCTGTCACATGTCCCAAAGGTTTATTCATCTGATAAACAACAGGGCACAGGTTTATTTATCCAAAAATCAAGACAGCACAGCATGTGGCCCCAGTGTCTTACTGAAACCTGTTATCACAATCCAATTATTTATTTTTGAGGAGAGAAGCTTTGATTTGAAAGAGCTGTTTTGTCTCCTGTGGGTACAATCTGTCATGATTCACTTTTTGCATATATAAGATAGATATATATTTGCTGCGTCAAGGAGCAATTCAATGAATGTGAGTTTATTACTAATTCTGTATTAGTTTTCCTTTGTTGTAATAGCAAGATGTTGCAGAGATTGCACATGGTATTCAGAAGACGTGTAGTAATCACCTTGAAAACAAGGGGTGTCTGTAGCTTCAGCCGAGTAATTGACTGTTAAAAACTGTCATTAAAGGATGCAGTCCAGCAATGGTGGGAGATCTAGGTAGCTCACCAGCATCTATGTGACAATAATCTGCCTGGATATTAAAAGACATAAAGTGTGGACTGCGGGGCCAGACAGTTGAGGTCTTAAAAGGCAGCCATAGCCATGTGAGATAAACTGATAGATTGTATCTGCCGCTGGAAATTTCCAGGAATAAGAAACATCTCTGTGGTTCAGCTTGGTTCAGATTTGGTTTGGCTGAAATACCATGTTGAGACTCAGGCTTCTTTTCTAGATACATCTACCTTCTTTACTGTCTCAGTAAGGGGTTCAGCTAGTCTCCTATGATGAGTGTGTTTCGTATCCTGTCCTTTTACTCAAAAGGGTAACTGTAATACCTTTGTACAATAGCTTTCTCTCATACCGCTGTTACATGAATAAACGAAATTGCCTGTTGCTAATTATACTATGCACACTCTAAAGAAAATGAATGTGCTAGGTATAGTGAAGCAATGGTTGATTAGGTTGATATCTGGACAATCGGAAACTTAGTTGTGCATTACACTCTCCTGGGTTGTTCTCAGTTACATCTTTGTGAAATTTAGAATGACATCAGTGAGATCTGAAGGAAGTTAGGAAGATTTAAGGTACCTAGACATTGACAGCAACTACCCAGAGGCAGTATATATGCAAACAGCTTATATTTCACCAGTAAGATGTGCATAGCTTTTTAAAGCTCTCAGTCTAAAATATGAACTTTTGGGGGGGCTTCATTCTCTTCCTTCTCTTTCACTGCACAAAATGTTCACAGTAAATGTCCCAGATTTTCAAGTCAACATAAACTGCATTACATTTAGGATATGTAAGGCTGGATATTTAAATATGGAGAATCAGACTAAGTTATGCCAAACTCCCTTGAATTTGTGTAATCCTTTATCTATTTTGCTTGTGCAAATGCCTATTTTGCATGCATACATTTGCAAAACAAATGCAACTTGAGTGTGTTCATATGAAAATGTGGCATTATGTAGGAATTTATGTGCAATGATACATACTACTTTTATGAAAAAAAAATTGTAATGGTTTTCTACTCTTAAAACAAGAAAAACTGTGTCTATATTAAGAGCTTCCTTTGATAAATGATAGATTTGATAAAATTCAGATACCTGCTGAGGAAATAGCCTGTTTATAGAAATAGAGTTATACATCAGCCCAGATATCTGACAGAAAGTAATAAAACTAGATTGCCTGCAAGGTCACCTGTGACTCAGAAATTAGACAGAATATGAACTGTGGAAGTCAGCTGTAAGGCTATGGCAGAGAACAATGGATACTCCATTGAATCTGCCTCCAAAGATGTGTCAAATATCACACCTTTCTCTAGAAACAAAAGATTAAGTAGGTGAAGAAAATGTGAAGCGTTGTACTTCACCGCATATTTTGCACGACTGACTTAACAGACTTTTCACTGTGTTATTTCTGAAATGTTTGTGAAATGTTCAGTAGTTGCACATGCATCCAAGCAGACATATATCCTAATTTGTAAAAATATGACACTGTACCTCATGTGGAAAAGCAGCACATTTAGCTTAAGTTAGACTGCTGTTTCTTTTATTAGTTTTTAATGAGACAAGAGGCAAAACCAATACTGAAATCCTTACAGCCATTGGCTGACACTTACAATGTCTGCTGCTTAATGAAGGAGTAAATTGTATCATAAATCTCTTAATTGCCACTTCTTCATATAAGGAGTGCAAATCACCTTTCAAACTTATGGTTTCTGCTGTCTCTTTCTTCATATATTATCCATGTGTATTTTAAAGGATACCATAAAAGAATGTAATTTGTCCAACACCAAATGTCAATGATGTTCATGCTATCAGATCTTCTGGATATATATTTTATGGATGACATTTGAAGGAATAACGGAGAACTAAATGCACATTATCATTAAAAACAAATTAAAAACATACGTGGGGAATCCAGAAAAAAAAAAAGTAGGAATTTAAGTTTCTCAGAACAAAATGTTTATCCCTGAGAGATACAACCATGGCTTGATTGGTATATACCTTCAAAGAGGTGCTTCACCTTATTAGAGCTTGGGGGTTTGCCAGTATCAAAAGATGTATACATCCTACAAGGAATCAGGCTTTTTTAGTACCTTTTCTAGTTGTTACCTTATATTTATAGCACTTTTTTCACTAACCCAGCTTTTTATATTGCATGAAATCCTTTGCCCTGAGCTAGCAAAACAAAATGTTTCTGTACGTGACTGATAATGTGGCACAGAAGAAGTCTCATTGTTTGCAGTGGGAATACTGTAATGCTCAACTGGGCATTGTTGCCTGGAACTTTTCTGCTCTACTGACATGTGCAGACTCCTCCCAAAGGAAGTAATTCATTGTGTCTTGCATCTTGGTTTTTTGTCTTTTTTTTGCTTTTGCATTTGGTACAGCATGTAATATCTGTGCACCGTTTTTAAACTCTGAGGTCCTCTTGCTTTTGTTCTCTTAATTGTTTGGAGGGGTTTGTTTTGGGGGTTTTGGTTTTGTTGTGTTTTCGAGTTTTTTTAAATAGCATACATACAGTCTAAATTTTCTTTTACTTCCATAGTGCTGTCGTTACTCCTGGTCAGGCTTTAAAAGTTTCATGGATTTCAGGAACTGTATGACTTCCTTTGTTATGATAATTTTGCCAAAGATTAAGCATTGTTTTTTACAGGGTCTGGCGATTTTGTCCCAGGTCATAACCATGATTTTTTTTCTCTGCTTAAACTGTCCAAAATACAAGATAGATTCATCAGTTGTAAATCACAGTCACAGACTTCTCTTAGCATTTCTTTTTTTGGTCTCTGCTTAAAAACATGCTGCTTGGACCTTAGGGCAAACTTCAAGTGTCTACAGTTTCACCATTAGCTCCCTTCTGACTCTTGACTCCTTCCTGGCAGCTAGTTGCTTACAATTATGAAGCAAGTCATTGTTTAATTTATTCATGTTTCATTTTTAAGAGTTTCAGTGCTGCTAAGTCCCAACTCAATATTTCCTTGGTTATGCTCACAATACTCTGAATTATTCAATAAACATTCTGTGTCAAAAATGCCTGATGGAGGTCCCTTTCATCCTCAGTCGTCATTCTGACTGCACCTAACCTACATTGCATGGTGGAGATACCCAGCATAATTTCAGCCTGAGGAGCTATGTCTGTACTTTGCCTCCAATAATAAACACTGCAAGCTTTTCCTTCTTAAGGGGCACAGCTGGGCTGTGCTGCTTTTGACACTGGAATTCAGTTGCCACCAGTTTAAGTATGTCTACACTGTGTTTTGTTGTGGAATCGATGGGTTCTTCATTGCCTAAAGAAAGTCTATTTGATCAGGTCAGATTGGCTTTCAGAGCCCACCTGCAGTGCTGAAGCACTACACCTCTGAAATATCTACCTCCTGTCAAATACAAGTGAAGTCAGTCCTTTGATGCTAATGATGAGCAAGAGGAGAGCAGGCACAAGGAAGTGACCGCATCTGCCTTGTTTCCTTGCAACACTAAGCAAAGGTGTCTGACTTCCAGCTCAAGGAATTCTGAAACAGTACAGAGATCATACACATGGGGTACACTAAGTTCAGCCATCAATGTACGGTGGAAGGAGGAACACAGGAGCTCTGGACAGTAAAAATGCATAGAAAATAAAGAGTATTTTATGCAAATATAAAAGAATGCTTAATGAAACAGAAGTCAGATGCAGAACCACTAACACAGATCCTCCAAAATCAAGGGACAAAATAAGTGCATTATTTTGGTCTTGTACAGACATCTTTGAAGATTTCATACTCAAGTGAGCAAATCACAAGGAGTAATCTAGCCCTAAGACACAGTGTCATCACACTAGTAATCAGAATGTACAATTAGTTTCTATCATCTGCCAGAAATGTCAATGTAGTTTAGTGATTTTTTGGGAAGAGTTTGCACAGCTGCTATTTCATTTACCTATTAGGTTGTCAGGATTTTTGTTTTTTTGAATTCAGCTCCAATATTCAAATCCCTGGAAGACTTCTTAGCAACAAAGTAATATATTTATTCTGATTCGTTTGGTTTGGAATCTGTGATAATCTTCCAAAATAAGCCAGCCCATCCATATTTTGACATTTTGTGTGGTGTTGCATGAACTAATTCAAATCTGTAACAACAAAAGAAATTGTAAACAATTTTTTGTTTGAATAGCTGAATTCTTCAGTAAAAATTTGGAACACTAAGAATATTTTCTGTACCTCAAGCTTACTTAAGATCCATGCAAAAAGGAATTGTGGGGTATAGAAAAACAAGACAGGGTTGGATGTGTACTCTGAAATGTGAAATTGTGTAAACACATTTCTATTTGGATTCCATTTTAAATTTCAGCACAGATGGAGCCTGTGATAATTCAATAGTGGTGGTATTTTATCTTCATCTTAAACCAGGATCTGACATGTTCTTCGCTTACAGTAGCTGTCGAGGGGAGCTTAGGTTAATGTGTAAAATAATTGGTTCTCTGAACAGTTGGGCATAGTCTCAATCAGTTCCAGTTTCGGTATCAGATTTCTTTTAATCAGAGGGAAGTGTAGTCTTTTTCTGATGCTCTCTATGCATTGAAATTGGTTGGAAAGAAAGTGCTTTGAACAGCACAGTGTTGAAGCAAATGTTCAGTGTTATAAATAACGTATGATTAGACAAATATACTAAGCTTGTAGAGCTTATTTATGTTGGAGCTTGTGTCAGGGTGTACTATGGACTTTTCTGCCCTGACTTCAATGATCTCATTCATCGGAGAGAGGATCGATTTAAAGTAAAAGTTCATTCTATGCAAAACATAAATACATCTGGAAAAATAAATATTTTTCTTCATTGAAAACAAAATTCTCCAGTACTTTTATCTACAATATGAAAAAACAAAACCTTAGTACCGGTGTCCCAAAATATTTAAAAAGAACGAGGCAGATCCAGCCCCATCTTTTTAAACTTTACATGGTGTATACTGACAGCTTGATATAGAACTTACACAAATGAAAAGAAGATGAATACTTTTTTTTCCTATAGGCGTTACCTGTGTTTGAGCATCTTCTTTTTTCTAGAGTGATTTAAAGGCAGTGAGAGAATCAGAGAAGGTTTGAAGTGTTGTTAACTATTGTTGGAAAATTTAGATAGCAGAGAGGAAAATTACTTGTTATTTAAGTGGCTATAAATTGCTTTTAGTTTCTTAATGCTCATTTAGCTTAATGTAAATCAGACACCTAAGAAACATATGGAACTTATTTTTTTCTGATGAAAAGAATTGTCATTTCAGTTTTTCACCAGAGATCTGGCTTAGGTTGGTCTCCTGGGTTGGACTTGAAGCTACCTGCTACCCTCATCATCCCCTCAGGCCGCTCACCTTCCAGTCCAACCACTCATCACAGAACTTCAATTCTGACAAGGATTTTTTTCTCGTGTTGTTTCTTACACCGTGTATTGTCAGATAAACAGCTCCCTACCTCATGCTTGCTTTCTGATTTTGCTAGGGGTACTTACCTGCTGTGTATCCGTACTTCTACCAGCTCTGGATAAGTATCTTCCTCTCAGAGTAGAGGAAGGCAAGTTGGAAGGGATTGTCAAAAAACCTCTGCCTCTGAGGACAATGTCTGATTGCACAGCACACTCAGATTCTTGTTTCCTATCAATATTAAACAGGTCACGTTCAAAACTGAACCATGCCAATGGACATCCTCTTGACCTGCAACCCACCATGATAAAGAGATGGTAAAGGCAGGTGCCATATCTGTGCTCAAGCAGTGCTGCGAAACCAGACATCCTTGCCTGAATATACTCTCTTGGGTACTTAAAAGTCTTGCTTTATAGCATTACTCCAAACATGCTTTAAAGTAAAAAGCCTTTAATACTTGGCCATTTAAAGTTTGTCTTTCCTACTGTCTCATACGACCCTTGCAAAAGATTACTTATGGGCCCCGACATGCTTGCAAAATAGACATAGCTGTAGACGGTTTAAATGATTCACCAAAGGCCACAAAATGATTTTACAGCCCCTGGGACTCTCAGAGAATTAAGCTTGACATTATCTGGTAAAGATTTTTTTAATATATTATAATTTATCTGTATTTTAAGAGTGGATCTGGAGGACAAGAAATTACACCCTGCACTTTCAGAGTGCTTTATGAGTATCAGCCTTACTAAAGGCCAATAGGGTGCACATTCTAAAATTCCTTTGGTGCTTTTGAAAATCCTCTGTAAACACTTCAACATTTTTTCTGATGATGCTCATCTCACATACCCTCCTAAGTATCTGTAAAACCACCTCATTCTCTTTTCCTGACGCTCTGTCAAACTACCTTTTGCTGTGATGCCTACAGAAGAGCACTAGTTTGATATAGCAAACAACCTTGGTTGTCTTTTTCCCTCCCATCTCCCTGGGGCCTCCCGTCTTAACAAGGGTGGGGATGGATGGGGAGCACCGAGTGAGAGACTCACGGTGCTTCATTGCTTTCTGTGATCTTTTCTTGTTTTACTGGCCTTGATTGTCTTGACATTATCTCCATGCTCCATCTGTTATCTCTCCTCTCTTGGCTCATATTTACACTGACAGTGATCAAGAATAGGGGTTGGGCCAGATGACCTCTAAAGGTCTCTTCCAACCCCTCACATAAGAACTGGACTATTATTTCCATTTTGTACTTTTACGGCATGTACTAGGGCATAGTTTGCTTCACAGTGAACATTTCCAGCAATGAAAACCTAATAATGCACCAATTCTATACAGCAGAGAAAAAGTGAATATTACATGAACATCTGGCAACACATCAGTAGGGAACTGTACTCACACAGGGACTGTTTGCCACTACTTTGCTACGAAGAGCTTCAGAATGTGGTGTAGATTCCCAAAGTCTTGTTCATAGTTTTGCAGGCTTATATCCTGACAGTACAATTGCAGAGGACATGCCATGAAAAGCCATTTCATTACAGTGTCTACTGGGTTTGCATGGCAAGGTTTTGGTAGTGGGAGTCCTGCACAAGTATTCTTCTGTGAGAAGCTGCCAGAAGCTTCCCCAATATCTGATAGTGCCAATGCCAGTGGCTCCAACACAGACCTACCACAGTGGTGGTAGTGCCTCTGTGTTAACATATTTAAGCAGGAAAAAACAACCCTGCTACAGCAACTTCATCTGGGGAAAGGAGTGGAAATATGTGAGCAACAACTTTGCAGACACCAATGTCAGTGAAGAAGGTCAGGGAAGGAGGTGCTCCAGGGGATAGAGCAGAGAGTCCCCTGCAACCTGTGGTGCAGCCCGTGGTGAGGCCAAGGCTCTGCCCCTGCAGCTTGTGGAGGTCCATGCTGGAGCAGCTGGAGCCTGAAGGAGGCTGTGACCCCATGTGATGTCTGTGCTGGAGCAGGCTTCTGGCAGGACCTGTGGACCTGTGGAGAGAGAGAAGCCCAGGCTGGGGCAGGTTTGCTGTCAGGACTTGTGACCCTGTGGGTGATCCATGCTGGAGCAGTCTGTTCCTGAAGGACTTCACCTTGTGGAAGGGGCCTGTACTGGAGCAGTTCCTGAAAAACAGCAGCCTATGGGAAGAACGTGCATTGGAAAAGTTCACAGAGGACTGTCTCCCATGGGAGGGACCCCATGCTGGAGCAGGGGTGGAAAGTGAGAATTCCCCTGAGCAAGAAAGAGCAGCACAGACAATTTGTGATGAACTGGCCACAACCCCCATTCTCCATCCACCTGTATTGCTGGTGGGGGAAGAGAAAGAGAAAATCTGGGGTAAAGTTAAGCCTGGGAAGAAGCAAAGGGTGAGAGGAAGCTGTTTTTAAGATCTGGATTCATTTCTCATTATTGTACTCTGATTTGATTGATAATAAATTAAACTCATTTCCTCAAGTTAAGCCTGCTTTGCCCATGACAGTAATTGCTGAGTGATCTCCTGGTCCTTATCTATGAGCTTTTCGTTATATTTTTCTCTCCCGTGTCAAGCTGAGAAGGAGGAGTGATAGAGCAGTTTTGCTGGGCATCTGATGTCCAGCCAGGTCAACCCACCACACAGTGGAATAGTGTAGCTTTGGAAGTAAATATAAATAGGTATGTAAATAGGATCTGGAAAGAACAAAATGGAACTTTTTGCTTCATTTGGATAGTTAAAGTAGGAAAAAGATAAGCATTACAGTGCCAGCACAGTGTACCCTTGCTAGCACAATAGAAATAATCAAGATTCCAGTTTAATGGGATATTGTAGAATGTGAGAATATTTTGAAGTGCTAATGAAAAAGAAAGAAGTATTTGGAGCAGTAGAAAATGGTAATTGGTAGATAGTGACACATCTAAGGAATAGTGACAGTTTCATATGAAAAAGCATCGTAAAACTGTTGATTATCTGAACTGAGGCAGAAAAGATTTACAGAAAGAAGGGCTTCAAAAGACCAGCCTTCTGTCCTTGCAAAGTGTTGATAAGTATTAATTAAAACTGAGACAGGACAAAGCTTAAGGCATGTTTAATAGCACAACTGCTTTTATGTGCAGCATAATTCCTCTCATGCCCATGCATCTCTGAATGGCATTGACCAACACAGGTTGATGAGCATGATATTGCAGAACATTTGGAAGCATTACTAATTTCAGAGCACTTTGCACTGTACCTCAGAGGTCTCATGGGTAAAGTGTTGGCATCCCAACTGTTGGTTTAAGTTGTTCTCTCTGCATGCTGGCTGACGTGGGGCAGGAGCTCACTGGAAATATATGATCAGTTCTCATCTTGTGTGACCACTAACAAAATATTTAAACCCCCTGAAACTTAGTTTTTCACAGGAAAATGAGAATTATGTAATCTGATGCTTCTGGCATGGCTTTATCATGTTTTTCTAGATAATGAGACAGTCCTACTGGCAGGAGCTTCCAGTAGCTAACACAACTGGATCCAGTCTGAGGTGATTTGGTATGATAACAGGTCTCAAACTGCCTGTTGCAACCTGCCCACTGCTTTGAGCAGCTGCTGTGCCTTTCCCAGTTTCAACTCGATTAAATTAATGTGTTTCTTAAGTGAGCTCTATAATCCCACTTCTGGATCTGGAGCATAGTGGTAAGCTATTTTCTAAACAGGCTCCAAATAAGTATGCCAATAACTGTGAAACCATCTTTACCTTTTCAGGAAGACAGAAATAATTCATCCAACCTGCTTCTAGATGCAAACTAAGGAAGCAGCAAGTGATAAACCTGAGCTTCTATCTACTTGTATTTAGTAAAATTTGACTTGTTCACACTAATCACTGGCGAAATTCCTACCATCTCAGTGAAGGAAAATTAGATCCACCTTTTCCTTTGATGCTCACAGGCTTCTCCATTAGTGTGACAATTTTTTTGTTCTGCAGATTGTGTCTGCACCTTTACTATGAATTCTGTGCCCCTAACTGCTTTCAGCTAAGAAGGAATTCCATTTAATCTCAAAGTAAGCTGCTACCAATTCAGCAAACTCCATGCAGTGAAAACTTTTGCTTTCTTTTTAATTTTTATTAGGTTTTAATTTTACCTGACTTATTTATGATAATGAAAATACTTCTGAAAAATACTTTTAATGTAAAACGAAGATTTTTACATTCAGAACGATCTAGTACTGTTGTCCAAATACCTTATCTTGCTTGTCATTAGCATAATTAATCTCTTAAATGTGAAATAAATTACCAGATTAATCCTAATCATTATTCTCTGATTTGTCATCTGAAGTTAGACCCCATTTAACAGCAATGCTATGTAAAATGTGACATGCTGGGAATATGTAACATATTTCTGAAGGGCATGATAATAATCAGATTTGTCTAGACATGTAAACCACATTTTTGATGCTGAGAATTCCTCTAGTTAATTTCACGAGTTTTTGAGACTCATGATAATTTAAATCAATGTAGTGTGAGAATTAGGAATTGTAATAGGCACAAAGGTTTTAGCAGAAGAGCCACTGCCATTTAAAAATAGTGTCGTTTTGCCACGTGTTGTAAATAAATATTAGTGTGTTATTTACAGTATTTAATGTGTTAATTAAGCTTTTAAGTTAATGCAGGTACTTTTCTGTCTGAGAAGGAATAGAATTAGACATTAGCTAATGAAGTGTATCAACTTGTTTCTTAATGGCACACTTTTTTTTTGTCCTGATATCTGTACAGCTGTGAGCTTTTTCAGTTCATGATGCTTCTCTCATTCCGATGCAGCACGTGCTTACATGCAATCCCTCCCCAGTTTGGCTGAGGTCAGGGTATCAAAGGTTTTCTTTCTCAGGTTTGTTCAGAAGGAAGATAAACGTACTGTTTTGGACATGGGTGCAGTAAGCTTGGTCATATGTTTTAAAGTTGCAAAATCAGAGGTACCATGATGCTGGTTTTTAAGCCAGTCAGCAGCATGGCCAGTCCTATAGTCAGACATATGTATGTTGCTGACATTTCAGTGCTATGGAAAACCCCCCTTTTTTTCTTCCATTCCCCTTGCTTTCCCCCAAAGTCTGGTGTACAAGTAGCTGGCAGAAACACACCTCCTCTGCTGATGAATGTGCACTGATGACATTTCATTTGTCAAACTGAGCCTTTTCCCATCCCATACCTCATTTTCCCAAGAGAGGATTGTCTTTCTCTCCTTCTTTCCCTCTGCAGACTGTCCGCAGACAGTATAACAAAATGTGAGCTGGCACAGGAGACCTGGATGTGACATGACCGTGAGGGGCTGAGGGCAGTCTGTTTTCACTTTTGTCTGTCTAGGTCAGCTTGTGTCTCCACTGTCAGCCTCCACAGAAGCAGTAGCAGACTGAGAAAGACGGAAAGGTCAGCCCGTGCTCCATCAACGCCTCAACTGTGCTGGTCTCCAGACCCCCACAGCTGCCCTGTTCCTGTCTGGGTTGGTGGAATGGGCCCTGGCTGATGAAATCCTGTCCTGATGGAACTTGTGGGTAGACCACATTGCTCCCAGCACCTGTTCCTGAGGCAGCACACAGCCCTTGCTACACTCACAAAGAGCCACCTGGAAATAGAGGCTTGGAAATCACATCACTGAAAGATATACTCATGTCTTTATTTTTTTTTTTTTTTTAATCCCAGAAGAAACTCAAACCAACCTGCTTATTCAGCCTGACTGTTAATGTAAGTGCTGTGACTTGACATGTTTTGGTGTGTGAAATCCAGTTCTAACTGGAAACTGTCTGACTTCCTTGAGTAAAACAAGCTCATCATGAAAGTGTGGGGAAAAATTGGGAGCAAAAAGTGTGACCTAGAAGCCACAGGAGAGGTAATATTGGAATTACAGGGAATTACAAATGATTTAATCTACCGGGAGTGACTACTGCAGGGGTTTTCTAGGAGGCTCATCTGATTGACAGGGTTCAGGAGACCTCTGTAGAGGTCCAAATACCAGCCTGTCAAGCCAAAGTGCATGAGCAGGAAGGACAAGATAGGAAGGTGAAGGAGGTGAAGTTTCCATTGTCTTTTCCCAGTTAAAAAATAAACTGTACAAAGGGGGCAATTATTTCCTTATAGAAGGGTAAAATATTGCCGTAATCAAAGAAGGAGAGAATCTTTTAGGTAAGACTTTGTTTCTCAAAGAACAGATGAAAATCCTAAAAAAATAATGGAAAACATCATCCAAGGCTTTGACAGTCTGGGCTTGAGCTTCTAGAGTGCATTGTGGGGTAAATGAGTCCCCAAGACTTTGTGGATGGTCTCTGAGTATTTGTGAGACAGTTTGTTCTCTGCAAGGACAGAGAAATGAGGGAGTGTTCTTACAGCATCTGGAGTTTTCCAGCCTAGGGTTTAGCTGTACCTCTGCTCAGGGAAGATGGTAAAAGAACTGGCATAGTCAAAGCTAAAGCACGTCTTCTCCCTCCACCCCAGTGTCCATGTATAGATGGACAGAAAACTGGAAACTTTAACTTCTCAACAGTCTTCCTTCAGCAATACTTTGGTTTGTTCATCTACCTGACTGCTTGCTTGTAGAGTGCTGCCATCTCCTTGGATTAATGTTTCAGCACAGAAGGCTTGGAAATACAGGCATTTTTATTGTGAGGTTAGCATCTGCCAGCTTGAATCTATGGTGCCAAAATAGCAATTCCCCACATCAGACACCATATGTGAGCCTTATTCTGAGAGTAGGGGTTAGAGAAGGATGCAAATAGGTTTCCCTCAGTTAGCAGGAGAACTTGGGACTTTGAGGTAGCTCTGCAGGGAAGCTCAATTTCATTCCCTGGAGGATACTGGTGAACCTTAGCATTGTCATCAAAATCACTGAAAATTGTTCCTCCTCTCTTGAGATTAGTCTGGAATGTGGGATTTAGTAGACCACTGAAAAAGTTTTTCTTGTTTCTTTATGAAGTACTGAGCTTTGATATTCTCCACATTTGCTGGGAGCAGAATCACCTCTGCAGTGTAAAAAGAAATCAGATTCCTTTTCCTTCCATTATATTGTTATAATGCCTTACTCCGGTGTTCATATAGGAATATATTAGTAATGGAAAGTGTAATTATAAAATCTCTCGAGTTGGTGCACGAATAAAGCTGTCAAATAAGACAAAGTGGTAATAAAATCTTACATAACTTAGGGAATATTACCGTAATAACACTGAATGAAGACTAAGTCATACATAACAAAAATACAGTAATACAATTAAAATAATATAACTATAGTTAGTGTTACTTAATTAAAACCCTTTCCCTTAAAGTCATTTGATTATGCTGCCATTCCACTAGGAGTCCAATTCATCCCTGGTGTGACTTTGAAAGAGTGCTAACAGATGGATTTTTGCCTGTGATTAGGGCTACTCAGAAGTTTATGTCATGTTGCTTCTGAAGAAGTTCTGAGCACCCTCTTTTATTCAGTTATGTAAACCTGAGCTGCAGATTTTCAGGCTTCTTAGTATCATGTCCCTGCTTCTTGTGCTCCTGTCCTTTGAATATCTATTAATGGTACAGAAATCTTTGCTTAAACCCAGACAGCAGAGTCATCCCGTTATCTGGGGAATACTCATATCAGTAGATGGGGCTGTATGTACATCCACATTTGCACAAGCATTACATTGGTACAGATCGGGGGGAGTGCATTTGTAGAAAATCTCCTGCCAGCTGTCCCTGCAAGCTGTACTTTGGTCCACACCACAGAGTGGAGAGGAGAGCAGTCCTGTACGATCCTGAAGGAAAAGGACCTTTCTCTTGGCAGTGCAGAACATTAGATGAAGGAGCCACTTGCAAGAAAGACTGCTTGCTGAGTGGGCTTGAGATGAAACTGAGGAGAGGTGGATCAGAAATAAATAAGACTTTCTTTGTTTAAATACCACCTTTGTCTCCCACTAATCAGCTTGCTGACTATTTCATAACTGAAATTTAACATTTTCAGTGCTGCCCCAGGATGTTATTAGCTACAGTTAGAGGTTGCATGTGCAGATTACTTTTTTATTAGGTTTATTTTCTGTCTTCTCACTCAAATAAACAAACTATCACTTGCATTTACTGAATTAATTTTATGTTTGTTTTGGCTACTTGGTAATTTATTCAGTGTGACTGCTGATCTTTGAAGACAATGGCTGTCTGAGTTCATTAGTCAATGAGTAGACTACCTGGAGTTATCTCCCCTAGCTTTTAAATGTCTTGCTAGCATGAAAACTTTATATCTATCAGTTTTACTAGTCCCTTTCACAATTTTCAGTTCTATTAGGCCATGCTGAAGTTTTCTTGTATTCATACAAGCGTATCTCTAGTTCCACAGAAACTGCCTTATGGTATTGAGACCTGGTATTATTTTTATTGCTTTAGTGGCTCTCAAAAGGCATGGTGACCCACACAGCAACCAGTGGACTTATACACTACATCCCATAACCTCTCTTGTTTTTATTCTGATCATTCAGCAGAACATGTAGAAGCATAGTATTTTGTTTGCCTCCTTTATTGCATATATGTACTGGACAGATGGATGTTTCAATGATTCTTCCACTGTAGCTGCAAAATCTTCCCCTGTTCACTTTGCTGGATGATTGCTCCATTTAGCACATTCTTGAGCATGATTTTTCACTTCCAGGCTAATTATTTTACAAGATGCAATGGCTGATCTAAACTGTTATATTGAACTTTCAATACCTATTTTTTCCCTTACAGAACCAGCAACCCAAACATTCAGTACAAAAAAAGGAAAGTAGAGGAGAACCCTCATTCATCTATCATTCATACCTCTTCATCTATTGTTCATACTGCTGTGTAAACCAGGTGACAAATGTCAGAGATCAATGAAGTAACATACCATGTGTCCCATGTTTTCTTGAGTTTTCCCCAACTCCTTCACTTCACTCTCTAAGTGCTTCTTTGCCACACTAACATTTGAGATGTATGCTTACTCAGTTTTAACTATAATCTCAGTTATACAAAATACTGTTTCAGCAACATGTTCTTTTAAAAACAGCCATTTCTTTTTGTTGCCATTCCATATTCTCCCTTGGGCTATATGAGCTTTATGCAGAAAATAACCTAGCAACTCTAGACTCTTTTCTCCTGGTTTTCTGAGAGAGGCATTAACTTCGTTCAAGAACTTCTTTCCAAGGACTTCAGACTGATTAAGATATCTTAACTGATTAAGATATCTTAATCTTCTCTTTGCTAAAACATTCAGAATAAATGATGTAGATCTCACTATTAGGAATGAAAACTTGTTTCCCTGCCAACCAGGTATGCGTCTTGCAGAAAGCCAATCAAAATTATCAGTATGCAATCACACAAAGCTTCTGGTGGCTTAAAGCCCTTAAGATAATGTACTTGAAAAACATATTTTGGTTTTGTGTTGTACCCAGTGTTTGGCACAATCCTTATTTAAGGGAGCCAAAAGAGTGTGTGGACTCAAGGAAGGCACAACTTACAACAAGGGAAGTTCCAGATAGACTCAAGGAAAAAGATGAGGTTGGGCAATGACTGAATCAGGCTTCCCAGGAAGGCTGTGGAATCTCCATCAGCATTGTGGAGAGTGGACGTGGCTCTCGGTCTAATTTGGAAGCTGGATCTGATTCTAAAGTTGATGATGCTTATTGCAGTGGACCAAATGACCTCCAGAGGTCCTTTCTAACCTACATCATTCCAATCCTGTGGTTGTAAAACATCTGATCAGTTGGGATGAGAAGGCAGAAATTGGGTGAGTGAAGGAGAAAAGACAGTGCTAGTTTTGCTGCAAACATTTTTCTTATGTTTTTATTCTGTTATGGGCTATTACAGAAAGTCTGGGAAAATGATGCTATGTCCAGGTGACTCAGATACACAATGTTTGTAGTAGTACAGTGGCAACACATTTTTAATAAAAAGGTTTTGTTTAAGTGTTTGCTCTTCTTAGAATGCTTTTTTCTTGAATCTCTTTGAATTTAACACCATTAAGAGCTAGATCTGTAGTCTTGAAAAGTATCAGGAACATGCATAAAGATAGATGATTTAGAGTCTATCTTCTGAAGAGAGTTATCTGTAAAACATTAACCGTGCTGGTTACAATATCTGCTTTTGACATGGAAAGTCAATGTCACTTTTCTTTCCTCTGGAAAGAAAACTAGATGGAGTTGTCAGTATCTTTGGTAGCTGGCATATCCTTGACAATTTATATTAATTTCTATTGATTTTTACATCTGTCCATTGATAGATTATTTTGTAACTGAATCTGCAAATAGTTTCAGACTTAAAACTTTAACTTTTGGGATGGAATAATGCTTTAAATGCAAAGTTGCAGCTCAGAGCAGAAGAGAAAGTCAGAAAGTACTGTGGTGATTGTGCTAATTTCTTGTGTTTGATTGTGTTGTTTGTTTATGAGTCTTTGAAAACAGTACTTAAAATCCTTGGGCAAGGATGGTAGGATGGTGGTCAGGGATCTAAATATAGCGATGAGAACATGCGCAGATTTAGCAGTGACACTGGTGATTCATGATTTATCTGATTCTTCCACTTCAAAAAATATTGTCTTGCATCTCTGCATGGCATCATCATACATCTCTCCAAGATCTACTACATTAAAAAATCAGCAGAGCACAAAGTTGTTCCATTTTCAAGATAATAAGAATACATTTTTTTCTAGATTTCATATTTTTAGGGACTCTGATATCTCTGGCTTATATTGTACATTTGTAACATTTCATTTTGCTTTCTACAACACTCTTATGCTGAACTAAGAGGCTATTTGAAAAGACCTGTAGTAGTAAAAATTGAAATTGCTTACGCTTCAATCAGCATTTTTCCTCAGAGATGCTGTGCAAACATAGCAGCACATTACAGCCTTTCCCATACACATAGACAGACAATCAGCATAAGGGAAACTCACTAATGTGACATTTCAGTGTAAATTTATGATTTATTAAAACATTTGAAATGTTCTGCTAAATCACTTTCCTCTTTCCCTTGTGCCTTCACTATGGCATTTGTGCATATTTCCTTTCTTTCTTATATGAAAACTTTCTGTGCCATACAAACTATGAAAGCGTTGCCACCAAAGCAGACTCTTTCTCTGATCCTGAATGAGGAATGAAGGCAGCAAAAGCAATGGGAAATGACTACTGAGAAGTAATTTTAATCTACTTAATTGAAGAGAGCCAAATAACAGTTACTAAAATGAAACCCTAGTGTAGTATTTCCAGCAGATATTTACATTTATGGTCCTGTGACTCTGTTTATGGTTTAGGGGGTTAAACCAATAAATACCACCATCTCTGTAGAGGCAGTGAAACTGAGCGGTCCTTTTCATTCCTTGGGGTGATACTGTTTCTGTTATCGGCAGAAGAGTTTCTGAAAGGAAGATGGATGCACATCGAGATCTCTGTGCTGTTGATTTTCCTGTGGGAGGTCAAGGATGCACCAGAGCAATATTCCCCAGCCAGTACTTCTAGCTGGGCTGAACTGGACATTCAGTGGTGGAAAGACCCTGAGTGTCATATAACAACATTTATTTTGATTTTGTGCAGGAACTGAGGCTCCATTTTTATTTGAGTAAGGATATTGTTGGCCATTTCATGTCAACTCAAAAACATGTCAAGAACAGCCTTAATTATTAAGTTTTTGAAGTTGAATTGTTGGCTTCTGATCATCCTAAGATAAGATACTGGTATTTGTGGTCAAAACTTAACCCTGCTCCCATCAAAGACAGTGGGAATTCTGAGTATAGGAGAACACAGATTTCACACATAATGACAAATATTTTCTCTCACCTGACTAACCAGCTGATAGGAGAAGAAATGGATTAGAGCCTAGAAGCAGGAAGATTAACTGTAGATCTGTAACTTCTTTAATTCTCTCTGAGACTGTTAATTAAGTGAATTTTGGAGTCTAAGAAGCTGTTAAATGAAGAGCTGCTGCAGCTACTCCTTCTCCAGAGTTTCCTCTTGCTGAAGAGGTCTCTCTCCTCTCTCCCTTATGAAGACCCTGAAGTTCTCTACTGTAATTCTTAGCTTATTCAGTGAAGTTCTTACATAGCTTTTTTTGAAGCTACTAAAATTCTTGTGCATTTACTGCTGGGGCCTTAGCTCCTATCTTTGCATCTACAGGAGCAGCTGTGTTTAAGTATCAGCTATGCCTGGCACCCAGAAAAATAATACATAAAATCAAAGGTAAATAAGCATACTTTCATCCTGATTCTGTGTGGAGAAGTAGCCTTTATATCTCATTAACAAAATCTCTACTGCATATATCTCTGCTTGATAGCAAATGATAGCCTAAAAGGTAAAGTCCCTAAGGAGTGATGCTCCTGCACTGCTAAGCAGCCTACGCCACTACTGACATGCACCGGGAGCACCAAACTTTTGGGTGCTTACGGTCTTTAATAAGTTTTGCATTTAACAATATGTCAGACTTCTGTCCTTCGATTCCAGAGCATGTGCTCTTACCTGCTACAGCTCCAGAGACCGACATGAGGAAAACTCGCTTTTATTGCTAAAATTCAGCGGATGTAACTCTGATCCCACTTCAGGAATGGATTTGTTGCTGAAGTAAGAACTATTCTTGTAATCACATTTTCAGAGAACTGAGCTAGAAATTGTTTAACACTAGCAAAGTACACATGTTTTTATGGTGGGAAAGAGCTCATGTTTCTGTGGTTCTTGGTGATCACAACCCAAAGATACTGGGTTTTGTAAATTTGGTATAAGAAATGAATTTTCTTTAGCATATCCCTGCAAGTGAGTGCTGAATGAAATAAAAAGGGAACACGTGCATTTTTATAAATACATGGATTAATTGATATGGTATTTTCCTTTAAAATCAGATCAGATGCTGCTTATGTCATCATCTGTTTCTAAGATGCAAATGACACATTATTTAGAGCTCAAGAGGGAAAAGTGCAGCACACCTGTTTCACCCAGTTCAGTCAGCTTTCCATGAAATGTAGCTTGGCCTTAAATCTCCATGTACAGGTCGTAGTGCATAAGAAGAAGATAACCTAGCTGAAGTTTCATAATCCTGTCCAAAGGGTCTGTAATTCATGTGGCAGGAGAGAAGGGGAGGTAGAGGAGGAGAAATATATTTCTTTTATAAACTAAACACATTTCATAAAATTTTTTTGAGACAGTAAGCCGGCTTCCTATTGAAATCAGCTGGAGCTGCACATGTTTTAGAGGCTCTTGTGGATAATTACCAAGTTGAACCTGTCTTAAGGGCCTCCTTTACGCCACGGGATAGTTGGATGCTGATGTATTTAACTTTCAGTGTATCATTTCAAAGCGTTCCTACTAACTTGGGCCTTGAGGTGATGCTTTATGACAGCAAGGTTCCCAGATGACAGAACACAAGATAGGGATGGGAAGCTGTACAGAAAGAAAATTCTTTTATTATTAATTTTTTTTAAATTTAGGATTCTATTGGTTTTGGTGTTTTTTTTTTCTTTCTCTTAAAAAAGCCCTGTTATTTATCAAATTGAGATACAGTGTACCTCATTACAATTGGAAAATACCTTAGTCACAGTAAACTCTTCTCGAACAGGAAAACTCAGACCTTACCTGCGAAGCCTCCAAGCCATTACTACCTGGCCCAGTGGCAAAGTTGTGATTACTTTTTGTTCTGGTATTATCAATATCTGGCATAGTTAAGTTAGAATCCTGTAACAGTTTGGTATTACCACATAATGTTGATAGATTGCTTAGTGACAAATAACATACAGATGGAACAAATCATCTGCAATGCCTTTTTTTTATCACCACAATCATTTTTGTGTGACATGGTTAGGTTTTTGTACATGATGGCTCATTTTTATGACCTTCTGGGTTTTTTTAATTTGGTGCCAACTTATTTTTTTCCCCATCTCTCATGATCAAACATTATATTGGTATTATATAAACATTTTAAGTGATAGTCATTTGGATGTTTTTATTACCAAATTTATGTGCAGAATCCCTTGTTCTTTCTATTTGTATGTCTGATGAATATCTATAGTAGAAGAATGATTTACTAAATGCATCTATGGATTATAAAATGCTTATTAATCAATGTCTCGTGTTGCTGTTTTACCAGCAAAATGTGAAAAACAACAATTTGTATAAGGAAATTTATTGAAATTTCCTTAAATCATATGGAACATAGCTATACTAATCATAACGGATTATAGAATAGATGGATGAAATAAGCTGAGTTTATCTGCCGGCAGGCGCAAGTCAATTAATCAAGAAAGTACATTTACCATGTTTCTATTTCTGCTATCCAGAAGTTAAAGCCCCGGAAGGAAGAAAGCATATCTAATAGGAAAATGCTTCTTTTTATAGGCATTTTATTTCCCCTTTCAGAAATCTCTGTAATCCTCTTCGATGGTGTGTGTAGGTGTTTACAAATACTCTGAAGGAGCACCTCCTGGAAGAGCTTTTGGCAGCTGGCAATTGGCTCCACTGCACACAGCAATGTTATCAGTGCTGTAGGTTTAACTGCAGTACTTCATGCTTTCAGAGAGCAATATTCAAACAACTTGTCAGGATAAACTTTGTATTATGCATTAGCTGTTAGGAAAACTGCTACTGAAGCAAGAATGCAGTCTCCTTACAAACATCCCTTTCACCTTTTCTTTGGCCTTCTCAGAAGAGTGGAAACAGAAATATTTACACTTTCCCCCACAGATTTCAAGGGGTAAGAGACTGCAGTGAAGACTCACTTCTTCTTCCTGTCCTTCTTATGTTTTTGAGTGTAGTGCAACAGTGACTCTAAAAATAGAAGTTTTAAGAGATAGCCTGTAAACTTTCAAGTATTACTGGATCAAACTTGTTTTTAGACTCTACCAGTAATTCTTAGTTCATGACCCATACAGTCTATCTTCGCTGCAGTTGCCTACAGATACATTTTCCTGCTTCCTATTTAGACAACTAGAATCTTCCCAAGTACTTCCCTAGTAACCTTCCTTCATATAACTGGATGCTGCTACTGTGACCACCTTTGTGTGACGACTGTAGGATTGCAGCACAGCCATTACAGATGTGTGCCCACCACCCCATCTTTTGGAGTTGTAGAGGGAGATAAAGTTGCCAACATACACTTAGGAAATCCTAGTCTTTGTGAGTACAAAGAATATCTCCAATGACACAACTCAAGTGTGTCTTGTGAAAACGGCAATCTTCTGAGGAAGTGGAAAGGTGACTTCAGGTGGTTCAAATTGTCTTTATCATCAAAACTAGCTTCCTCTACTGTAGTAAAGGTTAGGAACAGGTATGAGTAATGTCCATAATGCGGGAAAGTGCAGGGAAAAACACTTTACAGATTCCATCCAAGGCCCAAAACAACATCTTTTTTGCTCTGGAAACACTTTAAGTACAACATGGCTAGGTTCTGAAAGAGACTTTACTTGCAGACTCCTGAGGCAGAATTGGTGAGCTGAAGGCTGGTAATGGAAGAAATAGCTGGAATAATATGAAACCCTGAAGTACAGTAACAGGATGTATTTTCTAATGTAAAAATTTTATGGAGGCTGTTTTTTGGAGTAGGATGAAATCCCAGCTGAATTGCAATTGGCAGTTTGTTATAGCAGCTCATCCTGAATTTCTCGTAAACTGAGACAGGGTTGTTTTGGTTGAGGGTAAACAGTCCCCCAAAGGGAAAAATAGTACTAATGCACTCCTAGTTCTAAATCAGAAAGAATTGCCTGTTGTCCTTCTTTAACTGGAATTTTATTCTAATGTAATTCAATTCTTCCGACTTCCACCATTTTTCTCTGGATAATTTTAAAGCAGCACGTGTACTCAAAGCTAATAAAAACCATTTTATTGAAATGAAACAAATTTCTGTCTGATAGTTCTTCTCTCCTTTCCATTATATCTTTCACTTCGAATAAAATTTATTTTAAAGTGAGAAGAATTCTTTTGGAAAACACTTAAATGTCTTTTTGAACAGCTGCAGAATGAAGTGTCTTGGGTTTTGCTCTTGTTTAAAATATCTTTGCATAAATTAACAGAGCAGAAACAGTTAGAACTTATCAACCTTTGGGCTGTGACCTTTTGTTACAAAAATTTTGAATAATTGAAAAAAATTGCAATAATGTGCATTTTTCTCTCAGCTTAGAATGAAACCAGTTCATTTTCTGGTCACCACCAAATACTCTCACTTTAGAAAGAACAAGTATGGAAATGAGTAGGCACAAGCGATACTGAGATTCTCTGAGATACTTCTTTGAATTTATTTCCTTTTCTACAGTTTACAGTTCTGGTTGCATTTGCTTTTGTTGTGATTTGGAAAGAAAAGGACATACTTGATCATGGCAACTCGCTATTTTACACCAGCAACAGCAAAACATCACCTATCCCAAAATTAGACCAAAGCCCACAGATAATATTAATCCTTGTCTATTTTTGCTTGTCTGCTGTTCTGTGCAGTCCCACCAGCCTGGCCCTTGAGGATTATTGTAATTTTGCCAGTCTTTCCAAATTCAGACCGAATCGGTTACAGCTTCCCATGACGGGTTTACTACCGGGATTTTTCTGGGGGCTCTGCACACTCATGATTCGCATAGCACAAACACGCAGCAAGAGTTTGTGCCTGACCTAAAAAAACATCTCAAAGCTATGCAGGCAAATATATGAAGCAGAAGCTGGAGCTGAGACTAATTAATCTAGTGCGGTGATTCCAAACATCAATTAGCTGGGAATAAATTTTAATCCCTGCTTGAGCCAGGCAGGATTTCATTTGGTATCGAGAGGTGACAGGCTGTATCGTTCATTTGCCACACTTTGTGTTCAGGGAAGAAGCTTATTATATTAAGTCCTAATCCCTCTGAATTTTGCACAGATCCAGTCACCTTGTTCCTGGGAATATGAGCGAAGCTGCCTAGGACAAAGGATGCTCAGTGTAATTTCTTCATTTTTGTCAGGTGTCACCCTTGGCAGTAGCACCAGTCTGTATGCGAATTTGTATACTGGTTTGAGGTGGTCAGCCTTCCACCACTGGAGTGCATGCTACAGCCTGAAAAGCACAGTACCAGTGAAGCACGGAGGCTACCACAGCTCATCCTTACAGCAATGGATGCTTTCAGTCAAGTAACAAATGCACAACAAGAAAAGATCTATTCACACAAATTTTGAACTCATATTCACTATAATAGGAAGCAACTTATTCCAGAAGCATCTGATTTGACTTTTCAGTGTGTTTGAGAGCCCTTACTGGCCTGTCAGTCCTAGTTTCAATGCTGTCCAAATCACTTCTAGATTTCCTTTTTATGCAGAAATAGGAAATAATAGTTACTGTACAGTTGAATGTAATGTCTTGGGTTGTGAAGGGCAGAAAAATATTAACCACAGTTGGCAGAACAGCTGGGACTTGAACAATTAGCCTCTAGCCACATAGATAAAGCTCTTTTCCTCAAAGCTGTAAGACATTTTGAGGGGGATTAGTTCCTCATTCTCATTTTGCTTTGCAAAAATTGTGTGAAAGCTGCAAGATTATATATAGCGACAAAACAGCCTATAGCAGTGACCAGAATTATGTTACCTGTGATTAATAAAAAAAAGAATACAGCACTGCCTGTACGTGGCCTATTTCAACATGAGGAATCCAAAACTTGCAAACACAGAGTTTAATCTCCATCCCACTGATATCTATGCTGAAGGAGTCATTGCTTTAGCTACCGTAAGAAAAGGCTGCTTGCAGAACTAGTGTACAAGCTACAGGTATGGTACAATTAATCTTCCATCACACTGTAGTCACTGCCTATTTGAAACACTGTAAAATCCAGCAGTTCATGACCTTACTGCATCATGATGCAAGACAGAGGTAAAGAGTGTCACAGCCACTTCTGCCTGCAGAGGGAACAGACGCCACTGGCTCCAGCCCCTTCAGCGTACCTGTTTTAGGCTTCTTACACTTAATAGAATCTCTGACAAATAAGGAATAGTAGTTGGTTCAAGACCTAGACACAGATGTTTTCTCTTCCTGTGGTTACTATCTGACCCATCAGGGCCAGAGGATCCAGCTGTGATGTATAGTTTGTGGGGCATGGATCCAAGATAAGTGGGCTTGAGGAGCTTCCTTATCGGTACCTGTATGCTCAGGCAGTCACAAAGAGGTGGACTAGGATGAAAGTAAAGCCCTGTGTGTGTCTCTGCAGGGTTTCTTAGGTGTGCAGCAGTCTGCAGGTCATATGGGATGATCTTTTGGAAGATGGAGTAGTTGATGATTTTCCCTCCATTATTCTGGGTTTAATTTTTTTACCTCCAAAACGTCCTAGATTCTGTAGGTCAAAAAAGTAAAAGCCATTTTAAAAAAAGTAATTATCCGTACAAATTTCTATGTCTTTTGTTTTTTTGGGTCCTCTCCAGCAAGTATAGCATGGCCTCATGTCTCTTAGTTGGTTTCTTTTGAAATCAAGCACCTCAGCAACTTGATGCCCTTTATCACAGCACTGAGGAAGTGATTCATTACTGACTGGGAGAGAGAACATTCTGCAGTTGGTATCTGTTGTGACTTGATTTCTCTGTGCTGTTTCACTTTTTTTTTTTTTTTCTAAATAAGAAAAATTCCTGTGAAGTGAGGGTGGTGTCAGTTTTGTGATCAGATGTAGCTTGCAGCAAAATAAACATGGAACTGGTAAGGAAGACCTTATATTTAGTCTCTAAAGCTTTTGTTCGGTATAAGACAAAGGTCATTCCAGAGAAACATGTCAAGAATTCTAGTGAAGCTGGCAGACATCTAACATAACCAGAGTACCAGGAGGTTTAAAAATAGGAGTAAAAACAGTAACTGGGGAAAAATTACCCTAAAATACATTAAGAAATCTATCAGTTTACTGTTTGAATGTGAGGACAATCATCTGGATCATGTCTTCTGAGCTGGGCAGTACACACTCTGCAGAAAGCTGCAGGTGTAAAATAGTCTTTCCTGTTACTGTTTATAGCTGCAGCACTATGAACCTACCCCTCTCCCCTCCCTTGTGTTTTCCAGTCCTGTTGGTAAAATGATGTGGTACTTAGCAAACACTTAAATGCTAGACTGCAAAACCAAACATATAGCTGAAGCAACAAGCCTGAACAGATATCAGTGATAATACCAAATTCTGAATCACTTCCTGAAACCTCTTTTTCCTTTGAGGTGTCTCATTGTTTCTGAAATTGGAAATGGAATCTAAGTTATTACAGAGGTTACTGTAATCAGGAAGTGTAAATTTAAAAAGAGCCCCGTAAACACTGACAGGATTATGTAAAATGTGTTTTTCATTCCCCACCCCACCTTTGTCTGGTTCAGAATGATGTTGATTTTTTTCTTTGGTAGCCAAGGTTTTAAAGTTTGCGGACTAACCAGTAAGCAAAGTACGAGGGCAGGGGAAACTCTGATTTTGAAGCTGTTGGCTTCTTATTCAGTAGACAGACAGGCAGGATCAAAAATTCTTGGAGTTTAGAGAGCTAAATGGATGAAGATTGGAGATACAGCACCATCTTCACCTGATTGACAGAGAATCTGGTGAAAAGTTGGCCTCAGTCATCAGCCTAAATCAAATTAGTAGCTTCAGAGTCTATTTCCTGTTCTAATTATATCACAAAAAGCACGACCATGACTCTTGCCAGTTGCTACTCTTCTCACTGTGCAAAGGTGAAGAGTAAAATGACAAAACAGCATGACCTTTTGGGTGGCAATGGCTCAGCTGGGAGCATTGGCTGAATTGTTGCTGGCATTTACTTCTTTTTTAAATGTAGAAGTAAGTGTGATCTGCTTTACTTGCTGATATAAAGGCTTTGCATGAGCAAAGTGGGTAAAGAACATATAAGAGTTTGGCTTGGCATTTCCAGAGGATGCCTCTGAAAGTTGAAACTGGATGACGCAGTTCAGCAGGGATGTTTATAAGCTGGTCGTAGTACACCTCATATAATCTTTCATTGTCCAACTTGTAGCATTTTATCCATTTATAATCTGACAACTTTGATAAACCTATAATGGTATGCTAATATTTCTGAATAAACAGATCATGAGAAAATTATTATCTTTATCTTATTAATTTTTGAGATGAGGTCCTAAAATCAAACTTGCTTCTAGGGTCTACTGGAAAAACAGTCTTGTGTCAGGCATTTCCTGATGCAATGGGTGCTCTGGGGTATGTCCTCTTTTCCCCAACAATAAACTAAAATATTTCAGGTGTCAGTAATTTCTTATGGAAGAGCCAAAGCAACAGGTCTTCCCCAGCTAACGTGTAGGTCAAATTTGAGCCCTCTTTTCTCCACTGGCTTGTCCCCCTACTCTCTAGCACCAGGGTGCAGAATGTACCTGTACCCCTGCCTTCATAGCTCATCAGTTCTGGCTGATCCTGACAATACCATGATGGTGGCTCTGATTAACTTTAAATTAGAACAGAGGAGATAAGCAAGAGGAGAAAAAAGTGATCAGTTTAGAGTCAATTTCTTGAAATAAAACTGTAAAGTTATTGTATTTGCCTGCTAGATCCCACATCATGGGCATGAATGGCTCCAAGAGATTTCTCTGTAGCGTAGGACAGGTATAGTAGCTTCACTGCCACTTCTAGGTGTCTAGGAATGCAGCTAGGTGCAGGATGGCACAGCTATGTCTACCAGAGTGTGCCTGTCCTTGTTCCTGATAATGCTCTTGGTTGCAACTTGATGCTAGGATGCAAATGTGTGACGGGGTGGCATAAGAAGAAAGAATAAAACAGTAGGAAATTACACATGCAGGCACTTAAAATTGGGACCATAGTGCCTGAAAATATCAGTAGGCAATATTAGTGTATATAGTATACATATATATATAGTGTAATATAGTGTGTATTCCCATGCCTTTTTTTTTTTTTCAGATTCATAAATATTGTATTCAGTTTTTCACCAAAGTTTATGAAAGATGTTGGTAGCAGCCATCGAGACTGAAATCCTTTATCTATGGAAGATATTCAGCAGATAATCTGACAATATTCACTTCCCCTAGACAGTTCTTTCAAAGTGCCTTTGTGCTCAGTCACCATCTCTGAGACATTAAAGGGCAGTTCAGTCACAATGTTTATTGAATCCCTGCCCTTTCTATTTAAATTGCCTTCAGGGAAACCAACTAATTTGAGCTTTTTGGGACATAAACAGTAAGAACTGTTTTTTTGAGCATTTTTTTTCCCCTCCAAAACTTCTAAGTATGATTTATAAAATGTGCTTTTATTTTACTTAAAACTGTCTCTACTAGACTGATTTCCACATTATGATGAGGCATAGATTGTCATGACCAAATACTCTCTGCTATTTTATAGAGGTGTTTTTATAAGGAATAGCTCCTGAGCAGGCCATGGGTCTGCCTCCGTTGCACAGAGGCAAGAAATGAGGAACTTCTGCCTACTTCCAGTCTTGCACCCAGCATCCTCAAGCATGGAATTGTACAGAGTAGAGCTCCATCCCTCTAATATGCTGACTCATTTAGCTCTGCTTGGTTGAAACATAAGTCCATAGCATTTACTTCCTCTGTGAAGCATAAAAATCTGGTTTTTTTATAGCTCATAAGCAACAATATTTCTCCTGCAACTGGTCATGTACCTAGAACATAATAATAGTCTTCGCAGTTAGTTTTAGGATGGAGAATAAGTAGTAGGCTACCAAGATTATCTGTGTATTTAGCATCTTGATATATTTCAGTTTTGTTCTCAAGTGTCCATTCTGTGGCAATGGCAGATAAATGCTTTTTTTCCTCCTTCTTCAAGTGGCAAGACTTCCGTCTGAAGCTCTTGCTGTTCTTACGAAAGTGACTGTAAAGAAAAACTGCTTGTAATTCAGGGGGGGCTAGCCTATTTCTGGCCAGATTTCACTTTCTGTGATGGGCTTATTTTTTTTACATAGTTAAAGCGAGGCCGAGCAACCATTAAGTAGAAGGGATCTTTTCATATTAATTACTGAAATCACCTCATGCAGAGCACATTGTAGGAGTAGATATGTGCCAAGTAGCAGATTTCTGTCCCACAAATGGTAGGATTTTAGAGAACATGAAAAAATAAATACAAACACAGAATGCTGAGAGCCTGTGTTATCTGAAATCTTAGGAGAGATCTTATGAAAATGAAGTCTGTTTCATTCACTGTAGTCTGTATTGAGAAACTCATGAAAGATCTAGGTCACCATCGCTCAGCTCTTTTTATTGATACTGCAAAGAGAATATTAAAATATACCATTCAGATTAATAGCCTTTGGTATTTGCTCTGTACCAGTTATCATTAGTGCAGAGATGTACTTCTTGTATTCTGAAAGTGGCAGAGGCCGTGGCATTTTGCCTCTTTAGTGTTGTTTTCTTTTTATTTTCACAGCCATAGTTTAATACAGATTTGACTCCCTCTCAGTGTTGAACTCTACACCAGCCTAACCAAAAGGAATCTAGTTCAGAAAACCATCAAACCAAAGACACCACTGAGACAGCAACCCTGGGAGGACCAGCAACTACTGCCACAAGGAAATCTGTGTTGTCCCAAAGACCAGCCACCTAGCTTGGGCCTGTACAGTAATGTGGAACTGTGGCTTCCAAGGTGCAGTTGGGATGCACCCCATCAGCTGGAAACAGGTAGGCATGCTGGGACTGGCCTAAACATATGGGAGAAATTTACCCCAAATCCTCCTTATTCTGTTTTTGGAGAGCTCCATTTGGGCTGGTGGAGCTCCATTAAGGAAGTGGTTCTTCATCCCACCCTGAACACCACACAAGTCACCTGAAACTTCAGATTGTCCCATTTCTTGGATATCTGCTGCTCAGAGCGTGTCCTTCATATTTCCTCCTCTAATAGCCAGGCAGGGATTCTGCCCAGCTGCTTTCCCTGAGCATCTTTCCCTGAGCATCTGCCCAGCTGCTTTCCTCCAGCATCCCTGCAAGCCTTGCCTTGAGGACCAGGCTTACCACCTACAGGAAGGTGGATGTAAGGCAGACTGTTCTTCACCCATAGCGATCCTTAAACATTCAGTGCTCAGCCTGTTATGCCAGATAATTTTTTTCCTTCTTTTTTCTCTA
Source organism: Urocolius indicus (assembly GCA_013401255.1). Taxonomy (NCBI): domain Eukaryota; kingdom Metazoa; phylum Chordata; class Aves; order Coliiformes; family Coliidae; genus Urocolius; species Urocolius indicus. The sequence goes on from WBNH01008509.1 coordinate 52,684, forward strand.
CATTGTAGTATTATATAATTTTTTAAAAAGGGGGAAAAAAGCCTTCTCATTCTCCTTGTGGCAATTTAATCTCCTCTTGCATGTTCTAACACCAGAAGTTCCTGATCGAGGAGTTCAAACCTTGTGTTTTGTTTTTAGGAGTCTGCTTTACAAGACCAAAATAGTTTATCATCAGTATGTTCTCAGCTTTTAGCTCTAATCTTGTTAAGGGCTGGTTTGTTGTTCACAGGCAAAGATGTAACTTTCAGGGTGGCTAAGGGATTCTGGTCCTACATCCAGTTTTTATCTATATTTACTAATGCCTGATATTTCTTTTCTCAAATATCCAATTGCTCTCCCTAGTTTGTACGGTCATTAGTTTCCCACGCCTTTACCTGGTGCTGCTGTGAACTCCCTGCAGCAGTGATTTAGGAACTCACCTGCCACTTGAAGTTTTGTGCATGAAATTGAAGATATGTCCCTATCTTCAAGGCTTAGGGATTGCCATGCTCTCAGTTGCATGAGAGAGGAGCAAGTATTGACAAGCATCCAAAACACAAGTGCCCCAGAAACTGCTGGAAGACACAAAATTTAGACTTTCAAATACTATGAGAGTAATGTTTTTGGTGCCAGACAGAAGACCCGATACGAGGAGAGCTGAATGAGTTCTGACGTGATTTGTCACATTTTGTCCTTCAGTTAAGATCTCCACAGAAGGGCACATTTCCAAAACAAAGTCATTGATAGGGAGATAAGAGAGATTGAAATAAGAGCAAAGAAAATAAGGATTACAAGGAAAATAAATAAATGGATAAAATAATGATCTTTTCCCTTTGAACCTTCCACCAAATCCTTTGATCTCTTTTCGGAGTTGTAGTCTCTCTGCCGAGAAAGATGAATCAATGTGGCTTACGAATCTTTGCAGAGGTACCTGTTGTTTGATTTGTTTATACCAGAGAGTGAAATACATTCTCTCTTTTTGCTCCATCAGTATGCTAGACCTGAAAAGGGGACAGAATAGCAGTCACTATAATAATACACTTGATTACTCTGTGAAACTAAAGCTTAGAATCAAATGCATCCTATAATTTTGACAGTTGGCCCAGCTACTATAATGAAATCCTTTTCCTGCTCCATGGCATCATGCTAAAAATCATTGAAAATTTCTTAGATTTTAGATCAGGGTTATGTTTTCATTCCTATTTGTGTGAGAGCTGTTGAACAATATTATAGGATTTTACAAGAATCAAATCCTCCACGTGTGGCTCCACTGAGCTGGATTTCAGCTCAGTAATAAAGGAGTAAATGCAGATCAAAGGCAATGGCATAAGTCCAGAAATATGATGGTATTATCAGGTCACTAGCACTATTATGACTATGTCTTAGGGAAAAAAAGAAAAAAAACCTATAAGCAGATATTTGCTTAAACTCTCCTGGGAGAGTCTGGAAGAAATTTTGTTCAGGTTATCAGATGGTTCAGGTGGAAGAAAAAAATGGCAGCGTGGAACCAACAGTTGTCAAGGGAGCAAAATTTCAGACAGGGAGTTTGGTGAGAAGTGAAGGATTTCGGTACTATACATAGATGTGTTGCCAGAATGCTAAGGGAGTGATTGCACAGGGAAATAGGGTGACTGCTATGAGCAAATTCACAAATTGTTTAGGAGAAACAGTACACTTAATAGTTCGGAAATGTTGACTTTAAAGCTCTGTTTTTTACTACGCATTTGAAGTTAGCTTACAACCTGGCCTAGCATTTAGATCACAACACACTAGCCTGAGAAACTGCTGCCTGGGAAGACAGCCAAGAGCTAAGAAAATTAGTGAAGGGAGAAAACACGTTCTGTAAATGTTGAACTTCAAAGAAGGTATGCTCTAGCCTGATATTTTTACAGTTTCCTTGGGACTGATATTCCTATCCTTAAAGCAGTACACTTTTATGTGAACAACAGTTACTTCTTTTTGATGAGAAGTGAAAGGTTTTGCATCTCACTTTATTTCATTCTATGTGCACTTCTCCTTTCCCCATCCCAGTAACAGGTCATACCAACTACAACATACTACAGCAGTCTAAGACTACTGAACTCAAGTTAAAAGTGACAAGTCCTTCCTTCTATTTTGTCACTGACTGCAAATTTAAAAAAGGAAGCGTGGATTGGGTCTTCTGCGGTACTGTTTATGGCTAAGCTATTTTCTAATTGCAGAGAATACTGTACGACTAGCTTGGTAATAAACAGAACAACAGTCCGCTAAGTATCGTAACATTAAAAAAATCTAGAAGGTTTTAGTTCTGCACCTTATTAGCTTGCCAAGATGAATACTTATATGCATTTTTCAAATACCAACACACGCTATTACAAGAGCAGAGCTTGAATATAAAAAATTATCAACTATATTGCATAAAAATTACTCAGAAGGGTGTATTGTCCTCTGAAGATACCACACATGGAGCTCATGTGGATGGCTACAGGAGAATTCCTCTTCAGATTGCAAACGTATTTTTAGAACAGAGTTACAAGATGAAACATAGGGCTGTTAAGTAAGAACGTTTGCATTGGTTAGTATTCTGTAATAAAATAAGGGAAATAAACTGGAATAACACAGCTGATCTAATTTGAACTTACTGCCCAGAGATGTTCATAGAACTTTCCCATAATGCAAATCAAATAACGCTACAAATCAAGGGTTATAAAGGGTGAATAAAAGGAGCCTATGTCACACAGCGGTGTTTTGTGAAGTGTGTGATCTCCAAGCTCATTCTTAATATTGCCTCAGCTGAATTAACTGTAAGTCGGTCTAAAAGCAGAGTACCATAAATTTTGGGTTTACTTTCCTAAATTGTGATATTTATGCATTGAATTTGACCACATCCCAAAAGTTAGGCAAATTAAGTATTTCTAAGGTATTAGGAAACTAAGATCTTTTACAGCTAAAGGAAGATGTGTGCAAAATACCTGAAACTTCAAAATGTAAAAGGAAAGTGATAACTCTTGCAAACTTACCAGAACAGGCAAATTGCTCTACCACTAGCACTGAACGGTTCTGCTAGCATGACCATGATGAGTAAACCTTTTTGAAATTGAAAATAAAAAAACACAATTCCCATTCCTGCATGGGTCTCAAGAAGTTGAACACATTAAATGATTAAACACAGCAGAAAGTTATCTTTTCTTAAATGATAAATTGCTTTGCAGCAGAGAAACCTCACATGAAGTGATTTCATCCTCCTATTTCCTATAAAATATGTGATTGGTTTTATGATCATTTTACTTTATGTTACTGCTTTCATATGGATTATTGTAATAAATTTTCAGCATTATTTTTACCAGTAGAGTCATGAAAAATAGTAAAAGGGTTATATTGTTGCTGAAATTATTTATGTTTGCATATGTGACTGTATTTTATATTTTGCCACTCAAAATCTTTATTAATTTATTACTTTAGATAGAAAGTGGATGAATCAATAAACAGAAACCCTGTTTGAATGCCTTTATCACTTTTTAAACAGTCCCAAGCACAAAAATGACCAATAGAGGACACACAGAGAAACACTTTCTCCAATTAAATAAAAACCAAAACCAACCAACAAACAATTATAATAAAATGTTGTTATTGTTAAGAAATAACTATAATAATTAGATTTCTATATAATTACCCATAACAAAGTTGTGGAGTCTCCTTCTCTGGAGGCTTTTGAAACCTGCCTGGATGCATTACTGCGTGACCTGATCTAGGTGGACCTGCTTGAGCAGAGGGGTTGGACTAGATGATCTCTAGAGGTCCCTTCCAACTCCTACCATTCTGGGATTCTCTGATTGTAACAATGACATAAGGAAATGAATGCAGAAAACTAGGCAGCACTGGGTTTTTTCTGACTTAGCATCATTCTTTCTGTCCACAGGATGCAGGACTAGTTTTAAATACAAAGCAGAAACAGTTCTGCTCATATCTAGTGCCAGTGAAGTTATGATGTGCAGTACAGCCCCGTCCCACTTTTTGCTGCCTTCAGTACAGACATTGTGCTGTAGGTAAGTTACAGTACCTTTATGCCTAGTGAAGGGTGCCTGTGGTGAGATTCTTCTCTAGAGAAACTGGTTCATTTTTTCATTGTCTATTCTTTGCAGAAGCCCAAAGGGCATGAAGAAGGCCAGAGTTTTGATTATAGTTTTAAACACTTCAAGAAGAGATGCATGAAGTTCCTGCTATGATATACCGCAGGGATCCTAGATTCAACTCCCCAGATGTTTTGACAGATGTAATAGATTGCAATTACAGCCTGGTTCTTTTACATATGTGCAACTTCAGGAGGCAGAGACAAAGAAACAGCTTTCCTCCTGTGTGAAACATGCTGCTTGAGGAGGCAGGCACATTACCCAGGGCTTCTCTGCTGCCTACAGTGGGCTCTGACCCCCTGTCTTGACCACACACTTCCAAAGAACCACCTGGTTTTGCAAGTGCTGTTAGAAACAAAGCCCAGTACTAACCTCCCACCTAAGATTTTGTTCTTATCAGCTGTTGCATGAACCAAACTGATAGGAAAAAGTATAAGCCTGAGATAAGTAGGCTGGCTAGATATGCCCAGGGGTGTCATTTTAGTGAACATAGCTTTGGAAAATAATCCGCTCTACTCAGTCTGTCTCCCATCCCTAGCAATCTCTGTGGCCAGCACCCTTTGATCTATCCTTGAGGCAAACACTTTTAGGTTGTAGCATGATGTCTACAAGCAAGAAGTGTTACTACAAAAGGGATATTCTGTTACATAGTAGAAGCTATCATTTTTTTTTTCTTATTTCCAGCATTGGAAAATATCTACCACAACACTTAACATCTTGCTAACTGTAATTTCCATGTTCACTTTTTTTTTGTCCAACTTGCCATGCATGTTTGACATGTTATCAGCCACATTTGACGTGACAATCTTCTTCAGATATGTCTTTCCTACAATGGAAGGGATTTGATACCTTCAGACATTCAGAGGTTTTGTCCTACACAGAAGACATTTAAGAATTCACAGCTTCAAGCAATGACATGAGTCTACAGTAAGAATCTACCAGATATTAAGATGTGTGCCCTTTTCCTTCAATCAGTTTTTTTAAACATTAAAATAATAGATGGATTACTATTGTGTGGTCTCGTAATTTAATTCTTTTTCAATATGCTATACATTTTCCTGTCTCTGTGATATTCATTTTACCTTGCAGAGCCCAGAAAATTATGTGTTTCATGCTCAGGTAATCACTTTCGTAGTAGAGGTGGATGTAAAGAAAGACGTATCTGAATCACATACAGTTATACTCTCTTGTTGCATACCGGTCAAATTTGATTGAATTTAAGTTTAGTTGGTGATGACTATTGTCAGAATAGGCAAAACAAACCCTGTGGCTCTTGACTTGCAAGAAAATAGCATTTAGCACTGCTGTACTGTGCTGGCTGGAAGAACTTGTACTCTCTTACAGTAATTAAACTCCAGTAAGTGGAAAACTACTTGACATAGAGAAGTGTTGAAACCATCCTTCAAGGTGGTCACCATCATTCCTTGGTTCTTTGAATCTCAAAATCTCAATCCTGAAAGTACACATTTTCTTTTCTTATAAACTGAGCCTAGTACAAGAAAAGCATCTGATTGGCAAGTATGCCAGCTGTGCAGGCATCTGGCACTAACACACATGTCAGAACTTGTTAAAGAGTTTGCCTGCTTAATACAGAAAGAAAATCCCCTAAGGAAAACATCTTAGTTTTTACCTGTGATTTAAATTACCATTGAGCTCAGTCCTATTGTCTTTTCCTTCTTTGATGAAGAGGAACTCATATTTAATTCCTGGTTCATTTGATGGGCATTTTATCTGTTTAATCAGTGTAAATAAGGAAGGCAAGATTTGGTTCAATGACTTTAAAGGATAAAAGACTCCTAAAATCTGTAACCAATTTTAGAAACCAGTTCTGTGTAGATCTCAGAATAGACCAACAAGTGTGACGTGTTTCAGCTTTTGGATACCAGTGGGTTTTCTCCACTTTATGAAAGTAAGTGTAGAGCATCTGAAGTAAAACACTGCAAAGAAGCAATGTTATTCTTTGTAGTCCTAATACAACTATTACATTAGCAAACTTTCCAATTCACCTATGAACCACAGCTTGATGATACAGTGGTCATTCAAAGTTGTTGCAGCTGTCCCAGAGGAATTTTAATTGTCTGAAGTGCAAGATGCATTATCACAGAGTCTACTTTCTACTGTGCCGGATACCATTGTAAGTTTATTCTCTATCTGCATTAATGGCAGGTTTAACTGAAATGCATACTCAGGCTGAATGGTCTCTAGAAAATCTGACAATAAGTGAAGACAGCTGGTATGATGTGGAGTGCACATGCACACATTGTAGCTTCTTTAGTTTAGAAATAGCTCAGGCAGAAATCAATATACAAGTGAGGAAGAAGGTAGATTTCAGACAAGATGAATAATCTTGTTCCTCTGGTTCATCTGCCTATATCTCAACCCAAAATCACTCACACTTGGCTGCCAATCTTGCTTCTATTTTTAGAAGATTTGGATGCATCATTAAACAATCCTCATGTGTGAGCTACCATTTTTGTACTCCAGAAACTGCAGCAAACAAAAGAAAACCCTCATATTTGTGTCTTAAATCCTAAGTTGCTCTTAAAGGAAGCATGTAATGTAATGAATGATGTACAGCACAGGAAAATGGGATGTTCCTCTTTGGTACTGCTGCCAGCCAGTGTGATGGCAAAGTATCTGCTTCAGACAGAGCAGAAGCAGTTTATTGTTGCTCTGTGCCCCACCTCCTACCTATCCACAAATGATGGCAGGGACATGTTTATGCTCTAAAGAAAATGATCTAGCTTTGTAATTTTATCTGAGAAGTCCTCTAGTGCCTTTGAACGAAACAAACAAAACACTTCTAGATCAGATAGTCTCTGATCTGGAATATATATTGTAAATAAAAAAATACGCTGTTTTTTTTTCCCTCGCTTAAAATCCTTTCTGGTGTAACAGTATATCAGAACTCTTCTCCTTAATTTTTTTATTAATATTTACCTTCTCTCTAAACCATTTGAGTAAAGTCAGAAAAATTTGAAATATTCTGGGGTTTTTTTTGTTTGTTTTTTTAAGCTTGGTTTCTTGTGGGTTTTTTTTTGGCAGTAAAGCAGGTTATTACCATGTTAAAATTTACTGTTTCTCTGCTATTTGATAATCAGTCCTTGAGTCATCAGATCTGTCCAGGAAAAACCTTCCAATATTTTAAATCTAACATAGCAAATATATCAGGTTGCAGAAGTAACAGCCATTCTAAGTGGAAATCACCTTTTGATTAATTATTTTACTAAAAACAGATGATGTCATCTTAGCAAGAAATTTGAGGAGTATTATTCTCAGACCAGTAAGTTACACACTGAGCAATATTTATAAAGAATTTTACCTTGTTCCCTTTTTGAAACTAAAATGTACTGTTCAGAAGTACAAGGAACATATTTTTTTTATAGATCTAGCCTTATGTAGTGTTTTTGGATTTAAGAACCTAGAAACTGCAGAATACTAAGAGCCCAGTTCTGTCTGATGCAATTCAACTGAAATATCCAGAATTGCATTGGAGATTGATGTGAAGCCAGTTTTGGTATCAGTTCTTTTTATGGCAAAAAGTAACCTTTTTTGATATTTTAAAAATGATTGAAGTTATTACAGAACATCTGCTAAAGATTTTTTTTTCTCTTTTAAACAATGTATTATTTTTAGAAATCTTACAAATACTGTTGTTTTCTTACTAACACATACAGCATACAAGGAAGTCGTATACACCATGAATCTGCATTGGGTGAATTTTGGACCTTAAAGACAGAACTTTAAAAAATTATTTAGTTGAGGAGTTCTATGATGCTAAAGACATGAACCTTGAAGACTTAAAGCTAAAATAGCACTGTGGTTGTCTATTCTTAATTCCCATAAAAAACACTAGCAAATTTAAATCACTTTTTACCTTCTGAAATTCACCTTCTTTTTGCCAAAGAAGCTGCCAGGAGAAACTAAGCACATTGGAATGTACTGAGTAGTTTAATGTCCATCAGGTTTTCTGAAGACAGAATTATTCTCTTAATTCACCGGAGAGTTCTACAAGCAGCTGAGAAGTAAATATTTTTGAGTTCAAAGTCAAAGCTCATTGACAGATACTACAGATAATGGAGACACTTCTGTTAAGAATGAAAAAATTAGTTTGCCTTTTCTGCTTTGAATATGATGATGTAGTAGAATGGGCTATAAACTAAAAGTTATGAGGTAAATATGGACATCAGAGGAGCATGGACAAGATAGAGACCATTGCAGTTCTGATCAACGTCTGTTCCATTAATTCTCATGTAACAGTTTGTCATTTAGTTGTAAGGAAACATCTCTTCTGGTTAAACACCTAGATCTAACAAAAAGGACAAATCTCATGAGAGAGCTAGTAGGTTATATAAATGTTGAGTATACTTGTAGAATAAAATTACCCTCTATTAAACAATTCTACAGTTTTTGACTGGGCTCTGGAAGCCCTTGTGGGGCACGGAGGGAGAAGATGAAGTAGGAGTCAAGATGAGACAATGGGTAATGGGAAGCAGCTGGTACACAAAAAGTTCCATTTAAATATAAGGAAAAACTATTTTACTGCGAGGGTGACAGAACACTGGCACAGTCTGCCCAGGGAGAGCGTGGAGTCTCGTTCTCTGGAGGTCTTCAAAACCCGCCTGGACACATTCCTATGTGACCTGATCTAGGTGGACCTGCTTATGCAAGAGGGTTGGGCTAGATGATCTCCAAAAGTCCCTTCCAACCCCTACCATTCTGTAATTCTATGATTCTATTACTTCTCTAAGCACTTAAACTATTGAAGCCTATGTTTCAGTCATAATCAGTGGATGTTAGTATGGACTTTAGAAGATGTAAACTTAGTTGGATGTTTTCCCCACTGTAGTGTTATTAAAAAATGTCTCTTTAGCCCCTGTTCCCCATGTAGATTCTCCAGTGTCCAATAATGTGCGAGAGCATGTTGCTGCATTTCCCTCAGTGCAACATTAGGTTTTCTTGAGTAGGATTTCTTTTCTACTTGCCTGTCTGTATCAACAAAACTTGTAGAAACTAAATGATTTTGGGGATTCCTTATTCACATTAGATTAAATGTGGCCAGAATATTAAAACAGTATTGAAGGATTGAAATAAAAGTACATGCATAAGTACATCTTGCATAACTTGAAGGCAAATTTCCACATAAACCAAAATAATATACAAAAAAATGTAAAGAAAAGATAGGTTTCAGCCTATGGGTTGGGTACAAGGGAGTCTAAAAGGAAGCAAGAAAAAATAATGTCCATAGTTAATGCACCATAGCATGTCTGCACAGACTGCAGTCAAAACCTGGCACAGGTTTCAAGATCTTGTGACAGAAACCTCAGCTTTATGAAGACTGTAAAGAATTATGCACATTGCTCAGGTACCTAAATTAGAGACATAGATGAAATTCAACAGATATAATAGTTCCTCCTTTTGGCTCAGGTGCCTAAATTAACTTCCCTCAAACTTTGGACACAGCAAGGGGTCTAGGGCTTCACAGAGGCAGGGTCCAACAAATAAGAATCAGGATGTGGCTAGGGCAAGGACAACTGTGGGAGGAACATCCAGATCCTCAGGTTAGACCTAGATTTGCAGCATATTTTCTCTGTAAAACTGGCACAATCACAAAAGGAACAACATACATCACAGTAGGATACAAAACGTGTTGCAGGTTTTTCTTATTATGTAAAATGAAAGTTGCCTGCCTATTGTTAAGCTGAGCTTTAACTGCTGATGACTTATTTGAAAATTCTCTTAGTCTGACTTTGAAAGAGACCTTCAACTTCCCTTTTTATTTTCAAGCAATACACTTTTTGGAGACAGATATTTTACAGTCTGAGTTAACGATGATTCATTCAGTTTGTATTTCTAGAGCATTTTGTGCAAAATTATCACGAAGGTAATTAAATGTTTCTTATTGGGCAATAACAAAACATAATAACCTCTATCAATTATGAAGACCTTAGTATCTGAGATGGAATATAAAGAGTAACACTTTTTCTTGAAATACACTTTTGCCTCGGTGCTCTGTTTTAGTAATTACCTTTTGGCTAAATCTCCTTAAATCGTGCTGGCAATTTTGTCAATATTTTTAGGTTGAGTTCCTTTACCATCAATTTAATATCTTATTTTAACATTACAACTTCACCAATTTTGGATTGTTTTCTTTTATATTGTATTGCATGCCTTAGAGAGAGTTCTGTGACTGGTTTGATAGATCTGCTTTGAAAGATCAATGATTCTTTTATGATTCCACAGAAAGCACAATGTTGCATGTTTATGCTTTGCAAAGTAACTTTATTGACTTAAATAATGGATCATCTTAACAAGCAGTATATACAAATAATTTAAAAGCATTATATTTTCAGAAAATTTAATTCTAAATAATTTTGTTATGTATAGATACAATACATATGTTACATATAGTATATACCACATAGAGTGTATATATATATATATTAGAGTGTATATGCTGTACTATACTATAACATACTAAAAGATCCGTTACATATAATATACTCTTATACAAACCATGTACCATATGTACTATATATGATGTGTGTATATATGTATGCTACAGAACTAGTTAACTGAAGTATCTACAATTAAAAGCTATTATATGTTTCAGTATCTATATTAATTTGAATTAGAAGTTTTCTTGTTGAAGGGAGCATAGGCAGACAAACATGCTTTGTAAAGATGCTTCCAAGTTTCTAGCAAAAATTTAGTAACTTTAGTAAAATGGAAAAAACTGAGAGTGTGTTGAATACTCAGGTAATCTATTTCCTTGAGAGCAACCAGGATTTCTGCAAAAGATTGGATACAATAAGGGATAATGCAATATTTTGCTGGTTCCACCTGACAGACTTGGTCCTGAACTACAGTCAAAGGGGGTGTCTACTGGTGTGCTCAATCTGATTTAGTCCACTACTGACTCATTTAGACTGTGCTGTGACCTAAAAAGTCTGTCTTTTGAATTGAATGTCCACTGATGGCAATGTGTTCAACATTTTGTTATATGACAGATTCATATTTGATATGAAAGAGATCATAGAACATCTTCCCTAAACAACAGGATGATTCTGTTGCTGCTGGCAATGGGAGATAGTGGTGTATCTTGGCAACACAGATACCTGCAGTGCCTCTCAGGAAAGACCCCGAGATGTTTGTCTCTTCAAACAGTACCAGCGCCCTCCTCACACATGCTATGGAGCAATCAGCTATCTGCTGTCTGTGTAGCTACCAATCCCCACTGACACAAACTTCTGCACTGGTCTTTTTGCCACAGGTGGACTTTGAACCAGTTAATGTTGCAGTTCCTCATGGTAAAGGTACAGCTGTGAGTGAACTTATCGAGGTTTGGATATGATTGCACTCTGACTCAAAAACTGGTTCAGACTCATTCTGATTTTGAGACAAAAAAAAAGATGGCCCAGAGCATTCATTCAACTCCCTTATCAGAGACTCTCTAACAGTTTCTGCCATCTCCAAATAGGGAATAAATCTGATCCTATTTATCTAGCACTGCTGTATCAACATCTGATCCTCTGCTGGGAAAAATTGAAGCCTGTGGAGCTATGACACTTTACATTAGCAGGGAATCTTCACTTTCATTCCTTCAGCTACAAGGAAAGATGTGGAAAGCCTCATAGGGGAAAAGGGAGCAAAGCAATTCATTTGCAAGGCTTAGCATATGGCTGAGAGAAGGGCTGCTGGGGACGCTGGGGAGGTACTGATTTCACAGGCCTTGCTCAGCTCGCTCTGGATGCCAACAGTGAATGAAGAGACACATTGGACTAATCCAGACTACTGTTTTGGTTTTGGTTTTTTTGTTTTTTTTTTCCCTTGAAATGTGTATTTTCCTCCAGTCAAGAGTACTGCCTCCCAAGAGGGTCATAGATGGTAGACCACCTCTCATGTGGGCTGCTCCCTCCCAGTAGACCCTGCTCCTGGGCCTTGACATGGTTTGGCCCACCTAGCACA
>WBNH01008515.1:0-20841 GCA_013401255.1 Urocolius indicus
ACTGTCTTTATCTTAACCCGTGAAGTTTGTTTCTTTTCATGATTCTCTTCCTCAACCCATTGGGAACAGGAGAGAGCCAGTAGCTGTGTGGTGCTTAGTTGCTGGCTAGGATTAAACCATGACAGCTTAAGGTTCTGGTTTCATCCTAGAAGCCAGAAAATAGATTAAAAAGGTATCTTCCTGAACCAGAAGCAGACCAGTGCTGAAGCAAAACTCACACCATATTGTTCAGTAGTCAAAGAGATTGAATACCACTGCAGACCTGTCTGTATTCCCTACAACTGCCCAAAGGGCACAGAATGTGCACTTTCACATTCCAACTCTGTTCTCTATCCATGTACAAATTAATCAAGATGGGCAGAAACCACCATATCTTGCCTTCCCAGAAACTAGGGAAACTTTTTTCACCTTATTGTTTTAAGTTATTCCTTTTATTGATTTTCCCCCTTTTTTGTTCCATTCAGTAGTTAAGCACTTCTTGTTTTAAGAAAAAATATGTTCTCATAACTCTAATGATTTTTAGACTCTGCAATAAAAAACCGTGTAGCTCTAGAGTTTCAGTCTGATCTACTCCTTTCTGTGTAAACTGCTTCCTTATATGACCTTTCCCCATCATGTGCGTTTGGGGATGTGTTCTAAGCATACTTTTAAACAGCTTCAGCACCAGTAATAGTAGTGTCAGTTAGCAGCTCTACAATGCAATGTTTTTCATCTTCAAAGCATTTCACAGGCATTAATGAATTAATAATTGAGCATCAGATACTGAGCAGGCATAAATCTTAGACATTTGCGGATCTCGATGGAATTGTGTTGAGGATAAAATAATTTTGAAAAACACTGAAATCCTGGTTATTTGCATGCTATGGGAAAGATGAGGTAAATAGATCAACATAACAGATGCTTTGTGCTGGTAAAAATGTAGAAATATCTTGAACCTGCGGATGAATTTCAAACAAACAATGAAATCTGACCGCACTCTGGTACATCTCTCAATAGAAATTTTATTTGGCTACAGGTTTAAACATCAGATATTAAACACTTAGACTCTCTGGAACGTGGTTTGAATCCCAGCAAGGTTGACTCTGCTCTTGATCCTGCAATGCAGAGAAACTGAATTATAATAATTTTTCCTCTATGTGACCTAGATGAGATGATGCAGAAGAAAGGTTCACTCTGCTTGACACAGAGAGAAACCCTACCAGTAAGAACCATCTGAGTAGGTAGATTGAGCCACATTTTTGAATTCACCTTATTCCAGCCTTTATTTTTGGCCAGAAAAAAAAATTGCAAATGCAGATTAGCTGTGACCATTGTTTTGCACACAGACTCATAGAGCTGGAAAGAATCTGGAAGGCTCATGTAGTCCATCTTCTTGTGCCAAAGCTTCATAAGTGCTACTCATGTCATTACTGTCAGATGCTTGTCTAAATGGCCCTTGGAGCTTGCCAGAATATAGCCCTTTTCAAGTAATCCATCATTGAGATTCACTGTCCTCACTGTTAAAAAGTTTTGCTGACTATCTAATGGAAGTTGTCTTGCTGCAGTTTAAATATTTTTTTTTCCCTGTACTAGCCTTCACCTCTGTGGAGATTGCTCCCTTTTTTTGCATATTTGAAGGTAATTCTCATGCCTCCTTCATCTTCTCTTCCTTCAGATTTGGCTGTTTTCCCACGGACAGTTCTTGAGACTGTGAAATACTTACTGTATTAGGAAGAAAATGGTGGGTGAGTAGGAGCTTACTCTAAACTTAAAATAAAGAGTCCTGCTGCTCCTGAAGCAGCTTAGGAAGGAAGTCTGATTCATGATATCTCTGTGTCTTCTTGAGCTTTCAGCTGTTCTCCCCACACCCTTCTGCACTTGCAGCTTGCAGATGTGCTGGAAAGCTGTTCCTGCCTCTACATGCTGCTGCCAGGCATCTTACACCTTCTGCCCTGTACAAGTATAAAGGAAAAAGTATAAATTTAATCATACTCATATATGTCCTAATTTGGGGATGTCTATGACTTTTTCAGCCTTTTTGTACTCAGCTTTATTAAAAGTTGGGGGATTTATTTGGTTTTATTTTTGCTTTCTTTTTTAAAAAATGAATTTTATTAAATGCAACATCCTCAATATAGATCTTAATAGGGAGTAGATTTTGCATGAAAAAGTGCTTCCCACTCACATGTAAGTAATTTCTTTTAAAATAAATGTTGAGAATATAATTCTCCCCCTGCCTCCACTCCTATGTAATAAGCAAGGAGTCCACAAGGCATTTGATGTTTTAGAGTTTGTTTTTGTTTTTTTTTTTTTTTTTATGGAATTGCTATAGATATATTCAGAATACCTACCATGCCTTTGAGAGGAAAAAAAAGCACTTTTTTCTTTTCCCCCTAAGTCTATGTCCAGGAATTAAAGAAGGAAATCAGAATTATTTTCTTTTAAAAAAGAAATAACCCCCCAAAACTGAAATTAATATATGCTGTTCTTATATGTTAGTTTTAATAAGAAGAAGCCAAACAGTAGTTGACAAGTTTCTTTTGAGTATAGCACCTTAGATAATCACTGATTTACTCTCCATTACATTGCAACATTGATCTGAAGTCAGATGCCAAATTTCCCAGCAGCCCTTGGGGAATGAATTCTACAGCAGCTCAGGTGGTGTAGAGAGGGGTAAATCCTGAATGCAGCTTCATGTGGTCAAAGCCGGGTAGACATGACAGCATTAAATAATTCCTAAAGAAAGCATTTGCAATGGCAGAGAGGCTTCACAGGGAGCTTGTTCTCCGCCTTCCTTGTCCTTGTTTAGGAATCAGTATTCCTAAATGCTCTGGAAACAGGACAACTTGTCATTCTCTGCCAGGAGCAAACTAGCCAAAGCTACAGTGAGAAGTGGTAGGTAAAGTCCATCTTGATGACATTTCTCTGGTATTGGATTCAGGCAAACATCCAAAATAATTTTTGTTTGATGTGAGGGCTTGTTTTTGTTTTTTAAAAAAACCCACAAAACCAAACGAACAAATAAAGAAGATAAAAGATATGAGCTGATCACTCTAGAATCAGTGTATTGTAAACCAGAGCTGACCACTTATTTTGTATATTACTGAATTTAATAAACTTAGTCACAGTTACTTTAAACTATATATGACATATGAAAGTGAACTTACTAAACTTGTATTTTATTACTATATTCATCAGATTTTTATACATCATTTAGCAGTTTTGAGCAAACCTACCCTATCAGAAGAATCATGCAGAGTGCAGGAAAGAATATCTAAAAATAAACTATGTAAAACTGAAATGTTTCTCCCTCAAAGATTAACCAACTTTGTGTCAAACAAAATAAAGCACTACAAACTGACTTTATTATACATTTTGGGGAGAAATTCAACCTCCGCATGTAATCTGTCATAGTTGGTAGCCTAAATAACAGAGGAAATAGTAGACACTAAATGCAATTTCTCTCTGCATGGTACATTTCCACTCACAAAGATAGCTTCTAAAAATGGCAGGACAACTTCCACATCTCAGCATTAACAACAGAGCATCAGGAAAGTACCTAGAGATTGTTTCCCACTTGGTGGGAATGATTACAGAACAGATAGATGACTTGGATATTTTTATCAATCTGTGGACTGGTCTGGAATTTAAAAGAAAGGCTGAAAAGAAAAGAAATCTCAAAGAAAAACTAAGAAAAAAAATCCAGAAACTTTAACTTTATAATTTAACAAGTAATATTTATAAAACCCAACAGTATCAGTCAGACACTCTTGCTGTACAAGAAGCTTGCCCTAACAAGGGTGATGTATACATAATGTAGGATCTATCCCAGCAATCACTTTTGTGTAAAATAGAACATTGAGATAAATTTCCATTCAACGTGCTGTTGCTAGAAGCAGCTTTTTGGTTCGTCAATCTAACTGTGCCCTATCTGTGTTTGCTGCCCTTCCATGACTGTTCCTTCCCCACTACATCATCTTCAATCCCATTCTGCTTTTCAGGCCCTAAGCATTTAGTCTCACACTATCATATTTGCTAATTTGTCAAGGTTCAGTCTTCACTCTGTCAGCAGTGGCAGCCACAATATCCTGCTTATCTGTTCCTTCCTCAGGCAGAAAAATTGCTTCTTAAGGTTTTATGTACAGTGTCTGCAGATTTTCTTGATCTAGTACTGTCTAAACAATTGGTTGAAAAACTAATACTCTAAGCTTGTTGATGACATTGTAGAAAAATCTACCTTCCTCTGTCTTCTGTTGGTTTCATATGGCATCTAGATTATCAGCTATGAGTCTGGTTCTTGACAGAGCTCACAAAATTACGAAATACATATTTATCAATGATCTGGAGCAGGGGATTGAGTGCATCCTAAGTAAATTCCCAGATGACACCAAACTGTGTGTGTGTATAGGCCTGTTTGAGGACAGGAAGGCACTTCAGAGGGAAGTAGACATTCTGGGTAGATGGGCCAAGACCAACTTGGTTCAACAGGGCCAAGTACAGGGTTCTGCACTTGGGCTACAACAACCCCATGAAATTATACAGACTTGGAGCAGAGTAGCTTGAGAGTTGTCCTGTGGAAAAGGACCTTGGAGTGTTAATTGACAACTGGCTGAACGTGATTAAGGTGCTGAGGGATATAGTTTGGTTTAGTGATGGGCTTGGCAGTATGAGGTGAGTGGTTGGGCTTGATGATCTTAAAGGTCTTTTTCAACTGTAATGATTCTATGATTATTTTGGGTTTCTGAGAATAAGTGCACGTCTATACTTCACAGAGAAAAGCCTATGACTGCTTGTACATAGGATACATAGGATATGTGTCAGATTTACAGGCTGCCCAGGGAGGGTCTCCTTCTCTGGAGTTTTCCAAAACCCACCTGGATGCATTCCTGTGTGGACCTGCTTTAGCAGAGGTTGGACTAGGTGATCTCTAAAGTGCCCTTCCAACTCCTACCATTCTTTGATTCTGTGATTCTGTCATTTTTTTCATACACGTGTGATACAGGAATGCAAGATGAACTACTCAGATCCTAGACACGTGTCTCTCTGCAGAGAGAGGCCTGGGAGTCCTGATTGATAATAAGCTAAATATGAGCCAGCAATGTGCCCTTGTGGCCAAGAAGGCCTATAGCATCCTGGGATGCATCAAGAAGAGTGTGTCCAGTAGGTCAAGGGAGGTTCCTCTCCTCTCCTCTCCTCTCCTCTCCTCTCCTCTCCTCTCCTCTCCTCTCCTCTCCTCTCCTCTCCTCTCCTCTCCTCTCCTCTCCTCTCCTCTCCTCTCCTCTCCTCTCCTCTCCTCTCCTCTCCTCTCCTCTCCTCTCCTCTCCTCNACGGAGCACTGGAACAGGCTGCCCAGAGGGGTTGTGGAGTCTCCTTCCTTGGAAGTCTTCAAGACCTCCCTGGACATGTTCCTGTGCGACCTGATCTAGGTGAACCTGCTTCTGCAGGGGGGTTGGACTAGATGATCTCTAGAGGTCCCTTCCAACCCTACCATTCTATGATTCTGTGATTCTATGAAAAGCTGTCTCACATCTCCTTGCCATAACATTGATGAGGGGAGCAGTGAGCAATACAAGCTCCTTTGCAGTTCAGTGTTATGGATCTTTTTTTTTCATTTTAGTGTATATAAGTGGCAGGCAAAAGCCTGAGTTTTCTGCATGCTCTGCTGTCTAAGATCTGGGTAGGAACCTTTCATTTAGAAAGTGGAATGCGTAGAATAAATTTTAAGAAAGTATTGAACCACCAGTACCAATGTCAGATTCAGTCAGCAACTAGACTTCTCAGGAAAAAAAAAGAATACAAAATTATTTTAACTTTTTTAAAATGTATTTAACTATATATACCACAATTCCCTCTATTGTCTTTGAAAAACAAGTTTTGAAACATAAACATTATAGACGTATGTGCAAGAATATGAAAATACGGATTTTTTTTTCTGACTACGCTGTCTGGTGGAGCATAAATAACATGATTATATTTAGGAATTGTAAGATAGTAAAAATCCATGTGGACAAGATAATTTCCATCTTCTATATTAATCTGGGATATAAATTAGAACTCAAATTGGATACAATAAAAATCCATATCTATTTGCTATTCTCTTGAAGTCAATTTTAAATGACAAAGAGTAGATGGCCTACATTTATTATTAATTATATATATTATACTATTTCCTGTGTTACTTGTCAGGTTTATAATATTGCCCATTGATTTTATCGGAAGTTGAACCATTGTTTTATATAGTAAGCTACATATGGCACTCACTTTTATTGATGCAAATGATAGATAACAATCCATATAAACTGCAGCATTAATGTCTTCTATATATAAAAATTCAAATTACTATATAAAGATAATTGGGCAGAAGCAAGAGAGGACATGACATCAACTCTTACTGTAGGCAACATTGTAATTAATATTTTCTTTATATTTCTGAAATTATACGTGGAACTGAAAAGCAGGGAAATATGAATCTCAATTAAAAGATATAAAGATATTTTTATGAAAAAATTTCACAAAATTTGCTTGAAAAACGCAAAGTAAAGAAATTCATTATATTTTTTTTAATCACTTCCAGCCTGATATGAATGCTAATTTCCTTGACAGGCAATGAAAACAGTTACAACAGTTTGCAGAAGATGTGTTTCTTTTGAACTTTTCTAGTTAATTTCTCTAGATTAGATGTCAAGCAATAGGGTTAAATTTTCTCAAAGTGGCTTTTGATTTTCCCAAAATGGAGTAAGAGTCTTTTCTTTTCTGAAATTGTCTTGGCTAGGTGGTAAGGGAAAAGTGGAACTGCAGTACTTCCCAGCAATTTCCTTCTCCATATGAGACTGATTAGAACAATTCTCTTTTATTTTTCAGGAAGCTTCAACTTACCCACTAAGAGTAACCTTCACATGACAGGCGAGGAAAGACACAGGCACATCATGAAACTCCTCTTTGGGGACTCTGAGGGGTTTGAAGCTAAAAGTTGTATTTTTTTTTTTTTTTTAATTTTTCCAGTAACGGGGAATACAGGAATCAACACTAATCTACATTTATTTCCTCTTGGAGACTCTTCCAGTTTGATTTTTGTTTTCCTTAGGATGTGTATAAATGCAGAAGTGTAGAAGTGAGAATCTTTTCCTAATTAATTATTTCCAGATTTGTAATGATTGTTTAAATAAATTTCAATACAAGTTTGAATTATATTTTTGTTATGAGTACAGTGGGAGATTAGCTTTCCTTAATGGAACAGAAAACAAGACTTGACACTGTTCTTACTACTTTGTTACTGGGCATCAAAAATTTTGTACAGTGGTGCCTTGACTTTTCTGATGAGGAACGTGTAAATTGAGCTGTCTTACTAGAACCATAACTACAAAGTTCAGGATTCAAACCTGCAGAAAGTTGTGCATCTTATTAGTGGCCCTAACCTAGGAACTGACTTTTTCTATCAAATACTGTACAATCTAACAAGGCCTAACTGTAATTGGTCTCCTGTGGATGCCACTCTTTCATGCTTTTAATGTGAAGTTTTTACAGAATGTTCTTAAAATAATCACATCTTATTTAGAGTATCTTAAATCAGTTCATTATATTTAAATAATACCAAAGTTATTGACATAGTTGAGAATGAAATTGAAAGTGAAGAGTGATAATGCCAGTTTTAATGATCTTCCCTGGAAATCCTGTAGCTTTTCCATGAATGTCCACAAGACCTGAACTAGATGTCCTATAATTAATAATAAAATTAAATTGAAAAAGAGAGCAGTGAATGAGAATGAAAAAGTCTGTTCAGAATTGCATGTCTGTGCTCTAGACAACTTGCATCATACACCTAAGATCTCTAAGAGAAGACAGAACAAACCAGAACTAATTTCAATTCACTCTTTTTTCAATGGGCATGGTCTTCACTTTTCAGCTAAATTCTGGAGTAATAGAGCTACTATGAATACTGGAAGGTCAATGGTCTTTGTATGAGATACATATCCACTCCTCAGGCTCACTTGGTGGTTGTAGTTCTTCCCTCAGAAGCAAAAGCTATGAGTCCTCTCCAAACAATGCCAAGTAGGCTTGAAGAACACCATCACTGTGATCCCTAATTACAAATTGCAGTGAGATGTCCGAGGAACTGGAAAGACAATTTTACTCAGACAACAATAAAATACTGTAAATATGACAAAACAGACTATGACTTTAAGGGAATGTAATGAAGAAGATGCTTTCTTCCAAAGACCAGTTGAAGAAAATGAAATACATACTCTCATGACTCCAACTACAAGTAACTTAATGAAAAAAATTCATGCAGGAAATTAGGTTTCCCATAACAAGAATTTGCAATATCAGATTAGGGATGGCAATGCACAGTCAGAAAATTCTAGTTTAGCTGCCTAATCATGTGGCCAAATGAACCTATCCATTTAATGCAGATAGAAATTCTTTCAGAAGGATGTTTAAACCAGGAATCGTTCTTATGCTTTTGAATCTTCCTTAAGAGGAGTCGATTCTCCTTTGCCTGTAGTGGGAAGTTAAGGATACTAGATAGACAAGTGCCTAAAGCTGGATCAAGTAAATATCTTAAAGAGAAGAAATAACCTGGAAACTTCAGCTCTGGTGAATTAATTTCAATACAATGCATTGCTGTTCAACATATTATGATGGTTTGTTCAGGTCATGATGATAAATGGAAAATTGAAATTGCAACATGTATTTACAGAAGATTGACCGATGCAGAAAAAGTTAGTATCAGCTTTTGGTAGGATAAGACATCATTGAGAAGCTATGAGGTTCTAAAACATTTATAATTTAGTATAACACTCAGTAAAGTCCTTTGTGACAACTTAGAAACTAACCTTGAAAAAATTAAGCGAACGCAGCCCCAAAGTTTATCCTTAAGGAACTCTCTTAGTAGCCACCATCACTTCAGATTGTTTCTTGATCTGTCTTCCTTTAGCAAGTTTTTTTTTCTTTAGTTTATAACTTCAATAGTTTCCTGCTGGGTGCAACATCAGAAATCTGGCAGAATATTCCTTAGATTTCTAATTCAGTTTTATATAGACTGTATCCTGTCACTGACAGCCATGTAAATCAGATGTAACTCTAATGAAATCAGCAATCCAACAATGGCTTAAAACACGTGTGAGAGGAAAGTCAGTTGCTCTCCCACTCCCTCCCTCCCAAGTGGCAGCTAAATAAGCTTTCAGGCTTTTGAAATATATTCAAAGTTCAAATGTTGTGAGAGATGACAGAGCCAAGATCCTATAGAACACATCTGCCCCTCATTGTGTCTGTTCAGCATTCATCTGAAAGGAAAATTTAGTTTGTATACTGGACTGGGCCAAACCTACAACACTTATTAGTATCTTTGGGCACTGGAAATGCATAATGAAACTGTCAGCATAATCTAAATTATGAGATAGATAATTTATCTGCTGTAACACTGAATGAAGAGTGTTCTCCCCAGTGCTCAGAATAATACTCTGCTTTATATACTTGTCTAAATACTGACCACATGTTGGGCAATGTGTTTGTAGCATTTGCTCCAGTGTTTGATTTTTGAACTGGCATGCATTCACCACTCCAAATAAGTAAAATAATCCAGGGGAAAAGCACAAAATTCTCATTAAAGAAAACAATTTCAATAACTAGTTGAGACCCTCAGGGACTGAGCTATTAAAAAAAGCAATCAGAAACTTGGAGGGTGGGATTTTGTGCTTTTATTTATTTTTAAGACACCCACAATGCCAAGATACAAAGCCAACAAATAGGGCATTTGGTTAAAAACTTGAAGAAAGAGAATTCATTCCTTTGTGAAGTTAACAACTACTGCAGATTAGAAAATCATCTCTTACCAAAACTGCCAACTATAGAAAAAATATTCCTTTGTTCCAGAAATCCCTCTGGGATGACATTCTTTACTTATGTTAATTTTTGTTCAGTTATATGATGTTCCACTAATGAATGGAACAAAAATGGTTAGATGGCAATAAGAGCGTGAGCCAGCCAGGATTCTTTTATTATTTAGAGCTATGCATGAAAGGCTGGTCAGCATTTCCATTAAAACTTGCTATATTCAGAGGTTTATGCTCAGCTGTAAACATTTTCTCCAACTGACTGTTTGAGGGTTTCAATGTGAGTACACAGTTTGCTTTTATTGATTATGACTTAAAGAAGTGTAATATAAAAAAAATAAATGTCTAAATTTGACTGACTTAGTGTTGTTTGGTTGCATAGCATTAGAAGATGCAAATTTTTAACTGCAATCCAAAAAGCATAGTCTAATTCTGGACCTCTAAGAAGGATGACCTTGTAGATGAATTATGACTTTGTAGATTTATGAGATTGAAGTTAATTTTTATGGCAGTGACTATAGCTCAGTCTTTATGAGTTGTTTGGGGCAATCCAGTTGACTTTTCTGTGTCTCTGGTTCCGATCTTAAATCATGTTTCTAAACTCAATTTCTAAAGGAAGCAGCTCATTAAAGTTTTTAACAGTTTTATGGTGATATATTGACATATTAATTTTTTTCCCTTCCATTCCCTTTCCCTTTCTCTTTCCCTCTCCTCTTGCCTTTCTCTTCCCCACTTTCCCAGTTAAAAAGGCTTGATTTCCAGTGACAATGATCAGAAAGAGTGCATTCTAACAATTTTCAATACATGGGGTTTGCAGTCTTTTGTGATGGTTGAATGCTTCTGGAGCACCCTTTTCTATACTAAAAACGCTATTTTAAAATCAGATTTCATCCTGTTGATGTTCTGCAAGGAGTCTCCTATTTGTCTTTAGATGTCTAACATTTTATTATCTTGCTGTTGAGTGGATTTGTCTTGTTCTTAGACTTAACCTGTGAATGGATGTTCATTCCAACCATTCTTGTTAAAGAGTGTTTGCAGAGCTAAGTCTTTTGGACCATCTTAAAAAAAATAAATAAATATCACCTTTCTAATCACTATTTGGAAGGTCTTTTAGTCTGTAGTCCTGAGGCAAACCTGAACTCAGGAAAGTAATTGTGAAAACTAATTGAACTACTTAGTTCAATTGAACTACATTTAGTTCAATGATGTAACTATCTGATATTAGCCTTTTTTAATAAGATTAATAGAATCATAGAAATGTAGGGGTTGGAGGGACCTTTAGAGATTATCTAGATTCATACTGAACAGCATGAAAATGATCTGGGAGAAGTTCAGACCAGAAATCTAACTAAGATACTCTAAATTCCTTGTCTGCAGGAGTGTTTGTTTCCACTAATTATAGTGAGAGTTTAAAAAGAGCAATGTGTAGTGTAAGTACTTGAAGTGCTCTACATAGCACCGTAATTTCTTTTCCTAGAAAGAGACAGACCTCTGTACATTCTTTATGCCCTTGATTAAAGAATGACTAACAAATTTGCTCCATTCTTTGCCCCTAAAATAGGACATTGGCAAATAACTTCTTCTTTCGAGTATAGGACTAGATCTTTTCTGTGTGTATTGATGAACCATTAGGAAAAGTTCTCCAACCTTCAAGATTCATGAATGAAATGATTCCTGCTGAGCCCATTTTTACCCATTGACCTTATCCTAGTACTCATTTGATCTGGTAGCTGCTGAAAGTTTTGGTGTATCTATTTTTTTCCAATTGTCACATCCTATCTCCTCTTCACCTGAGGTTTGTATTTTTCATTATAATTACTCCTTAGTAATGCAAACACATGTGGGATGGAGAAGGTCAGAGGTAGAATGTGTACAAATTCACTAGTCAAGCACCTACTTTAAAGACTCTAAAGGTAAAGAGATGCCTTTCTCTCAGACAATGGTCTCCTTTTTCTTTCCATACTAATGTGAGCATATTACTTAGGTAAACTTAGTGTAAACTGGAGTGAAAATTTGGAATATGATTTCTTGTATGTGTTTGTGCAAAAGTAAGAATCTCCAAAATCCTCAATCATTTTGAAATGTATTTTAAACTTAGAGTAACCTGAACACATCATTCTTTACCATCCTCATCCACTCATTTCTGTGTTTGTAGGTAATATATGATAACTTCTAGGTATTATATACATTTACCAGGCTTTCAACTGAAAAGACTGAAAAGTCATTATAATCTGGGATGGGTATTTATATATACCCTAAGATGTTTTCACTAACTCCCGTGGTTCAGTGAACAAGAAAACTGCTCAAAATCTATGCTTTAGCAGATAATGACTGCAAAGAACAGAAAAATAGTTGGCAATGCAAGATTAATTTTTCAAGACCCGCTTGAATATTTTCCCATGCAACCTGATCTAGGTGAACATGCTTCTGCATGGGGGTTGGACTAGATGATCGCTAAAAGTCCCTTCCAACCCCTAACATTCTATGATTCTATGAATTTTTAAGAACTATATTCACAATTTTCTCTACAATGATCAGCTTTCCATGCCAAACCATGAGAAAGATAAATTTTGTTGGTTCACTTCCTAGCCTCATCTCTTTTGTGACATATAACATTTAAGAGACATTGATATTTATTAGGACTGAGGTACTTGGTTTGATTCGTAGAAGTAATTTTCATCCATTTTAAGTTAATGCCTGTCATTTGTAGACAACTAAAAGCAGACATTGCAGACCCAGGCCTTTGTTGATCTGAGTTTGCATTTTTCTAGAGTAATACTAACTTCCTCATGCAAGGCATGTGATGAGCCTGTGAATAATCCTGACATATTGTTATTCTGCCTTGAGGTGCCACTATAGTTCTAGTGGAAGTAAGGACAGAAGCTTTGTATTGAGCAGTAGAAAAAAAAGTAGTAATTTAAATTGTGTGCCATTTCCCTCTTTATTCTCAGAATTATTCTATAAAAGGCAGGAAAAATACTGCTTGTTCGCTGTATGATTATGTTCTCTGAGGAATTAGTAGCAAATTACATAGAATGTAAATGATAGATAATGAAGTACATAAGACATAGACATTATTTGAAGTGCCCCAGGTTAATTTCTGTGTAGCAGAATGGTAAATTCACTTGAAAATCGATCAGTTATATGCAAATTAGGAAGAAAACCTATTTAATTATGACTTGTTTATAAATTAATCAATGTATATATTCAGTGACTATTATATTCAGTGAATATCTCTTACAATAGATGTTCCATTTAACTTATCTTTAGGATGTACATATGAATCAAAATAGCATCAAAATGTGCAATTACTTACACTAATTATGTGGAGCGTTTTGTTTTGTAGTCAACCAGATGCTTCAGAATATACAAAGATAAATTAAAAAATTAAATCAATAAGAGAGAAAAGATCCTTTTATGGATGAGACAATGGATTGGAAGTCAGGAAATTTGATTTCAATTTCTGACTGTCACCAGCTTCCTGTGTGACCTTAGGTACATCACATTTTCTCTCCAGATCTTGTTTTCTCATCAATTTGAAAGACAATGCCCCTCCTTCTGAACTGCTCTCTGTGTCTTTTGGTTTTTTTGCCAAATTTTTGAAGCTCTGTGTATGCAACACTACCCTGAAAACTGCATTAAACACTTTGTACTTTAAATTGTAATGTCTCATCTTTTGAAAGGAACGAGGGCTGTGTGGGCCCAGAGGTATTTAATGGCTGAATTTGCTTTTTGAGCATGGCCTTAAGCCAGCACCCACTTCCAAACACAAAACAATATTTTCTTGATGCAAACCTGTGCTAAGTTTTGGTCTTTGTGAGACTTCCATATATGTAGGCAGGCAACCTGAACTGGGCTACATCTATGTATAGGTCCAAGTAGAGCCCTCTTGCAGCTTGGTTGGCCTGACACATGTAATTTGGTAGTTACATCTATCTAGCCAAACCTTTCCCCATATGCCCTGCAGGATGTTGCAGAAGCTTCTATGTGACTGATGTCAAATGCACATTAGCTGTCTGCCTTCGTCAACCAGTGTAACAAAATGCTACCTAATTCCTGCTGCTTTGTTTTCTTCACTGGAATAATACAAAGACCACTTGGTGAAGTTATGAAAAGCCTGGTAGAAGAATAATCATAACAGATAGTATTTTGCTCTGTAATGCCTACAAACACACATATAACTTTAGTTTACATAGTTACAGTAGATATATATAATCACTTCTATCACCTATCGTGATACCTCATGCTAGATTTGTCATCAAATATTTCCCTACAAAAACGAGATAGAAGTTTTGAATAAAACCTGTTCCTTTTTTGAAGAAATATGAGCAACTGAACTAATATTTTATGATAAATAATTAGTTTATTGTAATGCAATAATACATAAAATATTATTTTTATCTTTTAGTCATACAAGCACTGAAAATAAATAGCTAATATTTCTGAGAATGTAATCAGTACTTTTTTGATTTTTTTATGTTGAAAATACATTTTCTTTTACATATGTGGCTTTCCTTAAATTCAGGAAAAACATTCTGGTTACACAACTGCAAAGTATGTTTGAATTGGTATGTCCAGTATGAAACCATGTAGCTATGTGTACAAAGTTTTCAGAGCATAGTAGTGTGTGTACATACACACAGATACAGACACATGCATACATCAGCTGCTTCAGTAAATATAGATCTTTCACTGCAAGTTCTCCTCTGTAAATCTTACACTTGTCACATTACATATGAATATTAAAAAAAAACAACTTATTCCAGAAACAAAATCACTGTTATCCCATAAGTATGATAAATCAAGTTTATTTTCCATTTTGAAAGCATAGCAGGATATTCATTCCTCACAGTGGCAGATGTTTTAAAATACACCAAAATGGCTATTTAAAAAAAATTACTTCTATTCATTGAATCTCCAAACAAATAATTATTTCCCTTTGTAGGTTTTACACATACAGATATATCAGTATCTAGACTTGTTATCTAGCCTTCTTGTTTAGACATTTGGGGGGAAATATTACTTTAAAGGTCTGATTTATCTCATCTGAAGTTAACATCTATTTACTAGGTTTCTCTTCATAACACAGAATTTCTTCTCATAATGTAGGATATCACTAAATGTAGATGAACTGGAACTTGATAATTGTAGTGAATGTTTAACATATTATTATTTATAACGAATGCTTAAAACCATTCAAGCAGTGCATGAACATTAATAGTTTGCCATATAGATTTCCTAGACATGTCTTTCTAAACAGATGTTTTTTACAAAGTTAAACAAGGACAAACACTTAAAAAAAGAAAATCAAAGTAATAGTTTGCTCTTTATATTGATGCCAGGAAGCAATGAAACAACTTCAGTTCACCATACCAGCTGAGTAACTGGTATCCTTCACACTCTTGCTGAGATGTGGCTGCTCTTGTTATGGGGATCAAACCACTTTATGTGGCAAATCTGTGGCATCATCCAGTAGAACGGAAATTTGACCAAATGAGCAAGTGTCTTTTATTTCCTTCGTGGCTCAGAAACTGCACTATGTTGCAGCTATTCTCTGACAGACATGGAGAGAAATAAAAAAATAAAAGTTTTCTCTTAAGGATTCAAGGATCATCACTTACTGTAGAATGCAATAAAGAGTGGAGAAAATTTATTTGTAGTCCAGATCAACATACACATCTGCTATTTAAATGGTTGTGATTTATTGTAGAAACTTTCATGAGACTGATGTAAGAAGCATCCCCTAATAATCATACTTCTTTTCCTTTTTTTCTATCTCCAGCCCTCAAGTAAATGAATTAAGGGCTCATTACAAATAAAATGTTATTTAAACAATCTTATTCTGTTTAACTAGAAGTTTTCCTAGATACATAGATTACTTTAAGGCCAGAAGAGACTATTACATCAACTAGCGTGACTTGAATAATGCAGGCTGCAGAACCACATCAATTTCTCTTGCAATGAGCTCTGTAAACTTTGTTTTGACTACAGCTCATCTCCTACAGATGCATTTTCTCTTACTTTGATAGAAATACAGAAAAGGAGAATCTGCAACTGTTCTTCATAATAGGGTGTTCAGAGGATGAATTTTCCTCACAGTTAAAAATGTGTGCTATTGTTGCTGTGGCTGAGCTGTTATAATTAATTTGAACTTCCTTAAAGTTAATTCCATGTTCCATTTAATTTTCTTTTTAAGAATACTTAGAGCTTTGTTAGGCAAATTCCTTTGGGGCTGCAATTTCCACGGTTGTTTGCAGCCTAATGTTTAGTTTTCTCTTTGGAGAAAAGCACAAACTAAATTAGCTAAGTGGGCTTTGACTTATGGCCCTGAAAAAAATCCTATCTTTTTTCTTTTTTTTTTTTCCCCTTTATTTTTCAGTAGTAAAAAATGGCTGAAAGTGAAGTTTAAAACATTGAGCTTTTGTGTAGTTGCTTGAGATCAAAGGAGCAAGATGTGTTTGAAGGAAGGCATTTACACAGCTTCCAACTCAAGTATTAAAAATCAGAATATAACATTTTTTCAATGAAGTGAAAGTTAGAAATAGATACTGGCAGCTGTTGCATAAGGAAACTGCTCTCGCACATCTGACTAATTCAATGTCATCAGTATTGATCATATGAACTTGAGGACTCGCTTTCACAATTTATTTGGGGGATTAGAAAAATATAGTGTTATGCTTTTTTGTTACTACATTTTGGAAAATTTGGTAATATCCCATTTCTTTGACTTTCTAATGATTGTAAGAAATAAGCTAAAAATAAAGATGAGGTAGGAGACAATGAAGAATGGGACATATTTTGAAAGAAGTGCAAAACATTTGAAAAGTAAGGTTTGTACATATGTTTGAAACAACCTGGTAGAAAACTTGGTATTTTTCGAATCATAAGCTGAATTCTCTGTGAATATTTCCTTTCATAATGAAGCTTTTTACCCTAATGAAGTGCTAGTAGTGCTAGTTGCTGGAAAAGAGTATAGCCTGAGATGAATTAGTAGCCTTACCAAATCAGCACTGCAGTGACCGCAGTGCTGTAGGTGGTATGGGGACAGAGAAAGGCTTTGAGAGAACCCCAGCTCTACTGGACTTTATAATTCCCATGAGCTTCAGAACCAGTCAACTCTGGAAACTAAACCAAAGAAAGTTTTTTTTTTAAAATATGGTTCTTGTTTCACCAGCCCCTACAGCTAGTTATTATTCAGACGAATACAAAAATGTGGCAAGCTTATTAGCATTCTAAAATCTGTAATGGAATGATTAAAATTTAAGTCAGCTCTTCCAGATGAGAAAAGTCTGAGCATCCTACCCCCCAAGGCCAGGTAAAGAAAGCATAGAGCACAGAAAAAAAAAAAAAAAAAAAGGAAAAATTTCTAT
The DNA here is from genome assembly GCA_013401255.1 of Urocolius indicus. NCBI lineage: Eukaryota > Metazoa > Chordata > Aves > Coliiformes > Coliidae > Urocolius > Urocolius indicus. The sequence continues at coordinate 17,183 of WBNH01008515.1, forward strand.
TTTCCAAATGTTGCAACAGATGCATTTCACTTACAGTTCAGTTTGCATATGTTTCATAAATATGAAAGACTTTTTCACTTTCTTGCATTCTCTTTGTCTCCTTCACTCTCTCACTGCATTTTCTTTCTAGAAGATACTATAATGCCAAAGTATGTTAATTAAATGTCAAAAGTTACAATTTTTTTTACAAAGGTGCAAGAAGCTTTGTGTCACAGAGATAGGTTAGAGTAGCCTTTTTGAAGGAGTAGTAATTAATGGAAAAAATTGTCACGATTATTAAGCACATCTGAAAGTAGAGAGAAGAGTCATGGATTCAGGAAGTTTCCATCCTGTCTGTGATGCTGATTTTATCTTCCCAATCTGAAAGTGGATGCTGAAAGAAAGCCAATGAATCTGTCTTTGCTATTCTAAGATATACTGAAGGTATCTGAGCTGGAAATCACTGTGCATCTTTATTCTTCCTATTTTTAACAGGGGAAAGTGATGTTTATTATCAGACTGGTAGTCTATCCATGTGACACTAGTCAGAAAATGTTTAGGAGCTGAAGGCTGAAAGTGCATCTTACCTTGGTATGACAGGGAACTGCTGCATCACTGTGGTAAGTTTATTAGCTTGTTTATGAAAAGGAAACAAAGTAGTATGTAAGCTTGCCAAACTAATATCAAAGTGAAACTTTCCTATATGCAAGACAATTAGCAGAAAGCTTATATGTTATTTATACCATTCTTAAGATTTAATTCTGGAAAGCTGCATTGCACGTTTATTCCCCTTTCATAAGGCTATTGTGAAGATTAATTATTGAGTGTTTCTACATGGTTTGGCAATCAATAACTATCATTGTAATTTATGATAATTGAGCACCTGCAAATATTTTGTAGTAGCAGAAAATCTGAAAGGTCACTATCAGCCTGGACTTGGCATATTACTCAAACCTTCTGTAAAAAAACCCTACAAACCCACAGCCCAAACCCAAACAACATTGGATCAAGTAAAATGAACAGCAACCTAAACTCTGAATACAAACATTTCCTTCCTTTAGGGAAAAACCTAACTCATTCATTCCACTTTTTAAATATTCCCTTGCAGTGATGTGAATTCAGAGCAATATCATTGTTCTGTCATACAATCTAAGAAATTCAATAGGCTAGGAGGGAAATACCAGACTCTATTATTTTGCATTCTGTGGAAAATGCAAAACGACATACAATAAAATAGGCTTCCACAGTAAAATGCTGGATAGTGGGCTAGGATCTGTAAAATTGAAGAGGGTGGAAAAATTATTTCAGTTTTACAAACACAAAATCTTAAAAGAACTTATCCAGAATTGGTTTTATTTGCAATCTTTAATGATAACTTTCAATCATGATCTTTCTTTTATTTTGCTCTATGTTTTCATTCTTTCTTCTCTTTGGCTAGGAGCCTGAAAAATCTTTATTGGTAAACCGAGTTACCTAAATACCTTTATTTGTCCCCTAGCTGCACCTCTTTGGTTCTTCATGACTTCCGAAACACTTGTGGTGAGCCCTTTGCAGACTGACAGTTTTGCAGTTTTGTTCTTGTTCCCATAAGTAAATGAATACCTTATTTCTGTACACTGTGCTTTCTGGGAAGTATATCTAAACAAGTAATATTTAGTAAAGGAAAATATTTAATCTGCAGACTTTCTGCTTGAGTCAAAATTCTTTGTCATACTTCTCTCTGTCAGTTGGCTTATGCCTTTATATACAAACGTGAAAACATAAGAAGTTCAGTACAGAAACCCTAGTAAGAACAGATTCTAGCCTGAAAAGATGTCTGTTGACAATTTCTTGTAACAAAGAGTGTAAAGAATTGATTGTGGAATGATGAATTTTTGTAAAGGTCCTACTAGAGGCATGTTTATTTTTAATACTTGAAGGTTAATCATACCTGCCTGACATCTGGCTTCCTGCCTGCCTGCCTATGTAAAATTTCAAGGATCTCCTTGGGCCTGCCAGAAGAAACTCACTACCTTAGTCTAACTGTCAGGAGAAACTCACACTTTGAGTTTACTAACTCCATCCCCAGATGTAACAACTATGAAACTATTTGTAATGACCAGACGAGGAGGAGAAATGACTCTTTTCCCAGTTGGTTGTGGAGAAATCAGTCAGTGAATTCTGACTCTGGGGTCCTTCCAGTTTGTTTGGTTTAAATTTTCAACAAGAAATTACTATTATTAATAATATCAATAATGATAGTGACAATGCTGCTGCTACTGCGATTTTCCCCTAAGAAGCAGGGTGATATCAATACATGTTCCAGCTTCTTTCCATTATCCCTTGTCTTTTCACTAGATACAATAGAAGAAAAGGATGTCCCAACCTACTGAAATCCACCATTTAGGTATTTGTAAACATTAACGAGATCTCCCCACCAGTCTCCTCTTATCCAGACTAAACAGTCCCATTTCCTGCAGCCTTTCCTCATAATGAAGATGCTCAAGTCACCTGATCATCTTGGTAGCCCTGTGCTGGACTCTCTCCAGAAGCTCTCTGTCCCTCTTGAGCTGGGGAGCCCAGAACTGGACCCAGGACTCCAGATGAGGCCTCACCAGGGCAGAGGAGAGTGGAGAAGAACCTTCCTCAACCTGCTGGCCACACTCTTCTTGATGCGTCCCAGGATGCCATTGGCCTTCTTGGCCACGAGGGCACATTGCTGGCTCATGGTTAGTTTATTGTCAACCAGCACTCCCAGGTCTCTGTCTGCAGAGCTGCTCTCCAGCAGGTCAATTCCCAGCCTGTATTGGTGCATGGGATTGTTCCTTCTCAGGTGTAGGATTTTGTGCTTGCCTTTGTTGAACCTCATGACTGTCCCCTCTGCCCAACTCTCAAGCTGATCAAGATCCTGCTGAATGACAGCACAGCCTTTTGGGGAATCAGCCAGTCCTCTCAATCTGGTGTCATCAGGGAACTTGCTGAGGGTACACTCTGTCCCCTCATCCAGGTCATTGATGAAGATGCTGAACAAGACTGGCCCCAGAACCAGTCCCTGAGGAACTCCACTGGCCACAGGCCTCCAACTTGGTTCTGTGCCATTGATCACCACCCTCTGGGCTCTGTCAATCCACCTCACTGTCCACTCATCCAAGCCACACTGTCTGAGCTTTCTGGTGAGAATGTCATGGGAGATGATGTAAAAAGCCTTGCTGAAGTCATTAGATGACAATCCACTGCTCTCCCCTCATCTAGCCAGTTGCTTAGGCACTCATAGAAGGCTATCAGGTTGATGAAACAGGATTTCCCCATGGTGAATCCATGTCAACTCCCCTTGATAACCGTATTTTCCTTCATAGTTGTTCCACTATCTTTGCATGGATGGAGGTGAGGCTGAGGAGCCTGTAGTTTCCTGAATCCTCCTTCTTGCCCTTATTGAAGACCAGAGTGACAATGGGGGATAAAATTACTGGTGTGTTTGAGATTTTTTGTTTCAAATTGTATTTTACTTTCCTTTAGCTAGACTGTAGCATCAGTACAATGGAAATAGTCTGCCTTTAAAACAAAATAAAATAATTATTAAATATCAGATTTTATCCATTTAAGACCCCATCTGTATATAAATGTTTAGTATGTTTGCCAATATCCAAGATTTGTCTATGGCACTTGTTGGTCTTCAACTTTCAGCAACCCCACAGCAGAAG
>WBNH01008518.1:0-121793 GCA_013401255.1 Urocolius indicus
CCAATCCCCACCATTCTGTGATCTTAGAAAAAAGGGGGAAAATAGGCAGCCCTCTTCCCAGAGTGAGCACAGAAAACACAAACTAGTGAGTGTACTGAACGCTGGGCAACCTCCTGCACAGAGCCAGCTTTCTTCAGCGTGCTGCTTGGGCAGCTTGTCTGCCTGGGCCTCAGCAGCATCACCGTTGCAGCTAGTGGAAGTTCTGTGCTGATCCCTTCGTAGGCAGAGGTGGCTGGCAGCAGGCAGCTTGTGTTTTCTTGCTTTGTCCCCAGAAGCAGTCTGGACCTTGCTATGTTTATTCCTTGATGTGTTTATTCCTGCTCTGAAGTGATGCTTCTCTTCGATTTTAGGTACCTCAACCACGTCCGAGCCGCCTCTCCGCAGGATGTTGCTGGGGGTTACACTTCTTCTCTTGCTTGTCACCGAGCCTTACAGGATGCTTTCAGTGGTCTTTTCTGGCACCCCAGTTAGCCAGTGTGCATCAGCCTGCCACCAAGGGACGCCGAGCAGAGCGAGAACCAAACGAAGCCAGCAAAGGTTGGGTGAAATTGCTGCCATCTGCACAGCAGCTAAGCTGCAGTCACTTCACTGTGTAAAACCAGCTGGGTTAAAGTGTTAAAAGAGGGGAAAAAAAAACAACCCTCTCCTCTGCACCAGAGCTTTGCAAAATGGTAGATACATTTTTGTGGAGAGGGAAACTCGTTAGTCATGTGGCCCTTTGCTGAGGGAGGCTGAAGCAATAAGCCACATCTAATGGAAGATGTGAGTAACTGGGCTGCCAATGTTTGAGGTTTAAACAAATACACTTGTAAATTTCTCTCTCTTTTTTTTTTTTTTTTTTTTGTTAAATAAAGCCAGACTTTTTTATTAAAGTTTGTGGTTTTACCCTTAGTGCGGGGTTTTATTTGCACAAGCAGTTAAATGCTATTTTGATTAGAACGTTTAGTGTCAATATTCAAGCCTACGCTTTCTTCCCATAAAGCTCGTTGCCCCAGTTCAGGCAAAGTGGGTTTCTCCTCCTGCCAGCTGGATGAGATGAGAAACCCTGCAACTGTGCTGACACGACTCTTCTGCAGTATCCTTCCTGATGTCACTTCGTTCTTTGTCTGGAAAACAAACCTTTAGCTGAGGCTTTTAGCCGAGTTCTTCTAGAAGCAAGCTAAGAAACCTTGATGGGAGGTTGGACACAAAAGCAGTCAAAATCAGTTTTGCTGGTTTTTTTTTTCCCCATTTACCTCCATTTGCAACTTTCCCGTCACATCTTCAGAAGCTTCTTTTGGCAGGAACATCCCCTTGTCTGGCTTTCGGGGTGACCCTCGTCACTTGATCTGTTCCTTTTAGCACTCCCTCCCCTCTCCTTGTAGCAGAATGTGGGCTGCTTACAGCAGAGATGGGCTTCCTCGGGCAGGACTGGGCTTTGCTGTGAGTGTGATAAACCACAGGAGCCTGGAAGCTGCTTGGGACAGGGAATGCCTTGAGAGTAAAGCCCAAACCACGTTTTACAGGTGATGTGTTAACAGTTGGTGAATGCTGTTCTGAGGAGTGCACTAAATGAACATATATTTTCTATATTGTAATAAAGAATAAGCTCTATTCCAGGCTCGGTGCTTCCTTTATTCAGGAAGGGAAGGTGGCAACATTTCTATCGCCCTTTCTCTGAAACCCTGTTGTTTGTGCCCAGAGTAGTTGCTAACAGGTGACCTCACACGTGAGGCAGAGGTGTGGAAATGTGGAAAAGCTCATATCCTGCAGAGTCCTGCTGCCTGCCAGGGACAGAGGTGGCCTGGCCTTAGACACTTGGCCCGTGGCTGGGCGTTGTAGAGCTGTGGCCCAGCACAGGTGAGACTGCTCCTATGCTTGTGCCGCAGCCCTCAGATGAACGCTGGGTCCTGCCCAGGGCTTTCCTCCTTCCCTCTCTGCCCTTTGTCACTCCATTCCCTCACCCATGGTATGGTGCTGCTACCACAACCCAGCCCACCACCACCCTAGCAGCCAGAAGCTGAGGGAGGGCTCTGAAGCACAAGAGCATCTTTCCAATGTTTGTGGGGAAGTGTAACAGAGAGCAGAGGATCACAGGCAGGAGGCCAGAGCCCAGAACTTGCTCTCAGAGGGGCATGTAGGGAGAGGATCCAATGTGCTCATCCTCAGCAGCGAGGACAAACAGGGGAAAGCTCTTGCAACGTCATTTGAAAGACCAGCAGGGGAAGGCTGGAGCTGGAGCTGGGCAGGGAGGTGTCAGCAGGGCAGCATCCAGGAGAGCACGTGAGCCCTGATGATCCAGCAGTGACCAACCTGCAAAGGTGCAAAAGCACTGTCTGTGCAGCCAAGGTAAGGGCTGTAACACAGAGCTGTGAGCAAACCACAGCCACGGGCCTCGGTGGGGGCTTGGGTGGGAACAGAGAGCCAGGCTGGAGGCCCCAGGATGGAGCTGCAGCAGCAGGGCCAGGGCTGGGTTTGAACAGGACGCGAGTGTCTGGAACCCAGAGGGGGACCTGAGTTCTCTGTCCAAATGGATGATTTGTGGCTGACATCACCCAGTAGTGTGGGTGGGGAAGAAAAGGAATCAAAGGCAGAGGCTTTTTGGATGCCTGCTGAATACAGGCAGCCCGAGATCATCCAGGGCCTGCAGCAGGAGAGCTATAAGGGCAGAGGCCACAGGGGGAGGTGTTTTGGGCTGAGGGACTGTTCAGCCAGGTACTGGTTTCCAGTCTAGTGCTTCAAAGCCAGAGTGTACAGCACCTGCAAATGGCAGTGCCTTCCTGCTCTAACAGTGGGCAAACACAAAGTTAGGAGTCAACTAATCCCTAACTAAATCTCTGGGTTACAAATTTACTACCCAAAAGCCTGGGAAGAAGTCTGTGTGAGTATTGGGGCTTTTTCTTATCTCGGGGTAAGTTTTTCAAAGGTTATCTTGCTTACACAAGAGCTGTTTGTGCATCTGCTACCAGTGATCCAATATTCTATAATACTAAAAGCACTTCCCAGAGAGAACTCAACACAAGGGTCGAAGGAGTTATCTCCTGAGACCCAACAAAGTACCTGAACTGGTTTTTTCCACAAACTGCCCGTTATCAAAAAGACACAGCAGAAAACTGTCCCAGCCTGTCTCACCAAATGGTCATGGGGCATGGAGCAACAGAGAGCAGCAAAGTCCCAAACCACATTTATTACAAAAAAAAAAAAAAAAAAAGCAAAGTTTTCTTAATTTCTTTTTTCCTTTTGATAGTAACAACAACTTCCATCTGCTTCATGAGCCCACGGTGCAGAACAAAAGGTGACTGCAGGAAGCAAAGCTGCCACATGTATCTCCACGCTGGAGACAGGTGATGCAAGTGGGCTTCAAGTAACTCAGGAGGAAAGCAGAGGTAACCACTTGTACCTCACCCAAACGACTGAGGTGGCTGCTGCAACTCGTCTTCAACTCAGGAGCTTATCTTCAGGAAAATCTTTGCTGGTACAGAGGCGCTTAGAGGCTGGTTTTGCTGGGAGAAGGGTAGAAAGAAGCAGGTATAAACAGGCTGGACCAAACCACAAGCCATAGAGCAGTTTAAGGATTTCACAGGAAGAGGTGAGAGTTAAAATTGGGATTAACAGTCAGAAGTGAAAACTGCTGCAGCCGTAACGGGAGAGAATCAGAGTCACAGAATGGGAGGGGTTGGAAGGGACCTCTAGAGATCATCCAGTCCAACTCCCCTGCCAAAGCAGGTTCCATCTAGATCAAGTCACACAGGAACGTGTCCAGGTGGGTCTGGAAGCTCTCCAGAGAAGGAGCCTCCACACCGTCCCTGGGCAGCCTGGGCCAGGGCTCCCTCACTCTCACAGTCAAATAGTTTTTCCTTGTTTTTAAATGGAACTTGTTGTGTTCCAGCTTCATCCCATCACCCCTTGTCCTGTTGAGAGGCTTCACTAGATGCCAAAAGGGACATTCAAAAACCCTGAACTGAGCTACACTGACATACATCTCAGAGCTTCCCAGCAACAGCATAAAAATTAGTTCCATGGCACAAAAGCTTCATGAAAAGACCCTTCCCTCTGGGTCATGTAAGTGCAGGCTGAGGCTGCCTCTGTGTCAGTGCAAGGCCCGAGGTGTCTGGAACCAAGAAACAAATGACCAATTATATTAGAAAATACCATGAAATTCAACATCAAAGACCTCTAAGGACAGACCTTGACAACAAGGACCTCTAAGCTGCTGAATTGTACAGAACCTGCTTCTGCTGATGCAGTGACTCCAGACCTAACCTGAGTCAGCGCAGGCCTAAGGGGCAGACGAGGGCTGAGGCAGCCTCATGACAGGGAGGCTCCAGCCCTCTATGTGTGTGGCCAACAGACCCATCCTGCTGCTGCTCTGCGCTCACCCCAGGACACCACCACACGCCTGGAGCAGCCCGTGGGGCTGACGGGGTGGGACCTGCCTGAAAGGCTGAAAGGCACAGCCTGAAATCCACAGGGGAGGCTCATTCCTCACCTTCATCAGGGCACGGCCTCTTACACAGCACGTCTGCTGGGACCTGGAAACTAATGCACAGCATCTCCTTGTTCGGTGCCACGTTTCTGACCGGGTAGGTAGTGCAGCGACCTTCCAAGGAGGTTCCCAGCGAAGCTTCAGCTCGTTCTTGGATATCTTTGGCAGGGTCCTCATGTTTGGAGAAGGCATAACAGTGCACTGTGGGCAGGGCAGCCGTGCTGCACGGCTCTCCGGCTACGAGGTGCCTGAAAACATCCAAGAATTCAAGAGCCAAAGCCGGCAAATTCATAACTATATGGAAAGAGGTTTGTTCTTCCTTCTGAAGGAGCACTTTGCTGAGTTCTTCTCTCACCGGCCCCAGGAGGAAGTCCCTGCCGTCCATGTTGAAAGCCTTTACTCTGTTGTCTACTCTGTTGAGCCTGCAGTTGCGCAGCAGCCAGCTGTAGGACTCGGGGTTGAGGTCGTTGGCAAACACGTGGCACTTTTTCTTGGCCGCTGGGATAGCAAAAGGGCCGATGCCGGCAAAGACGTCGCAGAGGACGTCCCCGGGCTGGAGGAGCTGGACGATGCGGCCGTGCTCGGTGGAGAGACGCGGGTTCCAGTAGACTTTGGAAAAGTCCAGTTCGTACTCGATGTTATTTTCTTTGACCTGAAAAGGTAAAAACATTTTATGGAATGGTTTCAGCTGGAAGAGACCTTTAAGCTCATGGAGTCCAGCCTTTGTCCCAGCCCTGTCAGCCGCTGGACCATTTCCCTCAGTGCAACATCCACCCGTCTCTTAAACACCTCCAGGGATGGTGACTCCAGCACCTCCCTGGGCAGCCCCTTCCAATGCCCGACAGCCCTGTCAAGCAAAGAAATTCCTCCTCACATCCAGACTGAACCTCCCCTGGCACAACTTGAGGCTGTTTCCTCTTGTTCTGTTGTTTGTTACCAGAGAGAACAGACTGACCCCAGCCTCACTGCAACTTCCTTTCGGGTAGTTGTAGAGAGCAGTAAGGTCTCCCCTGAGCCTTCTTTTCTCCAGGCTAAAGGCTCTGTGTTCAAATCCCAGGCAGGTTTAAGCACTATTAGTAATTGAGACAGGCATAACAAGGTGCTCTGTCCGAAGGTAACGTGGTACATAGACATTTGTCCTGTTGGTACACATGTATCTCATATGAGCACATCTACTCGTCAGAAATAGCCATAAGGAATGTTCCAAGTGTCAGTCCAGATGGCTGGCTTATGCACATCTCAATCACCAGGTGGAAATAAAGCAGCAGCTTAAAATCACCATTAAAAAAAACCCCTTATCTGAGGCTTTTCAAGAGCTTTGTGGCTGGCTGACAACTCCTTTATTGAAAGCAGACCTTGGGAAGATGCCTCAAGCCCTCCTTGGCAGAGTCCAGAGAGTAAATAAGCGTCTGAGAATGATACAGCGCAAGAGTGGCAGCAGTCAGCCAGACTCAGAGCACTGGGAGCCAAGTCTGCAGTTTGAAAAAAATACCATCTTTTATCTCTCAAGGTTGACAGTCTGGAAACTGATCCCAACCCAACCTTTGGGGTGACCGCTATCTGGAGAACAGAACAGACCAGAACAGTATTTATCCGGATTAGAGTGGGATGCAAACTAACGCTCACTTTGCAGCCCCACACTTGCAACGCTGGGACTCTGAAGCAGTTTGTGATTCAAAGGAGGGCATCGTTTGCTCTGCTAGCAAGAAACACCCTGAAGCACAGCCAGACCGCTCCGGGCTGTGTCAGGTATGTGCCTAAAGACCTAAATGCCAGCTGCACGGTATTTGACAGTCACTTCTACCCTGATGACCCAAAAGCCTTCTCTGTGCAGGTACAGGATGTTCTACCAAGCTATTCCACTTTATCATTTGGTAATCTACTGTTTTCTCTGCTAAAAGCATACAACTACCAACAGGAAAAATATTTTTCAGTCAGACCAGTAGCCAAGTTTCCAGCTAAAGACAAGAAACCCTGTGTGAAGAATACTTGGCAGCTACCACAGTGCTTTACACCTGAAAAAAAAAGTCAAAACAGGGGAGAGATGAGGTTTTTCTTGCTGCTGACAGAAAAGGAAAGAGGCAAAGGCAAAATCTTGCCCAAGCTGCAAAGCCAGTTCTGTACTGCCACGGCACCAGGCTCATTTTCTTAGATCAAATCCACTACATACTTTGGCTTTTAGAGTGAGAAACACCTCCCCACTACAAGTTTGGAAGCAGTACCTCTGTAAGAAACTGCTGCTTCAGCTGCTAGGACCTCTCATTAAACATCATCATTACATCTAGGCTGTGAGCTGGGAAGGGTATCTATCTGCATGGTCAGATTGTGAGTTTGCTCTTGGCAGACAAAGATAAAGGAATGGAGAAGTAACTGCCAAGGCCCTGTGACCTGAAAGAGGTGTCAGGAAGGGCTCTGCACAGGGGAATGGCCTTAGCAGCACCTCTTCATCACATCTTGCCTTTGGGTTTTAGCATATGGCATTGAAAATACCAAGGGAAACAAAACCACGCCTGTACCTTGGTTACCAGGTTGCTCTCTCCAGCAAGCACTTCCATTTCGAAATTCCTGTAGGTGCTGTCAATAATACTGGTTTTATTCACTGCACACGTGATCCCTGGATTCTTGTCAATTATAACCTGGCCTGAAAGAGAAGGGCAGAAGATATTCTGGTGAAGGGACTACAGCCTCTTTGCATTTTAACACGCGCTCAGGAGCTCTTCACGCAAAGTAATAACTGATGGGTAGAATCACGGTGAAAACGCCTTTTCAACACTACACAAAGCAGACAGGTGACTCTTTGAGAAGAGTGGTTTAACTCACCAATCAAATGCCTGTACGGTAGCTGATGATCTCGGAGATTGAGGTGAGCTATGTGACCGACACGGCTAAACCCAGAGGTGACTTCGTGACCTTGGGGAAGGACCGCTCGCAGGATCTCCTCTGACTTGAAGTTCTCGTAAGTCAGCTCCAAGTTATACTTGGACACCTCAGGATGAACGTGAAGCTGCTTTAACACCTCTTGCTCACATTCTCCCAGTGAGAATTCAGGTACTTTGTGAGGATCCAAAATGACAAGCCTACTGTCCTCACCTTGCGCACCCTCGAGCACTCGCTTCAGGCCGGGACGCTGCAGTACCACGTGTTTCAGGGACTTGAGCAAAGCATTTACAGTCTCTTTCTTAACTTTAAGAACTGGGACAACGATCGTCCTTTTAAAAGCTTCTCTGTCCAGTACTGTCATGCCACGCACTGCAGGGTTTGGCGAGTAGAGTCCCGGGGTAGTTTTATCCTCCAAGGTTTCAGGCATTGTAATGAAACTGGTCTTTCTTACTACTACAAAGAGCCCAGGTATTCTGCCAGAATCTTGTGCCAGCAGCATCCGAGCTGCTGGAAATGATGTATTCCACGCAGCTGTCCTAAAATGATTAGTTTTCAGTAGTCTGGCAGAGTATCCAAATCTCCAGAAAGTCCTAGAAGAGAAATTATTCACTTTATAGACGTTATGTAATCGTTCCATTAAAAAGGCTGCAAATCACTTGGATTTGCCGTTCTCTTAAAACTCGAATTTCCATCTGCACTGAACAACCCACGACAGTTTAGTAAAAAAGCTCTTTACTGTGAATTATATGCTACAACGTTCTGCCCCTTTTTGCAAATGTGTTTTTAGGCTTAAGCCATGAACCGACTTGCAGTGAAATAATACCCTCGTGACAAAGCCAAGTGACCTCTCTTTGTTCTAATAAACGTGGTATTAATCCCAGCAAGCCAAATGGAAAAAAACTTCTACTATCTTGACCCTACTGTTGGATCCTTTCTGTCTCTGATAAAATTCATTACCCAACGGCGGTTGCCAGGAAACAGGTATTAACAACAGTGGTCATAATCACTCTTCAGCAGTTTCTGCTTCCTGTACCCCAGTGGTAAGGGGGTTACACGCTTGTAACGTCTTTGCTCCACGAGCTGCGTGCCAGAAAGACCGTGAATGAAACGCAGAATTGCCCTGAAGGTACAGGGAAGCGTTAGTAATGTCTGTTCAAACAGCCGAACCCCCTCTCCGCGCTTCATTCACGGGACGGGGGGGGGGAGGGGGTTTGAAAAGCAGCATTACACTTCTTTTAAATGGTTTCCTCCACTAGAGACAGTCCAGAGGGACCCAGCTTTCCTGACCCTGTATGGGCTGCTCCTAGGCGGGCACCGGTGAGCGAGGTCATGGTGCGAGGCTGATGCGTTTCCAGACTCCTCGGCAAGTTTGTTTTAAGATTGAGGGTGGACAGGTGATATGCAACACTTACATCTGACGGGAAAGGGGTTCTCTCACTTGACTTAGGCACCTCCACCCTGAGGTGCCGGCCACTGCCCTCCTTCTGGGTAACAAGCGGTGTGGTCTCTTCTTCAAAAACAGGAGCTGTGCTGACCCTTGGCAAAGCTGACCCTGCTCCCACCCTCCCTCCCTCCCTCCCTCCCTCCCTCCACCAATCCCGGCTCCTCGCTGGGACTCCCAGCATCTCCCAGCCGCCTCGCTTCCCTAAGCCAAGGTTTTGGCAAAGGGGCGGCTCCTTTCCCTGCGGACTCGCACCCAAACGTTACATCCAGCGGTTACAGGCGAGAAAGGCCTCCAGAAGCCTGAGCATCCCCGCCTTTTTCTCCTCCCTGGCTGGAAGCCGCTGGCCTGGCTCCCACGGGCTTCTCGGTGTTAAAAGAGCCCCAAAAGCCGGGGCCGTGGCTGCGGCAGCCGGGACAGCGCACGCGGGCACACGTCCCAGTCCCCACGCTGCCCCTGGGCAGCCGCTGCCCTTCCTTCCCTTCAGGACCTTGCGGCCGCGTCCATCCCTGGGGGCGACGTGAGATGACTGGGGGCCGGGGTGATGCTGCTGGAGGGGCGCTCCCGGCTCCAGCTGCCCGGCTCCAGCTGCCCGGCTCCAGCTGCGCGGCTCAGCGGCGGCCGCGGAGCCCCCGGGACGGGCGCGGCGGGAGGTCAGCGCGCCCCCCCCCCCGACGGGACCCGCGGCTCAGCGCCCCCCGCCCGCCGCGGCGGCGTTACCGCTCCCCACGGCCTCACCTCATGCCGCGCCGCCCGCCCCCGCGTCATCGCCACCGCCGCTGCTCTGACGTCGCACCGCCGCGCCGAGCCGGGGGGAGTGGCTACCGCGGCAGGGGCCGTGGCTACCGCGCCAAGGGGCGGGGCTACCGCGGCAAGAGGCGTGGCTACTGCACCAGGGGCCGTGGCTACTGCGCCAGGGGCCGTGGCTATCGTGGCAGGGGCCGTGGCTACTGGGAAGGGCCGTGGTTACCGAACCAGGGGTCGTGGCTACCGCGCCAGTGGCCGTGGCTACTGCACCAGGGGCCGTGGCTACTGCACCAGGGGCCGTGGCTACTGCACCAGGGGCCGTGGCTACCGTGGCAGGGGACGGGGCTACCGCGCCAAGGGCCGTGGCTACCGCGGCAAAAGGCGTGGCTACTGCACCAGTGGCCGTGGCTACTGCACCAGGGGCCGTGGCTACTGCACCAGTGGCCGTGGCTACTGTACCAGTGGCCGTGGCTACTGCACCAGGGGCCGTGGCTACTGCACCAGGGGCCGTGGCTACTGCACCAGTGGCCGTGGCTACTGCACCAGTGGCCGTGGCTACTGCACCAGGGGCCGTGGCTACTGCACCAGGGGCCGTGGCTACTGCACCAGGGGCCGTGGCTACTGCACCAGTGGCCGTGGCTACTGCACCAGGGGCCGTGGCTACTGCACCAGTGGCCGTGGCTACTGCACCAGGGGCCGTGGCTACCGCACCAGTGGCCGTGGCTACTGCACCAGGGGCCGTGGCTACCGTGGCAGGGGCCGGGGCTACCGCGCCAAGGGCCGTGGCTACCGCGGCAAAGGGCGTGGCTACTGCACCAGTGGCCGTGGCTACTGCACCAGGGGCCGTGGCTACTGCACCAGTGGCCGTGGCTACTGCACCAGGGGCCGTGGCTACTGCACCAGTGGCCGTGGCTACTGCACCAGGGGCCGTGGCTACCGCACCAGTGGCCGTGGCTACTGCACCAGGGGCCGTGACTACCGCGCCGGGGGCCGAGGCTACTGCACCAGGGGCCGTGGCTACTGCACCGGGGCGTGGCTACCGCACCAGGGGGCGTGACTACCGCGGCAGGGGATGGGGCTACCGCGGCAGGGAGCGTGGCTCCGCGGAAGGGGCGTGACTACCACACCAGGGGGCGTGACTACCGCGGCAGGGGATGGGGCTACCGCGGCAGGGAGCGTGGCTCCGCGGAAGGGGCGTGACTACCACATCAGGGGGCGTGGCTACCGCGGCAGGGGACGGGGCAAGCGCTGCAGGGGGCGTGGCTTCAGCGGGGAGGGGGCGGGGACTCCGCCGGCGCCCCGCCCCCGGCGCTGCTCCCTGCAGAGGCGCTGTGGACGTTGCGGGGTGCGATGGCGCCGGTGCCGCGGGGGGCCGCGCGGTCCTGGGCTGGGGGCTGGTACCTGTCTGCCCGCGAGCAGCGAGAGGAGGAGGAGGAGGAGGAGGACGACGGGGAGTCCGCCCCGCTGCTGCCGCCGGCGCGCAACGTGCGTGTGAGGGGCGGCCGTGCGGCGGGGAGGGCAGCGCTGAGCCCACCGCACCGCTCCGCTCCGCTCCGCACCACCCGAGGGGGCTTTGGCCGCGGCTGCGGGGCTGCCCTGCCCCGGGGCTGTGTCTGTCACCGCGGCTCGGCGGGGGAAGGAGGAGGAGCGCGGAGAAGCGTGGCTCGGGCTCGCGGAGGGAGGGAGGGAGGGAGCGGGGCTCAGGTCGGGCTGCGGAGCGGGGGGAGGGCGGCGGGAGGCTCCCGGGGCAGTGACAGCGGGGAACGGCCGGGACGGGCGCTTCCGAGCCCGTTTGATGCTCTTGGAAGTGCTGCTGTTTGCTCCCGGGGTGGGGAGCGCAGGTTCAGCCTGGGCTGAGCATAAACCCTGCTGCTTTTGTGTCACCGCACTCAAAGGCTGTGGGTGTGCTGAGGTCCGGCATCACGTTGTTGTACGTGCACAAAGGTTCGCGTGGTGTGAGAAGGAAAAGAGACGTTCTCTGATTTAATTAGAGAGAAGGAAAAGTTGACTGCGTCTCCCCTTCCCTTAAACTTCTTCCTCCGAAACACCTCTTGCAGTAATCGTACTTTGGTTTGGTCTTTTCACAGAATCCTCCAAACCGTGGCTCCTCCTTTGGTTTCTCAGTGTTTAATTTGATGAATGCCATCATGGGAAGTGGGATACTTGGCTTATCCTACGCTATGGCCAACACGGGCATCATAGGGTTTAGGTAAGTTTTCAGTCTTTGCCTGTACTGATTTTTGAAACTGAGCTTGTCATTTTTAAATGGAACAGAACTTGATTACCAAGGGTCCTGTGCAAAAAGTGAGGAAGGAATAAACAGCTCGTTCTTTTCAGCATCGTGGAATAATAATCTTCCCTCTTTTGGTTTAGTCTTTCAAATCTGGCTGAAGTAGTGCCCAGACATTGCATTACGTTGCCACAGGGTGGCAATTTCTTGGCAATTACTCCTAATAGATTGATATTTATGTTTCGAAGCTGCTGTCCCCTTTGGTTCCAGAAATGAGCCTCCTGGACTAGGATGGCTGCGTATCTGAAGAGGGTGAATCAGCTTCTGCTTTGCTTGCACTTCTGCTTGTTGAACATACTGAGCTGTGGGTAACAGGGCCGAAGTCACAGCGTTTTCTAAGCATCACCTTCACCTCATTTGAAGGTAGATACTTGCCCGTGTGTATTTATTCACACAGACTCCTGTGTTTGTAATTTATTGTCAGGTCTTGTTTAGTATGTGATATACTTTGGTGAACGATGATAGGAAGCAGAGGAACTGAGCAAGCATTGGGAAGGTCAGAGACCCCGTGAACCACAGTCAGCAGATATAAGCCATAAAATGAGGAAATCTAGTCTTGTGGTAGCTTGCTTCCTGCAGAAGCAGCATTCTTAAAGATAGAACGTGTGTTGTACTGTAGAAGTGCTGTAATTATGAATATTTGGTGTTCTTTTTAGTGTCTTGCTGCTGATTGTTGCCAGCCTTGCTTCTTACTCTGTCTTCCTCCTGCTCAGTATGTGCACTCAGACTGGTAAGTGAAAAAGGATTCATCTAACTGCTCTCAGATATACTTCCTCACCTGCACCACACCGACATGTCCCCACATTGTGATTAGAACTCCCAGCATACTAACAGATAGCCCTGGGTGTGGAAATAGTTGAACTTCTTTAACAATTCTTATTTGCCACTTAAAAATACATTTATTTTTTGGAGCTCCTAATGAGAAGACGGTGCCAAAGTGGCTGCTTTCTGGATCTTTGGGTTTAATATTCTCAAAATGCCCCTCTCGTCTCTCCACAAAGATAGATCCCTTTATGTCTGTAACAGCAATATTCTGGTGCTGTCTGAAGCTTGGTGTGGGGCCATTGATTTCGGTAAAAGCTGAAATGCACTCAAGTAACAGACTTTCATTCTTGTAATACACGTTTGAAATGGACACCTTTCAGTATTGTAGTCGTATTGGTTTGTCACCATTCTCGTGGCACTGTGTGCATGCAGACTTTAAACTGGTCTTGATACTGAAGGAGAAGTCCTTAGAAATCACTTTGAGACTGTTCAAACAGTAGGTTCTGCTGCCTGCAATCTAATCTGCTGATGCTTCAGTTCTTGCTTCTATTTGTTACTGAAACAATTGACTTGTTTCTTGAGTTCTTGTATGCAAAGCTCACATTATAGCTATAGCAGGAAGTCCTCCTCTCTTTCAGTCACTTGTTTACTGTTTCTCTCTCATCTGTTTTCCTCTTTTTCAAAGGTGGTGGGAGAAAGCTTCCATTTCTTTCCTTATTGACTTTGGTTTCTATAGCTCGTGCCAGTCTCTCAGACGATTGCTTCCGGATTCTGCTTAAATCTGCTGCTCTTGTCTTCGCCTGTTGAGCGATCTTCTTCATGCATTCTTTCAAACAATTCTTCAGAGGTAGGGTTACTTTAATGGTTGATATTATTGGCTCCTTGATGATTTGGGACCAAGGCTTTGGTATTTCCTTTTCTCCTCTTGGAGCTCTGTTTATTTGAAAGGAATCAGAACTTGAGGCAAAAAAAAAAAAAACCCGACAAAAAAAGGGGAACTTGAGGTAATTTTTACTGTGATCTTTGATTACCACTTATTTGAGGCTGAAAAGTTCTGTATTATGTAGGCACTAACTGATATTAGATTGTTGTCTGATAAAATTAATTGTATCCTTGCAAAATAATTACTGGTAAGCGGGAAAAACTGAGGATTTCAGCTTTTGGAAGTATGAAGGAATTTCAACGTTTTGAACTTAAAGACCTAATACACAAGGATGGTTTAACTTCTCAGTTATTGTCCAAAGGCAACATTCCACCTCAGGAAAGAGGTTTTTTTAAATACACACAGCTGAAAGCAAGGAATACCACTGAAATGGCAGGGTGAGGTACTTCTCTTACGTGAAACTAGCACTTTATGGTTAGTAATTGGTCACCAGCTAATTTTGGCAGATAAATACCAGCACCCCAACTATATCCAGATAACTTTGTTGGATTTACAGCCTTCTGTGTTTTGATCTTTAAATTTTTTAAAGTAATATTTCTCTCAGATTACATTTATTATAATTCCTGTAACTATTGAAGTCATGAAGTGTTATGTAGCACTGCACATTTTTCCTTGGAATGTTATCTTTAATAAGTGAGATGTGAACAGTTTTGCCTTGATAAAGGAAAATCAGGATACACGTTTGCTTCCAAATAGGTAATTGAACGTTTTTCTTTTATAAAAGCTAAATGTGAACAGTGTTACAGTACTAAAGCTTAATCCTTGTCAGGGAACTGGAAAGAAATTTTAGTAGTTTTATATTAAATAATGAGCTGGGAAAATTTAAAGAGTGGAGAAGGAAAACCTTAGAAAGTGTTTGCAAACCATTCAGGTATTCAAATCGTAAAAGTAATCTTAGGAAAGAGCTGACCTATAAAATAATTTCTGTAAAAAGAAGCTCTAACGTGAATGCCATTTGAAAGAGAGACCAGATTTGTTAAGTGCAGGCATTTGAGTTGTAGTTTAAAAGTAATGGAGTGTCTGTGTTTTTTTTTAAGTTACAGTGATCTGAACTTTGAGAAAAATCAAAAGATTTGTGTAGACCAAAAGGCTTAGCAAAGAAAGAGAAATATTCCCAAATGTGAGGGCTGAATTAGTTTAGTCAATGTTTTCTTCCAGTGTTAGTTGAGGGTGACCTACGTTGTTTTCAGGCTGACAAAGGTGAAGCTTCCTCTGTAATGCAAAGGAATTGGGAACCCAAGTGGATTCTACTTTGAAGTTTCATTTATTTTCTCTCCCCTTTTCATTTTCTGAGTTACTCATGAGTATTGCTCACACTGTAACCAATTTCACTTCGCATTTAAATGGACAGTTTCCATTTCGTTTTAATAGCATAATAGGAATCAAGCCAATCAGGTAGAACTTGTTTATATTGATTGTGCTTAATATTTTTGTTTCATCTATTCTTAAAGTTAACAGAAGCAATGTGATTAAGCATTAGTGCTTCCTAGTGTTCACAGGACTAAATTGATTACAGAAACACAATTGCTTTAGAGAACATTCCAAGGTTTCATCATGCTCTTTTGGAGTTGTGTGGAAAATGTTCTTCTCTTTGTTGGTAACTCCTCATATGTGTGTGCTGTGTATTTTTTCCCAGGAAGTAAAAACAACTCTCTCCTAAATATATTTAATAGTTAACTGCCTTTTTTGGATGCCATTGGAGATGGCTTTCTAAAATGCTATATTTTTTGTGACCAACAACTTCATAAGCAGAAATCTAAGAAAAGTATTGGTTAAAATCTAGTAAGGCATATTTCTAGTTCAATTATATCTGTATGTAACTTAGATGAGTGTAACAGCAGATACAAAGGATTAGTGCAGGTTGATGCTGAGAGCTGACTCTGCCTCACTCCATTTTGTCATTTCATTTACTTGGTCCTAGCATATTGGTGTTGGTAGGAGAGCACAGTGGGCAACGTCTGCCTGCAGAAAAATCATGTAAGAAGAATAATGAGGTTTAGTTTTGAGGATTTTTGTGTGTGTTTGGTTTTCTGAGGGTGGGTTTTTTTGTGTGTTCTGGGTTCTGTTTTGCTCAGGAGCATCAATCTCATTGTGTGTAGAACTTCAGTGAAATAAAAGCTCCCAGGCTTGGGCAGTTGGCAGTCTGAGGCTCCAGCTCTGTCACCTGCTCTCTGAATCTCCCGTGTCTCCCCTGTCTTGTTTCATTTACCCCTGTGGGACCGCACTCAGCTGTGAGGTCTGTCCCCAGAGCTCAGATTGCAGGACCAAGCCCTAAATTCAGATATGGTGAGAGCAGAAGCAGTGGTATAGCAGGTAGAACCAAGGAAGTGTTGTGACAATAAAATCAGGTGGTTTTGAGATTCATTTTACCCTTTGAGCCATTTACAACTGTTTTATTATATACTGAGAAAGGGAACGGTATTGCTCAGATAACTTTCATCTTTCTGGTCTTGCTTGAGTTTCTAATAACAAAATACAGAGAAATAATGAAAGACTTCAATATGACTTCCTTCTTTCTGAGATTGGTTTGGGTTACCAGCAATATTAGAAGTGAGCTTCAGCTAAAACTCAACAAAAGCACACAGGAAACCACAGGCTGTTTTAATGTGATTATGTGAGTCAGGTGCAGGAGAGGGAATGATTTCTGTCTTGTTTTTGGTTTTGCTTCGGTGTGTTTTGTTGGGTTTTTGGGTTTTTTTTTTAATGCATTTTAACCAAAGAAGGTGTTTACCTTTGAAAAGAAATAGTGCTGAGTTTTGAAAAGCTGGTGAGGTGATGATTGATGGTTATATTTGTAGAAAGATGAGAATGGATCATCTGTTCTTGTCTTCATTTAAAATGAAATGGACCCTTTTAAGAAATAAAGTTTGGGAAAAAAATCTTATATCCATTAATTGAGACAATTTCAAGTTTCTTCACCTATAGTGTCACTTGCAAAACTCTTTGGGAAAAGGCAGTTTGATATTAATGTATTATTATTATTAAAATATTACTATTTTTAATATTAAATTGAGATTCTGGAAAGTCTCTGGCTGCATTTTGTTGCAGGAGTACAGGTATACATATAAAAACTATTGTGCAAATAAAAAATGCTCTAAAATATTCTCTGATTCTGTCCTGAATAATGTTAATTTAAAAAGGGTGGAGGGGAGGGCAAAGACAAAGCTGAAGCTTTCAAGTGATTTTTGAAGTTCAAGATATTTAAATAGAGTTGGGGTAATTTTTTTTGTTTCTTCCTAACAGCTGTCACTTCTTATGAAGACCTTGGCCTGTTTGCATTTGGGTCAACTGGAAAGGTGAGGTTTTCTTTTTACCTGTGTGTTTTTTTTTCTTCTTGGTCTCGTGCTTCTGGAAAAAAAAAAAAAAAAAAAGGCCTGAAGCCTTTTGCTACATTTCAGCTAGTGTCTCTGGTCTGTAGAAGCCAAGACTGTAGTAAAACAGACATTCCCTCAATGGAAGATTTTTGGGCTACTTTCCTCTCGGTGTGCTTGATTTTTAGTTGCATGTACAATTACATGCTCACTGGCATTGTTGTCAGGCTGGCTCAGCAATCCTTTGGGATCTGTTACTGTCCCATCCTATCCCAGCTGTAAACTGTTAAGAGGTAGGTTGGTGTTCCAGCATTTATTAGAGATCTAAGATAAGTGTTTGCCTTTCATGTAGTTTCCACAATAGAAACCAATAAGAGTATGTTTAATACCTGATTGTTTCTTTCCTGTTGTTTAACAAACACTTCAGAGGAATGCTGACTTACTTGTTTTATCTCAGGGTTTAAAAAAAACTCATCCCAAACAAACAAAACCAAAAACCCAAACAAAACCCCCAAAGCTGACTATTTTTGGTGCGAGAGTAATGAACACATAACCCATACCTTTTTAGTAGTGTATGCTGAATCTGTTTTTCCTCATAGCCAACGTTTTCCACCAATACTGGGTGCACAGGAAATACTGCTTCTGAATACTGTGCATTTAATATTAGGACTTTGTGCTCCAGGTTTGTTACATGATACTGAGAACAGGTTTTATCACACAGAAGTGTGATTTGAATGGTTCGCTGCAACAATGTAAACTAGAAAAAAATGAGTCCTCCTTAACAGCTGGAGTCTGAAATCTTCTGGTTTAATATAACAGAGAATTAAATCAGAGCTATTAGGATTTTGTAAGACTTCCATTAGCACTGATGTGTAGTGTGTGAGGATCAATATTTATTGACCAACATTAAGGTGTGATCAAGCTCACAAGGTAATACACCTTGATATTAGCAATTGGTTTTTTTTTTTACAGGAGCTGTCCTGTAAACCACAAGCCATTAGATGCAGAATTCATAGAAACTTAGAGCTTAAGGAGACATTTAAAATGTGACTTAGGCTGCCTTTGCTCTGCAGCAGGACTAAACAAACCTAAGCCGTTCTTGGCAGATGTTTGTCTAAGTTGGTTTTAAAAATCATAAACAAAGGAGATTTCACAACTTCACTGTGTAGTCAATATTAGTAATTCTCTTATTTTCTTAATAAATTTTAAAATAATGTTCATTTTAAATAATTTTGTGCTAAAAATCACCTGGTCTTTCCTTTTTCATTGTGCATGGAAAGCACTGGAATGTTTCTAGATTGAGAAACTGTTGTTTTGGTAAAATAATCAACCAAAGTTCATCAAGCTTTCCTGATGAACTGATGTTTTCTGGAACTCTTATCTTTCTCTCTTGGAATATCTTTGGTATTTATACACTTTTCCTCAAACTTGCCTGCAAAATGGAACACAGTAAGCAGAGAACTTGACAGCGACAAGAAGTGTAATTATTACCTGTATTTTAGGTAGAATATGGCCAATATGTCCCAAAACAAGATTTGCTGTTTCTCTGGGTGCTTCATACTAATGACTGTGTCCTTTCTGAATGTTTGCTATTTGCAATCTAGTAGCTCTGAATTCTCATATTTGAGATCTGTTTCTTGAAGTCCTTGCTCTGAACTGATCTTGTTGGTTTTTAGACTTTTCTAGTTCACCACAACCCTTCTGAATTCTAACTCTGTCCCTGAATGCTCCTCACTTGATTCAAGCACAGAGGGCTTGTATTTCTTTTTGTTTTTCTCTTTCTTTGAAGTAGTGCTTACTCTTCCCTCACACAAGTCATTTGCTATTGGTATAGACAGACTGCTGCATGTCTTTACTCCAACTGGCATCTTGGGTTGACAGCAAACTACTGGTTAACTGTTCCTGAAGCAGAGCAAATTATTCAATCTTCTGTTCATTTCCTGTGAAACATCATTTTCTGTTGTGGAAGATTGCTGATTCTCCCTTTCCAAAAGCATGAGGAATTTGTTTCCATCTATGGCAAATTCCAAGATACCATACTTCTTTTTTTTTTTTTTCCTCTTTCTTTCTTACTTCTTTGAATCCATTTAAAATCTGGTATGATTTTCTAGAATTGTCAACTCTGCTTTCAGGTTTTATTCAAAAGCACAAATCTGTTTTTTCTTATAACTGTGGCTTCTTTTTTTCTAAGTTGCATTAACGTGGTAGCACTAATATAGGAAGCTCCTGCTACAGCCAGAAGGGAAAAGCAGTGGGGGGAAAACTTAAAACTGTGGTAGCTGATCAGGCTATTTTAGAATGGAACTGAAAATGAAATACTGGGAAAGCTTTAGACACTTCTAGGGTTTGTTTGTCTTTTTCAATTGAAGTTAATTCTTTGGGTTCAGGCAGATGTTTTAATAGCCTGGAATCATTCTACTTCCATAGTGGTCCAGTGTGAATAATCAGAGATGCTAAAGGAAAGTCTGTCTAGTTTCCAAGTGTAAAAGACTAGTGGCATTCATGACAGTTAAAAGTACTCAGGTTTTTGGAGAGGGGAAGTAGCTTGTTCAAATCTCTGCTGTCTTTTCAGAGGTGGATGATTGTTTTCATTTGTATTCACCTGAGTACATTTACGTGTTTCCAGTGATTTTTAAAATCCTCATCTTCTGTGGGACAGGCTTCACTCTGACTTCTCATTTGGTCATCTCAGAATGAAAGTGCAATATTTGCAGGGAGATTTTTTTGCTTTTATATAAGTTTACGTTGGTTTCCATGTGTTAAGCTCTTCAGTAAAGAGAAGATGCCCTTCCTTTCGGTGCTAGTTAGCGCTTTTACATCTGGTCTGTTTAAGATAATACATGTGTGTTTTATGACTGCCATAGACATATGATTTTAGTTACCCTTACCCTTTCTAAAGAAATCAATTCTTTTTTTATAGGTCCTTGTTGCAACTACAATAATTATCCAGAATATTGGAGGTAAGCAGCTTCATATGCTCAGTATTAACCAAATGGAGTTTAACTTCTGTAGACTACAAAGCTCCACAAACACCAAAGGCAATAATTAAATAAAAGCATTCTTAAGAGAATGGTTAAAAGGACAGAAAAAGAAAAGGGTGATGTGATAATGGTGCTGTTGTCATGAGGGCTTTAGATTGTGTGCCTGATGCTGTGTCACAGGATGTGGAGCACAGCCATTGTAGTGGACATTGCTAATCAGAAGGGGCTGAGGTAACACCATCTCCTCTCTGCCATTCCCCGTGTTTACACCCAGTAGCTACATTTTATCCAGTGTTTTGGGTTTTGCTGGTGGAACTTGCTTAAGCATTTTACTGATTTGTGTAACAACTGAATCCTTACTTCCCCGTTCAGTTTCATATATTCTTTATTAATGGTAGCTTGCTTTTTTTTTTGTTACTTCAATACTTTTTTGGGGGGAGATTGTTTAGTTAGCTGACTTTCATCATCTGGGCTGATAATGTGAGTTGTCATGTGCTGGGCTCTCCAGTTGTATTATTCTTCCTTTGTCTTTCTTGGTGCATGACATGATAAAGTAACATGAGCTGTGTTTGTATTCAAAAGATTCACTTCACCTCTTGCTCAGGTACATTCACATACTTGACAGTTACAAAGTAGTAGTGCCCTTGGAAATTATCAAAGTGTTTACCAGAACAACTTTAATTTTTGGGGGCTGTAAATGTTTTTGGCACTTTTTAGGTGAGAGAATTATGTGATCTGTCCCCTAGCCCCAAGAAAGATACACTTGTTCATCTACATTGATAAAAGGAAACAGCATTCCAGTGCTGCTCTTCTTTCCTTTAGGATGTCCACTCCAGGCAATTCAGTGATTGCTGGGGTTTTTTTGTTGCTATGTAGAAATCTAGAACTAAACCAAGTAACTACTTTGATGATAAAATTGGAATCTTTTCTTAGACTAAAAGCTCTGATAATAAAACCTGCCTAGCTGCAATGGCTATAACACCCCGAGCATTCGTTTCGGGCAGGAGTGAACATATTCATTTCAAGATGAAAGATTATTTGTTCATGCAGGTTGTAGATGATTTTCATTTTTGAATTTCCTTTCCTGTTTGAGTGGACCTCTAGGTGAATAACCAGAGAAGGAGGGATAGCAAGTACAGGTTTTGGGCTCTCTGGGATCGTGTACAAGGCTGTGGTCAAAGGAAAGAAGAGTCTCATTTCTTCCTCATAGCAGTTCATAACCTTCTCTGTCATTTTTAATACAATTCAGCTCAGTAACTCGAGATCTCCAAACTAGTGTCTGCTGGATATTGTCAAACTTCTGTCTTCCGCAGTAGCCTTCTCTGCCAACGAGTTGGGCTGGGTTTGCCAACAGTGGCTTTTCACTGAACTAATTAAAAAGTAGGTTTTTGCAAGTAGAAACTTTGTTCAAATATTTTTAGTGACCTTATTTCGATGGAAGCTTTCAAAACTCTGGTTTGGTTCTCCTGGTTCCAAGGGCGATGTCTTTAACTGAGATGGTTCATGTGTATCTGGCATGTTTGTTTACAAAGATCCCTTAGTTACTAATGCATTGAAAAGAGAAAGCTGGCTTTCCTTCCCAGAATCAGCATTAGTGCTGCCCAGATGTGCCCCAGGCTGTGGGGAAGAGTGATCTGTGGAAATGTGGGTTGCAAGCTGGGTCTCGTTGGCACGTTCTCCCGTAGAGATGTATTGTGCTGTCGTTGCAAGGAGCTATCTCAGCTTCTGTCTAGTGTTTAGACTCCTGTTTGAGAACCGAGCTCCCAGCTGCATTATTTCTCTCCTTAACAGCTGCCTTTGGCAGAGACCTGTGATGCTGCAGTCCAAGTCAGCAGAGCAGCACTGCATCAGGAGTTGTCTTTGAAGATAACTATATTGCAAGCTATTAAAAGAAAAGGAAAAAGATTAAGAGCTCTCTTCACCTCACAGAGCCTTCACTCTTGAAGCAGTGCATGGAAGGAAGGGAAATTTTCTTGTCTTTCCGGGCCTTCTGCAGACTGTAAAAGGGAGTGGTGAAAGTCTGGAGAGCAGTTTGTCCTGCTAGACTGGAATTAAGTGTAAAATTGGGTTCTGCCTTTAGTGCACTTTGGTAGGTGAATGCACTCTTCTTATTTTTCTGTCTTGTTTGAAGGACCCAGCAGGACTGTGCCTGTTGGGCAGACATCCAGCCTCTCTCAGCGGCTTTAATTTCAGAGGAAGGCTAAAAATAAAACTCTTTCCTATTATCTCCTGCATCATCAGACCTGGGTGCCTTGCATCATATGCTATCTTATTTCAAAAGTGATTGGAGAGCATGGGATGAATATAGCTGGTGATTAAAATAAGCAACTTCACTAGGGTTATTGTCACCATCTGCATCTAGCTCAGTGTTGTGGCTTAAGCCCAGCTGACAATAACCAAACCCTGCAGTTGCTTGCTCCCCCTAAACCTCGGCAGGATGGAGAGGAGAATCAGGAGGAAAAGGTAAAGCGTTGTGGGCTAAGATCGGGACAATTTAGTAGACCAGCACAAGGAGAGAAGAGAGGAACACCGAAAGGGGCCACGTGTTGCTGCCCTCTGCCCAGCCCAATGCTCAGTCCCACTGAACAGCCTCAGGCAGCTCCAGCTGTATACCGAGTATTTACTGTGGTGTGGAATAGCCTGACCAGGCTCCTTTAGGGTTTGGGGAAAGTTAACCCCATCCCTGCCAAACCCAGGACACTCAGCCTTATTTAAAGGTTGGTCTGATCGCTTCTAACCCTGTAAGTACAGAAGTGATTGACACTGAGTTGTGTTGGAGAGAGCATTTGAGTCACTGTTTTAATACAGGTATGCTTTTCCAGTTTGTCACCTTGGATTTGTTTAGGTAAAGGTTAAAGTTAATTTCAAGTACACTGCATGGAATTTTAAGGTGTATCTAACAGGAGTGGTCAACTTTCCTGCAGATGTTATATTGTTCCTTGAAACACTCCCTGTTACATTTATCAGTGTAACACAAATGGAAGATCAAAACTCACTGAAGTACCAAGGGTGGCTAACTGAGGATTCATCAGGGTAATGCTTTCATTTTACAACATCCAAATGTAAATTTACGTAATCTCAAATGCCAGAACTTAAAGACTTTGTAGAACATAGGCAAATTCTTAGCTTAGAGTGATTAAATGTGGAGAATATTTACCCAGCTTTCCTGCTATCAATATCTCTCTGTTCTTACAATCCAGATGTTTGTTAACAAAGTGAAACCAGAAGGTTGAATGGGATGGCCAGTGCTACAGATTTTTACATTATTCTATTTGTCAGTATTTTGGCCCAATCCAGGAGCCCTTTAATCTCAATAGTTAGTGATTTGTTACGGGTAAACAACCTTGCTCTTGGAAGAGCTTCTCAGTGTGTCTGTGGGGTTAAAAACTGAGCGTTGGTAAGGAAATGATCAAACTGCATTCTGTATTGTTCACTGCTCCTCCTGACCCTTCCCTTTCACCCCACATCTGTAAGTGGAATGATCTTCCAAAGGCCCATTTCTCGCCTGCCATGCAGATGATGACCTTGAAGGATTTCAGGTCTTGTCATGTCCTCTGAGAGTGAGACCTTGGGGAAGCTGTACTCTGGGAGGCATAGAAGGAGAGAAGGAGGCTACTGTTGAACATAACAAATTACATAGCTCTGCTGGCCTCTGATGTAACGCTCCCCAGGAGTGACTAGAATTGGATGGTGTCCCTACTATTGTTTGAATAGCCTCGTGCTTCTAGGAAGCCATAGATGAGGCCAGTGGGCCAAAGCCATGGCTCAGCATCACATACCCCTTCACGTCACTCTTGCCAGGGGAGTTCTTTGAGCTTCTGAAATCCTTTCTGAAGCATGGGAAAGGAAGATGGGAATTTATCCTCCTGGAACTGTCCTTTCTGTGGATGTGATAGAGAAGGAGGACACAATCCACAGTTATGCATCCAAGAGAAAATCAGTAGCAATCTCAAAGTGTAAGTAATGGACTTAGAGAAGGGATTATTTTAGCAAGGCTGGCGGAAAAAATGGAGCCAAACACAATGAAGTATTGCACAAGAGCAGCTCACGGGCTGTTGACAACACTAACAGACCTTTCAGCATTGAGGGCCAGCAGGAAATACGCAGAGAGTTTGACAGCATTCTCGGAGCTGCGGGCTGGTATCGGCTGAGGGTCGCTGGCCCGGGGGCCTGGGAGCCATCATACACCGACACATCAGTTGAGGCTGCTGAGAACAGAAGTTTAATTATCCCAAATTTATTAGCAGTGGGATTAAGTGCCGCAGTAGAACCTGCAGCACAGCTGTTTACCATAGGTGGTCTCTGTGAGGATTTTTCTAACTTTGTTTTTGATTTCTTCCAATGCTTGGTGGAGTTGTTGTGCTGTGGGTCGGTATGAGTAACCCTCCTGCCTTGGCTTGGGACCCAAGCATCACTGCACTTTGCTTCCCAGACAGATGTCTTGATTTTACAAAGAATTCCTTGCTCTCTAGTATAAATACAGTTTAAATGTATTTTCTGTAACTGGTGCTTGCGGATTCTGTTTCAATATTCTGTACTTAATGTGTCCTCATAGGTACTTTTGTTATGCTTTGAAGAATAAGCAATTGGGGGAAAAAGAAAATGTCATTCCCTGTCTCTGGAGCTCTGTGTTACCCTCAGCTCTGCCTGAACACTGCAGGCAGGGAATGGAAGTGAGAGGATGAGTTCTGAGGGGAGGTTCAGGTCTTGAGCTGGGTTTTGTGGCTTGTTCATCCAGTCAGAGTGTGAGAGAGAGTGCAGATCCCTGCTGTGAGGGCAGTACATGCTGAATCATAGAATGAAAGGAGTTGGAAGGGACCTCTAGAGTTCCTCCAGCCCAAACCCCTCCTAAAGCAGTTTCCCCTCAACCAGGTCACACAGGAACATGTCCAAGTGGGTTTGGAAACCTCCAGAGAAGGAGCCTCTATACCCTCCCTGGGCAGCCTGGGCCAGAGCTCCCTCGCCCTTACAGTAAAATAGTTTTTCATTATGCTTAAATGGAACTTTTTGTGTTCCAGCTTTTGTCTGTTGCCCCTTGTCCTGCCTCTGGACACTACAGAAAAAAAGTGTCACCCCATCCATCCTGACATCCATCCTTTAGGCACTTGTAAGTGTTGATAAGATCCCCTCTCATCCTTTTCCAGGCTAAAAAGCTCCAGGTCTCACAGCCTTTCCTCGTAAGAAAGAAGCTCCAGTGCCCTCAGCATCTTGGTAGCTCCTCACAGGACTGTCTCCAGAAGTTCTCTGTCCCTCTTGAGCTGAGAAGCCCAGACCTGGGCACTGGGCTCCAGCAGTGGTCTTACAGAGCAAAGCTGAGGTGGGGAGGAGAACCTCAGGTAGCCTGTTTACAGTTGGGTAGTTTGCATTTTTCAAGCATCCCGAAGTAAACACTGAATTTAGCATTATTGGTAGATATTATTTCTATTAAATCTAGCAATGATATGTATAATTTAATGTAAGCAAAGGGCCGGGGCATGAGACAGTCCCGCTCCCGTACCCCCATCTGCTGGCCCAGCCCGGCCTCGCAGCTGCGAGCCGCCGCCTCGGCAGCCTTCTGCTTTATTCCACATCCCTGCTTGATTGGGGTTTTCTTTGCGTTTGTGTGAGATAAACAATTAAACATTCGATTTAGGAATGTTCATACTTGCGTGCTGTGAGTCAGCACTTACACATGCTGGGAGTGGATTAAAATAAACCACCCCAACCTTGTGAATTGGACGTTTTTGTTCTGCAACTTTGTTTTGATGGGGTTTTTGTTGTTTATTTGGTGTTTATTTCCCCCCCAAATTTCACCCATTCTGAAACTTAGTTTTAAAAGTATTCACAAAATTTGTCTTGTTTAACTGGGGCAAATGCAGGGTTTTTTTTTAATTGAGAATGTGGAACTGCACATGAATAAAGGTTTTTGCAGTCAGAATATACAATACCCTACAAATTTCCAGGATAAAATGAACAGTGCAAATCCCAGAAGAATTAAATACAGCTTGTTTACACGCTGAGGCCTGCGTTGTTAATACCTTAAGAAATTACCGAGCTTCCTTTAAGTATGGGAAATCTAAATCTGTTTTCAAACAGACTCGAATGTTTGTTTTCACAGCGTGGGTTGCTTTGACCTGAAAGCCTAATTATCTTTACTGATTCAAAGTGAGGATTTCCAGTGCAGAGCTGCCTTAATTAAAGGCAGGTTTGTCAGCTCCTGGAGTAATTTAACAATTGATGACCCGTGCTCTTGTGTTTCTGCATTGCAGTGAATGATTTTTGTGGAATATTTGATACTGTAAAGAATATTAAGCTTGCTTTAAATTAAAAAAAAACCCAAACAACTAAAATTACAACCTGCAGCTGCATTTCAGGATGGAATATTTGATGAGCTATGTAGAAAACATTTCACTTTTGTTAGTGTAACTGTAATTTGTAACAAATACAAATAAACTAATGAAGTTTTACCAAAATAAACCCACTGACCTGTGGAATAAGAAGGACTTGGTTTTTTGGGTTGTATTTTTTTTTTGTTTGTTTTAAGCTTGCCATGGGTAAGTTCCACAGTATTTCATGTAACAGCTAAAGTTAGAAGGACAAGGAAGCAGGGGTGCAGAAATTCATCAGGATGAGTGTCCGTGATGTGAAGACTAGCAGAGAAGTTGAGAAGTTTCTGTTCTTAGAACTTTTTCCATATGAAAGAAGTATTACATCTCCTTTCACACACTCCAGTCTATGGCTGAGTTTAAAAACAAACAAGTGATCCCAACCTTTTTGTTTGTTTGTTTTCAAGCTTCCACTAAGGAAAAAAATATTAAAAACAATACATCAAGTTAATTGGGAGACTTCTTAAAATGGAATATATGTGGGATTCATTGCAAACTGAAAACAAAAGAGCATGCTCTTAAAGCCATACAATGTGAGAGTTAAAATAGTTGTTGGTTTTCAGTTGTTTTCCACAATTTGAATTCCTTAGGAGAGGAGTACAATACTGCAGTACTCCCTGTCCTGCTATTCTGTGACAGAAAAAAATGGGAGCTTGCCCAAAATCCCCTCTAGTTTCACTTTCTTTCTTGAAATCCTTCCCTGCTTTCCTCTTTAACTTTGTCACATTGTTTGGATTCAGTTTTGCCTTCAGACCAGTGAAGGGAGACAGAAGCCCAAAGGGGTTTGTCACATGCAAGTTCCTCTGAAAGACCCACTAGGGTTGAGATGGAGTGTGCAGCTAGCAGTAGTGTTTGTTCTGCTATTTCTCTGTTTCAGCCTCTGATCTTTTGAGTGCTTTGGGAAAAATAGGGATCTTACTGACTTGAACACCTTAAAGATGAGAGTTACAAATGTTTTCATTTGCCTTAATTATCTGTAGACATTTGTGGGGAATCTCTGTCTTATCTGATGTTCCCCCAGATGAGAAAGAAGATTGCTCTGACTACTTGTCCTGGCTTCCAAATTAGCACCCCTTCTGTTTTGAGTGGGCACTGGAGAGCCACGCTGGCTATACTGACATGATCTGTTTTAACCAAGCCCCTGTCTTCTCCTGTGTGAAATGTGGAGGGTAGCTTGGTTTCATTTTTGCACAGTGTTTAATAGTGTAAAGTATCTTTATAGTGCTCAATACAGGGGCAGATTAGGGAAAACTAACCTGGGAAATTATATGCAATCCCTTCATTTAAGTGTTTTGAAGGATTTTGTCACTGACCCCATTTTCTAAAGAAGGAATAAATTATCTGTTTATTCGTAAGTTTAATGTACATATTCTCTTGCATCATTGCTATGGACTTCAGGGAGGTGTGATGGTAAGAGAAATTAACCAAAAAGCCACTCACATATTTAATTGTAAGGTTGAGCTGCCTCAGGAGAAATATTTTGGGGACTATTTTACTGTGGCTTCCTTTTTCTCCAGGAATCTGTGTTTATAGAGATAGGGGCATATATCCTCAGTGTTGAACAATACTGTAGCACAAGAAGGACCTTTTCAGTAGTGGAGGCATGGTATGTATAGCTACAGAATCATATCTCATGGTGGCATGCCATTTAAGAATGAAAGTATAAAGCAAGGAGCCTGTTTTATGGTTTAACAAACATCTCTTTTTATTTTTTTCTGTCAAAGAGATAATACCAAGTTTTCAGAACATGGCAAAGTGACATGTGTTTTAAGAAAGTCGTTTCTTGCTGCTTTTAAGACAGTGGTAAGTGCCTAAGGAATAACAAAGCAGCGGTGTGTAATTTGGATTTCTGCTGAATGCTGTTTTGTGGCATTTCTGCGTTAAGGCCTGTTGAGAGGTTCAGACCTGCTGAGTTCTCCATCGAGTAGCTCTTGATGCATGCTGAAAATTATTAAAAAATAACAGCATATATGCAAATTCAGGACCTGAAAATTAGGAAGCGATTATATGAAGGCTGCTCGTGGAGTTGTAGTTCAGCCCTTGTTGCATCTGCTTGTTGCTAAAGCCTCAAACCTACGTCATTGTGCACCTTTCCTTCTGCAGGAAACCCATCTCCTGTTGCAAAGAGAAAGTGACGTGAAGGAAACATAACATTCTTTTTTAATTTAGAGAGTGATACTGGGTTGCAAGAGCACCGAGTTCTGCTCTCTCATCCTCTGTGTGTGTGTGTGTGTGTGAGGGGAGTGAACTCGGGGAATGTTGCTTCTGACATGTGCTGGTCTTTTCTGAACGCTTGACTTCTAAAGATGAGCGTATGTGTGTTGTCATTTTTATGTGTGATGAAAGGTGCCTCGAAAGCCCTCCCTTAAAACACAGCAATTATGTTCAAAAGGAGAGAGGAAGTCAATATTTCAAAGTGGAATAAATCAAAGCCCGTGGTATGCTTTCTGTCGTGTTCACTTGTGTCCCAGTTTAGCCTTGTGGCTGTGTAATCTCTTCCTTCCGTTATACATCAAGACTGCCAAGGATGGCTGACGTTTCGCTGTTACAATATAGCTTGACAGGGCTTCGGATGTGGTGGGCGTCAGGGAAGTGAAAGTAACAGTTCTTATTTGGAGCAAAGGATACATGACTTCTTGTCATTTTATTCCTACTTGAGATGTTTTTTTCTTTCAATTTGCTATGACCTTTTTGAAGATGCATCACTGTGTTGGTTTCAGCTTCAAGAAAACAATGTCCTTTGCTCACTTTGTTTCAGAAGTATGCAGTGGTTAGTGTCTCTTACTTCTTTCACACCAGGTAAAGCTACAAGAAGCTGTTGCTCTTGAGAATTACAACTGTGTCTGTAAGTGAAGGAAAAGCAGGACTTTACTTTTAAAACTGCATTTGGCGTGGGTGTCCTGCTCAGGTTGATGTAAGACATCCCTAAGCATCAGGATCTAAACAAAACTATTTATTATTTATTTTTCTTCACCTTCTAGAACAAACAAGAGAATATAAACTGGGCAGGGGGGATGGAATCCTACTCTGTGAGATTGTTTCCCATATTGCCCAGAGAAAGGAAGAAAGATGCACACAAATGTTTAGCATGTGCAAGTTTGTTGGTGGATGATTGGCTCCCTACTTAGGAGTGGAATTCAGTGAAATAGGACTCCTCTTTTAAAAACAAAGAGTAAGCACACAACAAAGGATATGTGATCAAATGATTAGCCAGAGGCTAATAGGAATGCAATGGAAGAGTGACAGATTGCATATTAGGAGGAAATCTGATCTGGAAATTAATTTGAGGCTTTCTGCAGCTGAGGCTGAAAAGAACTCAGTTTGGAGTCTTTCTGAAGGATGTAAATATAATATAAAAATTCTGAGTTGCTTGTGGATAAAGTTCTGTATAATACAAGGAAGAAGGCTAATGGATAAAATAAGTGGAATTATGATTCAGAGGAATTTTCCTTCTTCCTTTCCCCTTGCTTAATTTTTTAAAGAAATCTGCCTTTGCTTAGGATGGAACGCTCATCTGCCTGTTGCTTAGTGTGAGAGACTGTGCTAATTTGCTTACAAATTCTGGTGATTAGCAATGTGCAAGCTGCAAGGTTCTCTGTGGTTGAAGCTACGTTCTGTGCTTGCAAACAGGAGAGTAAAATCGGGAGAGCGGATAAATACCTCACCAGACACAATCAACAGCTACGTGTCAACAGGGAAATATACTTGAATATTGGAAACCCCAGAGCTTTTTAACTACGAAGAAGTGACTGTTTCCTTATTTAGTGACCTACCAAGTGGTTTTAATTTAACCTTGCGGTAGGTAGACGTCACTTTGTATTAATAGAATTCACTTTCTTTATAGAGACCACGCTACCTTTCTTAAAAATACAACATTAACTGCTTAGTACAGAAGTGTCATGAGTCCACGTGAGGTTTTTTTAAGGTTCAAAACATCCCTTTATTGAAAAAAAAAAACCCATCCCTGCACATTAAAACATGATCTTAGGGAAATTTTCTCGTTTACCTTTTTAAAAACCATGTTTTAATTTTAAAGCATGAATGAATACACTACAGCACAATTCTGAGGAATTTAGTAAATACAGAGCAGGAATATTTGCATGCAGCAGCTGAATTGTTGTCAAGCTTTAAATGTAACTGAACTTGTGCCATCACGTTGCTGAAGTGACTTGCTGCTGAAGGATGGAAATTGGTTTCATGCAGGCTTTGATATTTGTTGAAGCTGTTTGTAAAGCTTAATTGTGAAAGTGCCAGGTTAGTTGAAATTGTAATGAAAAAACCCTCTCGTTTATGCCTTTGATCGTTTTATACAGTAAAGGAGAAAAGTGATAAGGGAAGTAGCTTTTGGATTTATGGATGTGCATCATAGCATTCTTCTGAAGGGAATTCTAAACCCTTCATTTCAAGTTGAGACTCCTGTAAAAGTAACTTAACAATTTCTCTTCTGATTTGCAGTTCCTGTGCAGTTTTGCACTTGTTGTTAGGATCTTCTTGGTGGATTTTAGCATGGGAAGCGGAGATCTGTCACTACCCATCCTCTTGCCTCTGAAGGCCAAACCATGCAATAGATAAAAAACCTTTCAAGTCCTATTCTTGTCTTTCACAGTCTGTCACCTGTTTATTTAGTGTAACAGCAATTGAACAGCAATAAAAACCAAGTCTTTAAAAAACCCCTGTTGTATTGATAGAAACAAATCTTATTATTTACTTCTGTCATTAACAAGGTCTTACAAA
This sequence comes from Urocolius indicus, assembly GCA_013401255.1. NCBI lineage: Eukaryota > Metazoa > Chordata > Aves > Coliiformes > Coliidae > Urocolius > Urocolius indicus. Next base: position 30,923 of record WBNH01008518.1, read on the forward strand.
GAGGAAGGAGAAATGCTGCAGCTTTGTAGTCTGTCTCTAGCCCCATAGTTCAACATTCCCAGGTAAAAGGTCAGGCCTGTATTTTATATTGTTTTGCCTTTTAGTCCTTTGGATTGTGTTTTCCTCGTTTCAAGACTCACATCATAACAGTCTCTTTGGAGGCATTAGCTCACATCACTACAATACTCAAGAATTTGCAGCTATTTTTAAAGGAGGTACATGAGAAAATAAATCCTGATGCTGGTGCCATGGCGTCTAATACACAGCAGAGACGCTGCGGTCGTTACCGCTCTGCTGAAGACATGCTAATTGTTAAAAACAGAGGTATTCCTCTACTAAATCTGTTCTGCTTCTGTTTGCAGCTATGTCATCTTATCTTTTCATTGTTAAGTCTGAACTCCCTGGTGCCGTTGCGGGGTTCTTGAGTGGAGACGTGAGTGGGTAAGGAAGAACGTTTCATACCTTCTGTATTTGTCTTGAAGAAGAAAGTTGTTTGGGACTGCTGAAGGGAGATGGGTACTGACACTTCCCTGTGATCTCACATGATAAAAGAAGTAGTCATTTACAGGAGTTCTTGGAATATGAAATGGATTTGGCACGTTCAAGCCTTCTGCAGCGCACACACACACATACATACAGAGAACGTGAGTCTCTCCTCCAAACAGTTTCCCATCAGATGACCTTAAAGCCAGTGGCAAAACTCCATCTACAAGAAATCTCCCTTCTGTAAAAATTTCAAAGGGAAAGCAGGAGGGGACAGGAGGGAGAGGAGGAGAAACATTTAAACTACTGTCATGTTATCACTTCACATATTTCCAAACCACGCTGCACGACCCGGCAGACATTTAAATTTAAATATTTTGTTGTCTTGCTGCAGTAATTGGCCTTGTCTTGGGAAGAGTGCCAGGTTTCCAGGCTTGGTTTAGAATCCTTTAACTTGGCTCCCAGTAAAGAACTTATTCTTCACAGTTGAGCTATAAAGCTTTATGTAAGGAGTGTGTTCCTCAGCTTTCTGTCAGGGCTGTCACAAGCAATCTGTGCCTGTGCTAAGATGAATGTTGCAGCCTCAGCACTGAAGTATCTTGTGTGAGCCGTTCCAGCACTGCTGTCCTTCATAACGGGGTCTCTCAGATTGTGTTACGGCTGGTTTTCCAAACTGCTATTTGCAGATCTTTCCAGCTCAAAACTTTCTTAGGTTTGAAACGTGGTGAAATTGTGTGATTCTGTATTATTCCTCAATGTTGTGGGTGACTGTTAAGTGTGAAATTGTGTGTTTTTTTCAAGGGTGCTTTAGTTCATTTTGTGTTTTGTCGTGTGTAACTCTTCCATTTGATAACAAACATTTTGGTAAGCTCGCTTTGTCTTTGTGCCCTCTACCTGTCTAGTAAGGGCCTTTGTTTGTCTGTCTGGCTGTTTGTTTTTAATCTACTATGTTTTATGTGATTGTGTTTGTTTTAGTCTGCTAATGTATCCTGTCCAGCTGTGGCAGTTACCAGCTTTTTATTTAGGTGCTACCAACAACTCCTTCAAGATCATACACTTAACTCCACTCTTCATACCCAGTGCTGTTGCAACTTCACTCTTCATACCCAGTACTGTTGCGCCTGCTACTGGATCTGCTGCTTATGTGTGCTCCATCCAGCCTGACTGTCTCCAGATTTAGCACATAACATCATTTACTATTGTTTTTAATGTTGTGTCAGCTCTGTTTATGTAAATTGACTTTTCCCAACAAAGACACGCTTTTAAACAAACAACTTATGAAAACTCATAGCAGGTAAAGCCTGGAGGTGCCATGTTCATGCTCAAAGGATTGTTCTGTCTGAAAAAGGACAAAACCACTTCTGCAAACCACTTCTTTATTGAGGTGTCCATTTGGTAACACCCTCTCCAGCTTTATCTGCCAAGATCCTAGTGCAGGTCTCCTGAATGTGAACATGGGTGAACTCACAGACAGATTACAGCAGTTGAACTGGTTATTACAGATCATCTGAGCCCTCGTAATTCTCAGCGTGCTGTCAGCACTGCCTCCACCCATACATCTTCCTTAGCTATGAAGCTAGGTTCATGTGAAATGGGAATGAAGTTCATTTCTGCTTTTAGAAAGAGCTGAAGTTGTCCACAGGAATACCAACCACAGCTCAAGCCATAACCTCATTGTCAGCCTGGGTCTCGACCTGTTTCCGCATTTGTTGCAGAGGTTTCTTCTGCTGATAAATCTTTGACACAATTTGACTCCTTTGTTCTTTACTCAGGCAAATGTTTCAAATGCAGTGGTCAAACAATATTCCAGGTACATGCACACAGGTGACCTCCTCTGCATGCCCACACACATATATATATATATTTTGTCATGTTAATTGCCAGGGTAGGTGATAATCTTTTGTTTCTGTGTTTCTTCACAGGTCATTCAGTTTTTAATAACAGAGTTTTCAAACTGTAGGAAACTGTTCAACAAAAATAGAAAATCAAATATCAAGCCTAAGTGGCGGCTTATTTATGCAAAGGGCATCAAATATTGGCTAGTTTGATTAAACTTCTTTAACTGGGCCATTTGTTTCCAGATGTGGGTGCACAACTGTTGTGCGTTTGTTCAGCTATTGCAGCATCTGGTGAACTTGAGTTTGGATGCAGGAGTTCTCTTTAACTGTAGCTAGAATGTATCAAAAGTGACAGTTAAACTTGTCTGTGAAAGTGCTTTATCTGGATAAACCCTCCCACAAGCCATACATTTGGGAAAGCCATTGAAAGGCTGTTTTGCACGTTGATTTCTTTCTATAGGCAAAGGTTAGCAGGTGTGGGTGTGTTTGAAAGGCTGAGAGCCGGGACCTGACACTTCTCAGTGTCTTTGTGACAAAAACAAACCCCATACGATATGAACACTTGTTAATTGTGAGCTGAGATGTTTCAGTCTGACTGCAGAACAAGAATTCCACATAGTTTTGGTGACATGAACATAGCTTCAAACAGGGATCGTGTTAAAATGTTGTAATTTGTGAGCCCTCTGTTCACGTTTAATGACCCCGTCAGGAAGATGTGATTGATGCAATTAAGTTGTCTTGCTTGTGTGTTACATAATTGATATGGACTGAGAGTATGATCCTAATTTAGAACATACGAATGTCTTGTCCTGTTGCATTCAGGAATGAAATTAAAGCGAATTATAAAGGTCTGCTTTTAGTTAAAATATGAGGGAGGGAGGAGGAACATCTGCATGCCACAGCATTTTCACTAGAGCCAAGGATTTATGTGCCATATTTCACATTTGGAATGCTTTTATCATACAGGATTAAATTTGAAGAACAAACTGATTTAAAAAGCAATATCAAGATATTTATTCTGCCTTTGGAAAAGAAATGTATTTCTGCAACAGTATCTTGAGGAAAAAAATGACACTTTTTTATAACCAGCAAATAGTCCACTGTTTTTTTTTTTCTTTCGAATCTCTTCAAATACAAGAGTTGAGATCCCAAAATTATGAAGTTTACAAAACTACTTTTTTCCTATCACTTCAGTGGAGTTTTCCTTTCTCTTTCCCACTCCTTCTCAAATGTTTCTTGACTTACCATAAAGTAACCAAAGTATTTTTTTTTCCTCTGTTCTGCTGAGCTCAGAAGCTTCAACAGCAACTGTGGATTATGCTGCGTGCTTCGAATCAGGAGATTGAAAGCAGAGGTCTCACATGGACACACAGTGCAGCATTCGTTATGCTTTTTGCCTACTGCTGTGAAACTATTCCTCTTATTCTGAACATCCACTATATTAGAAAGCAAGTTTACAAATATGTGAATGCTAAATGATCATGACATGAAGAATGCTACAGCAGGGAGCTGAGCTTGGCAAAGTTACATTTCCAGTGTAGCAGCAGCAGGCCTAGGCCAGTAATGCTTTTGTTTGTTTGTTGAAGGCTAATGTACTTTTAGCAAGTTTTGATACAGACATTGTTGCTTACAAGTCACATCCAATTTTGCTGTGGTGAAGATGCCCTCAACCTTGAAATTTCTCTGCTCATTTAACAAGTGGCACAAGCAGTTGTGATATGATAGTAGTTAATATACGTGTACATTAACATAGAATGTATGATAGGAGTTAATATACGTGTATGGTAATTTTTCTTTAACCACAGGTGTTGTGCTGCTTCCCTTATGATAACTTGAGGTGCTGCCTGTTTATTAGGTGCTAACCATATCCTGGACTAAATAAACTTGAAGGTCAAAGGCCAAGGTGTTTATAGGTAGTAAAGTCGGAGGCTGATGTGCAAGATGTTTATCAGTACAGGATATGGTTATTGCCAGGTTAGGGGGAGCCACCCTCAAGATTAGTTCTGTTTCTTAACAGCTTACCATCTGTACTTTCCTCAGTTTGAAGATGATACTTTGAATAGATTTTCAATGCATTAATACTTCATAGGCCTCCACAGTGCTTATAATTGTATGCTCAAACATTACAGCAGATTTCATTATCGTAATTTCCATCCCTTCTATCCTTCAGTTCTTGTGTAGATGTGTGCAAGGAATGAGCGAGCACTTTGTGCAGAGTTAAAGACAAGAAAGTCCTCTTGCTGTTTTTTCTTATACCACCTCTGGACAGCAAACATCATTTCAAATTAACTTAGAGTTTATTTACTTGTTGTTTTCTTCTGTTATTTGAATGCTGTGATGATAGATGTCATTAAACATGGGCAGAAGAGAAAGTTGGTATGTTTAGCAAACCTACCTGAACTTCCAAACAAGTAGGTTGGGTATCTTAGCTTTTCCTTTCACACCTCTTGGAAATGGTGTGGAACTATGGCCATGTAGGAGGAACAAACAGAAAGGGAAGTTCAGCAGCTAAGTGGGAGCTCATCTTGCTATTCATCTTTTAGTTGTGTAAGTAGATTCAAGATAGATGGAAATACTATAACGCACTTCTACTGGAAATCTGTAGAGGAAGAAATACCTTTGCCTTCTGACTATTGCTTTGAAGAAAGGCAGGGATTTGCATAGCCTACTGCTGAGAAATAACTTTGCACATGTCAGATACTTACTTATGGGACATTGCCTGTGGTGCTGCTTGGTTATGGGACCGTGCTGTGCTTCCTCCTTATCTCAGAGCATCCTTTTATGTCATAACCTAAAGGTTCTTTTATATCACAACAATCCTAGGCTGTGATATAAATAATGAGTACAAATGCACATAAAGAGCATGTAAGGCTGGAAATGCTTTGCTTTTCTTCTCCTAGAGGTTATTTTCTCCTAGATCTCAGTTTTTAATTTTCCAACAGGTCTTGGTACCTCGATGGCAGAGTGCTGCTGCTGCTTACTTCAATCTGCATTATTTTTCCTCTTGCACTTCTTCCTAAAATTGGTGAGTAATTAAAGGAGAGAAGCAAATCTTATTCTACTTTAGTAGCAATTACAGTTGAAGACTTTAAAACCTTAATGGCTTATTTATTTATTTTAACTGGCAGTGGGCTGGTGATGGTGGGGATTACTTAAGTTGTAGTGTGTTCTGCCTTCCAGCCATGCCTAGTTAACCTATTACTTGGGTTGCAGTAGTATTTTGTCTGCAATACTAAAATAAAATCTTTACAGCAGAACATTAAAGAGCTGCATTTACTTACAGCATGCCATTAGTGGTAAGCCAGTTCTAATTCTGCCCTACAAAACTACATAAATGATCTGTGACAGGCAGTTGGAATGTTGTTATTCTGAGTCCTAAGCCCCAGATACCAAGCACTGTAATAGAAAACATGCCTAAAATGTAAAGCTTTAGCCGTACATTAGGATCACTTTCCTTATAAATTCCCTTTTATTTTTACTGTTATTTTACAGGCTTTCTTGGCTACACAAGTAGTTTATCATTTTTCTTCATGGTGTACTTTGCTCTTGTGGTAAGTTACAAATCCGTGCACAGCTTATAGATTGTTTTGTTTTGTTTTGTCTTACTGTTTGAATGTTTTCATCAAGCCTGTTTGAAATGAATTGTCTTCCCCTAGCCTGAATTCTCCTTAAGTTTAGTGTGTGCTGGCTTGGACAGATTACATTTGTTTTGCTGAGGCATGGAAATGTCTACGAGCTTTCAAGCACGTGAAAAGATTTCAAGTAATTGTATTTTGGACAGGGGAGTGTAACAATCTTTTTGCTTTGCTGACGTTGCAGTGAAGGGAAACTTTTGTTTCCCTACTAGTAGTGGAATGGAATTCTGTTTTCTTAGCTTCCAAGTATTACTGCAACTAGTGCAGAAGAAAATTTAATATACTCTGAATAAATGAAGTTTGGATATATAATGGAGTGACAGAGTTCAGAAAAAGGCAAAGAAAACTAGAACTTCATTAAGGCAGTTTACAAGATTCATTAATACGTCAATGACCTTATTCTTCTTTCCCGCTGAAAGGAAAAGTTCTTTTCTCTGAGCCATGTGGGGTTTTTTGACCCTCATACTCACCCTTTCAAGGCCCTTGTGAGGTAGATGTTTCCAAGTATCAAAAGTAAGACCTGCTAGGCAGATCTGAGAGGGAGAATGTGCCTTTAAGTTGCACTATTTTTCTTTTTACAGGAGAAAAAGTATGTTAATGCACATGTGTAATATGTTGCAAGCAAGCAACTGGCACTCTGTCATCTAGGTAGAGAAACAAGGGTATTCTTTGGGAGCCTGGAAAAAAAAAGTTCCCCCTCTCCCCTGTCATTCTGGCTTGCATTGGCTTGCATTTAATACCTGTTTTACAAAGGGATAAACAGAGTTGAAGGCAAGTTGAACAAACATGCCATCCAGGAGACCAAGGCAATCCATTAGGAACTAAACCATGTGATAAAACCAAACTTCAAAGCTGTCAAAACGTCTCCCTAGGGTATCCCTGGAGAACTGCAGTGTTTGGAGGACCTGGGGAAATATTCTTCCTAAGCTGAGCATTTGAGGAGCAGCTACAGCCTCTCCATAGCTAATGGAAAATGCATTTGTAATATTTATAAATGACCTTAACTTTTGACCCCTTCTAAACTTTTATCTTTAAAAAAAAAAAAAAGGAAGCAGCAAAGAAAAAGCAAAAACTATGATGCTGAAACGGGCCTTTGGCTGGAGGGAGCTGCAGGAGTTTTAAAACAAGTTCAGCTCCTAGATTTCAGTGGGAATTCACGTGCAGGTCTGGAGAAAGCTGTTGTAATAGGTGGATTTGAAAACAGTTTGAGGCTCCAAAAAGGCAAGTGTGCAAACTAAAGCCTGTGTTGCAAGCGTGTCAAGCTGGGGTGATTTAAGCAAGGGTTTAGTTTTGTTTCTCTATCAGCAAAGTAGCTAGAAACACAAATGAAGGAGCACACAGGCTACTGATTTCTTATGAGACGATTCGATTTGCATGTTGACTCTTGTCAATTGACAAAGGAGCAGCCACAGTAAATCTAACTGAGGACAAATTTTTCTAGAAGCTGTTACGGATATTTAAAGAAAACCAACAATCTTCACAGAATCTTCCCTCTGAATTCTTTAGGCACTGAAGCTCCAAGGCAGTGTCTGTGGTTTAGTTTTCATATCTCTGCTCCTTTGAAGTGGGTGATATGTGCTGTTGAAATGGTGTTTCAGTTTGCACAGTGTTAATTTCTGTATGGCAGATATGTTTTGATTTGTTCCAGAAGAAAACTCTGTTAGTCATATGGAAGCAATACAATTATATTTTGCATATTCAATAATTCTGAGCATTTCCAAGTGCATACCATCTGCTCAGCTTTTTGCCAGCAAGCCACAGTTTTCATACAGCCTGCAGAAAAGATCAGTACAATAGACAGCATATGTCTTGTTCGGTATGGTCCAGTGAGTGCACCAAGCAAAAGGTCTAGAGACTACTCTTTGTTCTCTGTGCTCTGCCGTGAGGCTTTGGCAGGTCACACGTCTCCTTTCTGTGCTTCAGGGTCTTGTCCTTTAAAGCTAACTTGGCTGGTTGTACTCAACTGAGCAAACAGTGGAAAACACTGAGATGAGCTAATCTGGGAGAAACTCAAATATATTTAACTATGCATTTAAAGTCAGGTTCTGGGAGGTCCTGAGCACTTCTGCCTTTGGTTGTTGAATACTTCCCTGACTTGAATTCTAAGGAAAAAATAAAAAAGGTTACTGAGAAACTGTTTTTTTATTGCCTCCCCTCTTGCTAGACTGAACACTGATGAAGAGTAAAGACAGGCTTTTTATTAGTGGAGGCAGCCCTGTTGGTAGCCTGTTCAACAGGGGTGCTAACCATTCCTGATGGTATTTTTCTGAATCTGTTGTTTACATTCCCAGAACAAAATGTGGTGCAGGTTGGGAACCTGCCACGTGTAAGGAATGATGCTGTGCACAGAGAGCCCCTCATTGCTGAGCACTGTCTGTACTGCTGGTGTAAAGAGATTCCTGTTCTCCCTTCACAGGATACACAAAAGCAATGTCACTGAGAATATTAGAACACTTTGAGCCTCTAACTTTATTTTTTAGCAGTGTTTTTGATCTGGGTTTAAAATACCCCATTTCCAATAGAAACTCTGTTTAGGTTTGTTTTAAGTCAAACAGTCGTTATACTCAAAAGACAACCTTTATCTGCAATGGGCTTCAAGCTGCAGAGGAAGGCTGTGCTGCCTGCATGGCTGCTCAGCTAACTGAGCTGTGCTGCCAACTCAAAAATCTCTTCCTATTGGAGGAGACCCCATTAGACTGCAACTAGAAACCCAAACAGATTAGAATAATTAAACAGGTGGGCAAATATAATTACAGACTTAAAATGCACTTACTACCTTTTGTCCCCTATTTTCATTTCAGTTTGTTTTTAACCTCTGTTAATTTGATTTAGAAGAATGTTCTTCAGTCTTTTAGGTTTGGCTTGGCTTGTCTTCCCTCTGCAACTCTGATGTGTATCTTTGTTCTTTAGCTTGCAGGAAGGCCTGCCCCACCACTGCCAGGCACACTGTACTTTTCCCAAAGCTTGCCCTTTAGCTTCACACCCCTTTTCATTGCTCTAGAAGCTTTTTCCAGCCTTAACCAGAGTTCCCACAAAGCCTTCAAAGCCTCTCCTTTATTTCCCCTGTCTGGGTGCCTTTAAATTCATAGGGATCTCCTTGAACAAATATTTTGCCTTCTTGCTGAGCCTTGGCTCAGTCTTCAGCCCAACAAGCTTGAGCTTTCTGCACAGCCATGCATCTGTGGTGTTGCTGCTGATGCAGCAGCAGTCTCTGTTTGCTTCTCATCTCGTAGCTTCTCACTGTTCAGTGCAGAAGAAAGAGATGAAGCAGGGGTGACCCGTGTCATGTACATGTATGGTACAGGCCTGAGTTATATTTTAAAGCTTGGTCCTCTTCTTCTTCATTGCTTGCTGCTAAGCGGAACTTCTTGATGCACTACCAGCATGTTACCAGCACATTTCAAGATACATTTTGAGCTCAGCTGTCCTTCCTTGGAGGTCTTCATGACCCATCTGGACATGATCCTATGTGACCTGATCTGGGTGGACCTGCTTCTGCAGAGGGATTGGACCAGATGATCTCTAAAGGTCCCTTCCAACCCCTACCATTCTGTGTTCTTGTCCCTTCTTGCACTCTTCCTCAGCTGAGGAATTTTGCATTGAGAAGGAGATGGTTTAACCAATCAATTAAGCAGTAAGAGCAGAGCACTGGGGATAAAGCAGTGCCAGTTTAGTGTCAGAAACGTGGCTGGAGGATCTCCACTGATAATCCTTCTTCACAGAGTTTGCAAACTGCTGTTGAGCGAGCAACTGCCTAGTTCCTTACCTTGACTTGTCAGCAGTTGTCCTTAGCCATGCAATTTCAGAGGTGTTACTGCTGCAATGGACTCAGTGTGCCGTGTGCCTGCCATTCTCTTTCCCCACGTTTTGTCTGGAGGAGGCATTTGTTTGCTTCTCCTGGCACTGGTGACAAGAGAGACCATCTAATCCTTATCCTCTGGGAAACACCACTTGGCTGCAAGCAAGAAGCAGTTCTCTGAGCCAGGAGGAACGCTCTCTTCCATGTTATTCTTCTTGTGAATCTGAGTCTTTAATTAAGTTTTTAATTATTTACTCCAGGCTTCAAAAGAATTATAACCTCTAAAGCCAGGCAGCTACAATAGGAAATTAATTAGAGTGAGGAGAGCAATGCAACTATCAGTTTAAACTAGGCTTCTGAAAAGGGAGGTAACATTTCTTCGTTTAATTTCCCTTTGATTTTCAGCCCTGTTACTTGGCAGTCCCTAAAGCAGCAGGGTGTAGCCAAAGCCCCAATGACATTCTGGGACAATAATTGCATTTATTGTTTTTCCTTTGCTTTCTAGTCCAAACCATATGTTTCTGCCTTTTTAAGATTAGCCTTAGGCTCTGCTCTATCTCTGTTAAGAGCTCGTCTACTTAGGGAAAGAGCCTGGGGTAGCTAACACAGCAACTGTTCTGTACAGGAGGCAGTTAGTGTGGAGCGCAGAGAGTGAATGGGGAGCTGGTTGTATTTCAGTGAATGTCAGAGCTCGTTTGGGTGCACCACCTCCAGACAGGCACCATAAGGCTGCCAGCTGTGCGTAGTGAGCAGCTGGATGCAATGGCACTGACAAGTTTTTCTGTCAAGTCTCCTTCTTGTGGCCTCTCTGTCTAGCAGTCAAGCCTGTTAATTTACTATGGTTGTAGCTCCCTGCTTTGTGTACCAGCAGGCTGATATTTTAGTTACATATGTCTAAATGTAAGCTGTTTTTTTTAGGGTATCAATTGTATATTAAAGGTGCTGTCTTTGCAGGTTGTGATAAAGAAATGGTCAATCCCTTGTCCTCTACCTCTAAGCAGTGCCATAGAGGCTCTACAGGTAAAGTGCATGCTGTTGGCAAGTTCTTCTAATTTTATTAGTAACTGTAATGCTTTTTTTTTTAACATGAACACTTTCAGAAGTACTTGTAATTTAAATTCCTTCTTAATCATCACAGAAATGAGAAAGTTTCTTGTCTGTGGTTTGGGCTGTTATTCTTTCATTATGCCATATTTCTGCATGTATGTCTTACAGGTTTCAAATTCTACTGGGGATTGTAAACCAAAGCTCTTTCATCTTTCAAAAGAGGTAATCTCTAGTAACAATATGCCAACTTAAAGAGGTGGAGAGAGTTGGTTTTTAAGGAATTAGGATTTAAACTCTACCCAGGGTAAGCTATTCTTCTGTAAAACTGGTTATAGGCTGCTGAAATATTTCCTACACCTGCTGCCAAGCATTACCCGGTCTCACTCTTTTTTATATGAAGGCTGGCTGTCCAAGTCAGCATTTATGAAAACACTTTGCAAATATGACCAAAGTATAAAGTGTTACAGATGCAGCAGCGGTCACCCTCAGGATGCAGTTGCATCAAGCCAACTCAATAGACCCTCAGCTGGAAGTCAATGCCACTTAGCTGTGTGCACACTTTTTGTTCCTCGTGAGGGACCACAGATTTACTGAAACTGCCTGCACCTAACCTTATTTTTTTCTTGCCTGAAGCTAATTCTTTAGGCTCAATACAATCTTGTCCATTTCATTTGATGCCAGAGCTGGTATTTGTTAATTAACATGGCATTTAAATCATATCACCACCCATCAAGGCTTGCAGGAGAGGTAGTGTCATGTAGTACTCTAGCCTCTGTGGGATGAAAAGGAAGGGAAAAAAGAAGAACAAATCTGGGATAGTGCTGTAGCATAGTGGAATTTGGGAGGGACATGGTTGATTGCACTTGTCTGAAAAAACTAAAATCCACCCCTGCCCTCTGGAGAAAAAGAGGAGGGGGAAAGCTTGGGCAGTACAAACATGAGACAAATGGTATCTGTAGATCAAAGAAGACATTTTGCTTTGACCAGAAATATCTGCTGTGAGATTCTGGCCTTTTGTCTGGCCTTTTGTGCTTTAAAGAATCTTGAGTGTCTTCTGTACTTCTTTTTTGATTTGAACTTTACCACTAGAAGTGGCATATTTGTACCAGTATGGGCCCGATTACATCAGCACAAAAGTGTTTGTCATAATTCAGCTTCTTCCACTTGGCAGTGGAAGTAAACTGTACTAGATGATTCATCTCTTTCTCCTATTACGAGTGTTTTGGGATAACATACCACTAATTGTGTGGTTGTAACTTTAATTATGTAACTGTTTTAAAACTGCGGATGCCAAAGCATGTTACAATTTCTGGATGCTGTATCCAAACTGTTGCGAAGGGAGAGAGTAGTAGGAAACTAGTGAAGTTGGGGTGAAGGCATCACTAATTTGACAGGTAGCTGTGGATGCTAGAATTTAGTCAACTTTTTATAAAATGAATGCTACACTGACTCTGGGGCACATCCTACTCTTTCTACCTAAGTGGCCTCACTAATTGCTGCAAATGAATCGTTCAATTCTTGACTTAGAAACAGCACCAGCCTCTCGTGATCATGAAATGATCAGTTGCAGTAGGCTGCTACCACCACTCGAAGAGACATTGGTTGAAAAGGTCAATTTCTTTTGTGTGTGGAATGATTCAGGGATGCCATTCTGTGTTGTGGAGGTTTATCTCAAAGCATCAACATGGAAAGATTTTCACTGATTTCCAAAGCTTGAACTGAATGCTGAATTTGTGCAGATGTTTTTCCAACCATCTGTAACAACAAACAACTTAAAATATGTGTTTTTTTCTTCTATTTCAGAGTGCTTATGCAATACCAACTATGGCCTTTTCTTTTCTCTGCCATACCTCAGTCTTACCCATCTATTGTGAACTCCAGAGGTAATTATCAAAACCCAATGCAATATTAAAATATTACAGTATTTCTGTAATATTGTTCCTAAATGAATCTTAATTCTTATTTGCAAACAGTGCAAACTAAGTAGCTTTCATGTTTCAGGGAAATGTACCATTTGTACTGGCTTTTTCTCGCTTACAGGAAAGAAAAGTAGCAAATATGGTTCCATCATCAATGTTAATATATTGGCCTGGCCTGGCCAACATGGAGAGTAAAAAAAAAAAAAGGTCATTTGCTAAGATACTTACCAGTTAATTTTTACTGCTGTGACTGAATCTGCCTTTGGCCATGTCTGATTCAGTGGGTTTTTTGATCCAGATTCTGTTCCTGGCTCTGAATATATATCATCCTATATAAATCAGCATTTTTATGTAAAAGACACTCTGGTATGTCTGAATTCTCTACAAGATGGGGACAATGTTAGTTGTCTGCATGAAAATTACCAGATGAAAAAATATTTTGAAAACCCCCTAAATATTACTGACAGCACAGACCTCAGCAAATACTCTGTGGCCATAAATGAAGAGAGGATGCTTTCTTGTGAAAGGCAGGCTGCTCTGTGGATTGCATTGTGTTTGGTAGCCCATAGTACAGATTACACAACACTAATTTTTCTGTTATTTTTGCATTTTAGTCCATCCAAAAGTAGAATGCAGAATGTAACTGTTGTGGGAATTGGTCTGAGTTTCCTAATTTACTTTGTGTCTGCTCTGTTTGGGTACCTGACGTTTTTTGGTAAGTATATCCTTCAGGCATTGAAGGCTGATGATAAATAATAAATGCATTTTGACCAGAGTGCTGCAGGCTTGTTTGTGCATTGATACACTTGAATCCTCAGAAACCTTGCAGCTCTGAAGACTTAAGAATAGGCCTGTGCAAAGTATTACAGTCTTATTGACTTCTCAGTGTGTAAGGCAGCTAAACTTTGCAGGGTTTATGCCCTAAAATTCTACACAAACAAAATACTGGTCCATGAACTGCAGCTGATCACAGAATCATAGAATCATAGAATGGTAGGGTTGGAAGGGACCTTTAGAGATCATCTAGTCCAACCCCCTGCAGAAGCAGCTTCACCTAGATCAAGTCACACAGGAACATGTCCAGGCGAGTTTTGAAGACCTTCAGAGAAGGAGCCTCCACCTCCTCTCTGGGCAGCCTGGGCCAGGGCTCCCTCACCTCAACAGTGAAATCATTTTTCCTCATGTTTACATGGAACTTTTTGTGTCCCAGCTGCATCCCATTACCCCTTGTCCTGTCACTGGATACAAAAGAAAAAAGGGATGCTCCAGCCTCCTGACATCCACAATTTATATACTTGTAAATATTAATGAGATCCTCCCTCAATATCCTCTGCTCCAGACTAAAAGTTAGTCTGCTGATGTTCTCTAATGCTATGTAATTACTGATTGCTACTGTGTTTTGGACTGTGTAGTATTTTCACTTAAAACCTGGACACACATCTATCGTATCTGTGCGAAATTTTGAGATCTGTTAATAGTCTGCTTGTCCCACAAGTTTGAAAGGTCTGTTCTAAGGCTCTGTCTTCTAGTGACACTTCCCTCTTACTAACCCTGTGATAACCTGGAACATTTGTAGTCTCTTAAGTAACACTGAAGCTGTTGCCTTTATGAGGGGAATTTGACCCACAGGAATCTAGCCCTAGTGTTAGGTAGGCAGGAAGGTTTGCTACATGTTTTCATGATACAGCTTGGATACAAAGCATATATAACTTCTTTGGTTTGTTTCTGTATTTTTGCAAATGAATCAGAACTGACACTAGCCAGTTCATTAGCAATTTGCTGGAAGTAGGAGGAAAAAAGGTCCCATGAATCACCCAATGTAGGAAAGCTTTATTTTAAAGGATGACACTAGATGGTTTCTTCATGATATATTTGTTTAAGTGTAGTGGAAACACAAACTAGAGGGGAAAAATTGACAGGGAACGTTAGAAAAATAGGGAAAAAAAAAGCATCTGAGACATGAACTTCAGTTTGCTGACGAAATACACATTTCTTAGAGATGTTGTCAGCATAGTGCTTGATGAAGTCAATACATCTGTTAATTTACCAAACAGGAAAGTGGGCAGGGTATTGCACTTGCCCTGTGAAATTCTACAGATATCTCTCATTTTCATTTGGTATGGAATTTAGGTGGCAATGTGCTTGAGTACCAGTTTAATAACTCTGCACTTGGACTTTTGACTGTCTCTGGGTACAGTCTTTTAGTTGAGTTTAAACATGACTTTGTCTGGTATTCTTCCCTTTCCCAAGTACACACAAAGATTTCACAACCCTTATCATCTCCATAGTGGCCTTTTTGTAAGGTCCATCATAACCTTGGGAGAAGTAGCTGAGTGTGTATGTCATACAGCAGTTTTAGTATCCTGTCACATCACGTCACAGTGTGATGCCTGTTCTAAGAAATGTCATTTGGCTCTGGGTATCCTGCTGTAAACTCGTGTCACAGCGTGTTTCTGTCACATAGCACATGTTGTCAGGTTGAATACCCACCACCTGGTGAGCTGCCTTCTGGAGTAGTCTCATACAGCTGCACCACAGTCATCTATGAGGATTCTTCTAATGGCTGCTGAAAACTTGTCCTTTTCAAGATGATCACATTCTAAGCTGTGCTGGCTGAAAGGAATGAAAGTTCTTATAAGGGACAGTAAGGTAAAAGTGGTTTGATTAGGTATTCCTGTCCTTTCAGAGTATTTAATGTTTCTTGATTGTGGGACTGAAATAGTCTGACAAAGCATCAAGAATATTGATTTTCAGCAGCCAATAATTCCAGATTTTTAGGGAATTTGACACTTTTCCCCCCAAAATCTAACCAGAACTGTCTGAAAATGTTCCCTTGGCACTCAGAATCCTTTATAAAATGATATGGGCAGTCTGAAACCCATCATAGTGAGTAGGCCACTGTTACTGTTTCCTGACTGTCTCCATGGGCTTTGTAAGAAACCACAATTCTGAGTGTCACTCTGAGAGACTGAGCAGGCAGTGCAGGATGAGCATCTGTCTCCAGATGAGATCTCAGTAAAAGATGGGGGGGGGGGGGAAGGAAAAAAGAAAAATAGTAGTAGTAGTAGTGTTAAAAAAAAAGGGCAATTCCTATTAGCTGTGCTGTCATGGTTTCTTTGGGACAAGACCTTGTCTTGGCTGTAGTCTTTTAATCTGTTTCACTGGAGTGTTTCTGGTTTTGTGCAAGCTCGATTTCTTTTTAGTAACAGTTGGGACTCAAGAGCCTGAGGTGCTGGGACCCACAGTGGATGTCTGCAGGAGATTCTTTTCCTCCTTCCTTGCAAGCTTCTTTTTTCACTTTTTGGTTGTCTTGTTTAATTAACTTATTTCTTTAAATAGGGAGAATCTGTTCCCTGTTCCTAAAACATGAGCCTGAGAAAATTTGAAACATTTTATGTTAAATTGGAAAGCAAGAAGAAAGAGTTCCTGCTTTGGAATGAGTCGTGCTTCATGTTTCTGTGGTTCACATGGGTTGTTCTGTTTACTGTGACTATGAAACTTCTTATGGTGACTGGCCTTGGGAAATTTGGTCCACTCTGCAGTCCAAAAAAACCAGTGCCAGACCACTGAGAATCGTAAAATCAGTTCAGCTGGAAGAGACCTTTAAGCTCATGGAGTCCAGCCTTTGTCCCAGCCCTATCAACCACCAGCCCATTTCCCTCAGTGCAATATCCACCAGTCTCTGAAACCCCTCCTGGGACGGTGACTCCAGTACCTCCCTTGGGCAGCCCATTCCAATGACTGACAGCCCTTGCAGCAAAGAAATTCCTCCTCACATCCAGCCTGAACCTCCCCTGGCACAACTTGAGGCTGTTTCATCTTGTTCTATTGCTTGTTACCAGGGGAAACAGACCGACACCCACCTCGCTGCAACTTCCTTTCAGGTAGTGGCAGAGAGTGAGAAGGTCTACCCTGAGCCTTCTTTTCTCTGTACTAAACGGCCTGGAGATCCCTCAGCTGTTCCTCATCTGAAATGTGCTCCAAATCCCTTACTAACTTGGTAGCCCACCTCTGGATCCTCTCCAGCACCTCAGTGTCCTTCTTGTAGAGAGGGGCCCAAAATTGGACACAGTGTTTGAGATGCGGCCTCACTTGGCTTCATCTTTCTTTATAATACTTCCTCTTCCATACTGGTGTTTCCTTTTTAGGCAGCTCTGGCTTCAGCAGAGGCTCTACAGATGCTTGCCTCCTGATGTGTTTTGTTTTCTTGAGGCTCTCTATCTCAGTGTTATCAGTCATGCCAAAGTGACGTGGAGCTGCAGCCCTCTCCCCTTCTCCTGTGCCACAGGCATATTGAGCCATTTGAATGGATGCTTAATAGGCATCACTGATTATCTTGGTTCTCAAATGACTAACAGAGCAACGAATTGTTCTTGGTTTCAGACAAAGTGGACTCTGAACTGCTACAAGGTTACAGCAGGTACCTGCCACATGATACTGTGATCATGACCGTTAAAGTAGCCGTGTTGTTTGCTGTGCTTTTGACAATCCCTCTAATCCATTTCCCAGTGAGTACTCTGAAATGTTTGGGAGCTGGCATAAGCCATGCTAACACTAATGCTTTGCAGGCTGTAGTGTTTGAGTCACATCTAGTCTTGTGTATCTTATTCACTTGTCAAGTGATTGATCAAAGACCACATATTTGCATATGTTCCATGAGAGCTCCAAAATAACAACTTAACCACTAAGCTAATTTGTGACTTGAGACAGATTTCAGATTAAAAGTAGCCCACAGCATTGTTTTTAATTTAGGGAATTCAGAACTTCTAAAGTTTATTTAGTTTGATTTTTTTTTCTTTTCCCCTCCTAAAATGAGTTTTGCTGACTTGAGTTTTCCTTTCTACATGCACATGCCCACACGCACACACACACTTATTCTTGAAAACTCAGTTTAATTGTAAATTAAAAACACATATTGACCTATTTAATAAAAAAAAAAAACCAACCCTTACTTTAGTTTATCAATACCGTGGTAGAATTGAAAATTCATTAATTTAGGACCAAAAAAACCTGCATGCAAAACTATGTATATAGAAGCTGTATATAGGTTATGTGTCATAGAATCATAGAATGGTAGGGTTAGAAGGGACCTTTAGAGATCATCCAGTCCAATTCCCTGCTGAAGCAGGTTCACCTAGATCAGGTCACAATGGAACATGTCCAGGTGAGTCTTGAAGACCTTCAGAGGTGATGACTCCACACCCTCTCTGGGCAGCCTGTGCCAGGGCTCCCTCACCCTCACAGTGAAATAGTTTTTTCTTATGCTTAAATGGAACTTTTTGTGTTCCAGCTTCATCCCATCACCCCTTGTACTGTTGCTAGATACAAGAGAAAAAAGAGATGCCCCAGCCTTCTGACACCCACCATTTATATACTTGTAAATATTAATGAGATCCTCCCTCAGTCTCCTCCCGACTAAACAGCCCCAGTTCCCGCAGCCTTTCCTCGTACGAAAGATGTTCCAGTCCCCTGATCATCTTGGTGGCCCTGTGCTGGACTCTCTCAAGCAGTTCTCTGTCCCTCTTGAGCTGAGGAGCCCAGAACTGGACACAGGACTCCAGATGAGGCCTCACCAGGGCAGAGTAGAGGTAGAGCAGAACCTCCCTCAGCTTGCTGCCCACACTCTTCTTGATGCATCCCAGGCTGCCACTGGCCTTCTTGGCCATGAGGGCACATTGCTGGCTCATGGTTAGTTTATTATCAACTAGGACTGGCAACATGCTGACATTTGCTACTGAGGAGGCTCAAAGAGCCAAAGCATTATCCCCTAAATAATGATAATTCCTCAATAATTCTTCATCTGTTTTCCCCCAGATAATTCCTCAGTCCTTGCAAAAAAAAAGAGTAGACTAAGGGATCTCACGATAAATACTGCTTGAATGCTAACATAAAGGCAAAATATTTAACTGTTACTGCATGTGACCTTTAAAATGTTCTTTCACAACAGTTCTTAGGTTTATGAAATTGAGGTGAGATGAAACTACATGTACGTGTGTGTATTCACCCATGCAACGTTTCTCTTTGCACGATGCAGGCAAGGAAAGCTGTGTTCCTAGTATTCTTCTCTCAGCTTCCCGTGTCGTGGATTTGCCATATCCTTGTCACTCTGACGCTGAACACAATCGTCGTTTTGTTCGCGATGTACGTGCCAGACATGAAAATTGTTTTTGGACTAGTTGGTAAGTTGTGGTGGTATTTGATGCCTTTATTGGTTAGGGATTTTTTTCCCTAAAACTTCAGGATTATGGTAAGATAATGAACTTCAGTCTTGTTCGAAGTAAAACCTTACTTTCTGTTTTTTAAAGGTTCAACCACATCAACGTGCTTGCTTTTTGTATTTCCTGGACTCTTTTATCTCAAACTTAACAGAGAGGACTTTTTATCACCACAGAAACTTGGGGTATGTTTCTTTTTTTCTCTCTCGTGCATGTTAATGATACTTAACCAGGCTCATTTTAGGTGCATTTCAATTCACTGTAGAGTGTGCAATCCAAGGGTCAAAATTCATTTTCATTGCAGCTAACAAAAGCATTTTCTTTTATCCTTCCTGATAGCTCTAGTCTTTCTGAAACTCCTCCTTCACAAGAGGTTTTTTGACTAGCAGTGTGTCCATGTGTTGATCTGAATACATGCTTTTCCATAGAGTTTTCAGATGCTGACTTTTAATCCCACTTCTCCTCAGTTTTTATGTGTTACGCTGTTGTCTGGGCAACTGGAACAATGCCAAACTGCATTTAAGTGAAACAGTGTTTATACTTGTTTTCTGTGTCAACTTTCTCAAAAACATCTTGGCTTTTTCCTCATCCTTTCTTCGTTCCTCCCCTTTATTGTCTTTCATTTGCTGTAGTAGGTTAACTTCAATTGGAATTTATGCAGCAGTCCACTTATTGCACTGCAGCTGTTTGTCTTGATTTTAACCACTGCTCAGCAGAACAACATCATGACAGTGGCTAAAATGCTGAAAAACTCTTTAGACATAGTCTTCCTACCATTCTTATGAATCATAGGCCTCCTTTTGTACTGACAAAGCAGAGAATCTGAAAGAAAATCTAGTAATAATGCCCTCTGACCATTTAAAGACTTGACTAGCTCCAGCAGATTTGAGGCCCTGTCATAAATCTTCAATTTAATTATCATCTGACTACTAAAAATGTAAAGAATCCGTTGTAACTTATATTTTGAGTAAAATACAAATTCACAGAATCTCAAGGGCTGGAAGGGACCTCAAAAGCTCATCCAGTGCAACCCCCCTGCCAGAGCAGGACCACCTAGAGTAGGTCACACATGAACTCATCCAGGTGGGTTGCTGAATGTCCCCAGAAAAGGAGACTCAACAACCCATGATTCAGAGTTGGAAAGGGCAAGTGCTTTTGAGCAACAGTGTGACCAAGCAAACTCTCTGCTCTGAGAGTTCCCAGTGAAACTATCCCCTAGCAGGCTTAGCTGAGTTTCCTCCTGAAATACATAAAGTACTGTTCTCACAGGTTTTTTCATCATTAATGATAAGCCTTAGACATTTGCTTCCTTCAGCAAAACATTAATTTTTGCTTTTCTTTTCTCCCAGGCATGTGCATTGGTTATTTGTGGCATTTCTGTTGGCCTTCTGAGTTTAGTTGTGATAATATTCAATTGGATTGATCAATAACAGCCCGTTGTCAATGTCTAACTGAGCTTCAGGACAGCAAGACCCACAGACATGTGAAAAACTACTGAAAGGAGTGCTGGACACCCTAAACCCTGACCAAAGCTGACTGTGGAGGAAACAATGCTCTTTTTCACTGTGTTAGTGTTGCTCCTTCTTTACTCTCAAGTCACTGTCTTTGACTATTGGACAATTAATCTTTGCCATTCTAAATCTTAGTTTTCAAGGATGTAACCATGACAGGTGAAAAAGTGTCTTGAGAATTTCTGCAATGCAAAAAATGGTTTATTGCACGTAGTGAACAAAAGCAGAACCTTGAAATAACTTCTGTTTTGAAGATATGAGGTGGGTAGATACAACACCAGTGATGGTGTGAGTATCAGGGTATGTGTGTTTAGGATAATACACGTGTCATCCTCAACTGTGAAAGACATCTGATGCCTGAATAATTTCCAAAATGTCAGCCAGTTCATATTAAGAACTTGCTGATTCCAAATGTTTACCCTAACTTATTCTAACGTGGATCCAGAAACCAGCTGCCTTGGCCCAGTTTAATGGGCACATCGTGACAGTGTTTGTTAACTGTCATTTTAAAATACAGTTTTTTATACCTCGGTGCACTTGAATCATTCTGAAGTGATTTTTACATCAGAAGGCTTTGCCCATCCAGCACAAGAGCTTTCAGTAGCATTAGGATGTATTTCCATTTTGCAGCTTGTAATAGTCATTTTTTTTGATGAACACCCACATTTGAGTATTATTCAACATACCTCAGTATTCATCCCAGGCTTTGTCTCTTTTTTTCTCTTATTCCCATTTTTACCAGTGTTTATTGTTTGAAATAGTGTGTTTCTCTATTTTAGGTACAGTTGTGTCTCAGCCAAAGTTTGGGCTTGGATGGTAAAATTTTGCTTCTATTGAAGACAAAGGAAATTTTCTGTTTATGGACCCCTAATTTTACCTCTGATCTCTATGAACTTCTTCCTTTTTTTTTTGTGTCCCCTAAATGAAATGGGAACATAATTTTCAACACCAGCTGAGCTCTGTTAAATGTGATATTGGGTACCCTTGCCCCCAGTGTTCTTCTTATTAGTAGAATGAAACCAATGGCTGGTATCATGGTGAGATTTTTAAAAGTTGTTTTTATCAGATGGGATCTGTTGTCTTTAAAACAGCCCAATCTCCTCAGAGACGTCATACCCTAAGGAAGCTAAGCCTCCACAGAAATGAATGGCTTGTGTGAAGCTAAGAAATTAGACCTCAGCCTCAAATGGCATGATTTAGAGAGTGAGAAAGTTCTCCATTATTTCCAGATGTAATGTTTGTTTTAATTTAGCTTAGTGATTTTGCAGAAGTGAAATAAGATACAGGTGAATCATAGCAAAGTCATACATTTCTGTAATAAGCAAGCAGCTAGTCAGGAACATTGAAGTAATTGTTTCTGTCCCTAAGTTGCATTGTTAGCAAATTAGCTGACTGTTGCTAGAAAGTCCTGCAGAGACAGTTCTGTTATTGACAAAGGTTTTATCGGCTGAGGTCAGGAAGATGCCCCAGAGCCTGGCATTTCTGACAGCTTAGCACAGGGGCTGTGCTAGAAACCTTTTCAGTTATGTCATGTTGGGTTTGGGAAATGCTGATTGGTGTGTCAACTCTAAGCTAACCCTGATGGAATGTGCTTCATTCTCACCTGTCTAACAGGGAGGAAAAGCAAACAGCAGAGTTGGAGTCCCCTTCTCCCTTCCTGAGCTGACAGACTGGGATGTCTCACTCCAGCAGATCCCTGGGCTCTCTCAGGATCCCTAAGATACTTTTAATTTTTCATAGATGGCCCGAAGGCACCCAGGTGGTGCTGCTTTGTGCTGCCTCAGGAATCCTTTTTGCCTGAGGAATGTTCTTCTACTTAGGGGTTTAATCTAGAAATAAGCCTGTGTGGTGAGTCCTGGGAACTACCTCAGAAGTTTTGGTAAGATCCCAAAGAAAAGGATCCCTGAAAAAGACTGCAGTTATTTTTGTCATTAAGTTTCTAGCAGAGGTTTCACAACACAAGGTAAACCATCTAATAGGTCACTCCTACCAGAAACAGCATGTCCTCTCTTGGCCAGGAGTTTACAACAGCTTCAGTGGTGCTGGCAGTGGCTCCTGGTCAGTGTGTTTCACCAGTGGAAAACCAATGTGACCACAACGTGTGACACATTAGCTGCCAACAGATTCAACTGAGTGAGCTCAGTTTAGTACAGGAAAAGTGAGGGGGTGGTAGGAGTGGGGCTGCCTTTCTGAGCAGCAGCAACAGCTGTTAGATAAGTACATTCTTCTCCCAGAACCTCAGCTTTTGCCCAGCAGTTTTGCTGCAGCAGGTTAAAGTGTGTGTATGCGCACAGGAGATGCTTCTAACCTGAGAACTCTGTCCTTCTTTGATCAAGGGATCACTCAGACTTTCTCAGAATCTTGTGAGTATTCATGGTTAAGGCTTCCATCCTGCCTTTATCCTTGCTGTTCTCCCAGCTTGTTTAGATCTTGATACCCAGATATAGTTGTCTTTCTGTCTGTGGCCACCCTCTACTAGCTGTGATTCGTGGGCTTCATTGTACTTGTAGGGATTCAGCCACTCAGGATACCTCTGGCAAGTAGTCCAAAAAGCAAAATGTTTACTTCACAGAGGTACCTCGACACAGCAACAAACAAATGACCTGTAGGATATTCAGACACTAGAATTTCAGAGGGCTAGTTCTTAGAAATATTATGGAAATCCTTTCTCATGTACCCTGTGCTCTCGTAGCGTGCTATTGAGTAACACTCGTAACCACTGCAGACACTTTATTTGAAACTCTTAACCAACAGGACTTCACCCTGAGGACTCAAATTTGCTGTGAAGGTGTGAAAAGTTGGCAAACTTTTACAAAGCTTTTGCTCTTTCCTCCTCCCCTCCGCAAAAGCAGCATCTTGCCCTGCACAGTGATGCTCTGTTTGTGTGCTGACCGTTGGGTTTGTGGGCTTCCTCTTAAAAAAAAGTGACTGAGAAAGCACCTGAAAGATGGTGTGAATTTCACAGCAGGATCCTGCAAAGCCTCAGAAATCACTGCATTGGTCCCTGAGTATTATCCTAAGCTGGCTATTAACCATCAGAGTAGGGAGACTTGGAATGATGGATACCGGTGAAGTTGGTACTCGGGGAGGATGAGTGGAAGCAATTCACAGCTCTGCTGGATCTGGGTTGTTAGATGTTGGCTGTGGTGCAAAGAATCACAGTGCTGGGGCCTACAGGATGTGTGTTACCTTTCATCTGCAAGAGAGTCAGAAATACTGTTTTTAAGTTTCTGGGAAAATATAACTTACAATACAGAGAGGAGCAGAAAGAGAAACAACTTCTGTTTCCAAATTTAGAAGGTGTGAGTGTTTTGCACAATGCAAAAGCAGAGTGAGGACACCATTCATGTCTCCTGCAGACTGTTCTGTTTGCAGTGCCTGTGTAAGGTTTTCAGTGCAGTTGTACACTAGCAGGAGCTTTTGGAGCAAAACAGGCCTCCAATCTGGAACTCTGCCCACTCAGATGTTGCTAATTGTGTTTTACCTTTATTCTTGCATGCAGATTTTCTTTTGCCTTGAATTTCCAGATATATAAATATCAATGGCTCTTCTTTACTACCTATAGTTTGAATTTTCCAACCCTCTTCTCTGAAGCCGTGAGAGGAATGGAGGAAGGGGCTGACAGCATTTCTGAACTTACTTGGCAAGGTTGCCATTCCCAAGCTGAACAACAATTTAAGAGCGGAAAATTACTTGGTTGCCTTTGTTTTCTTTCTTTCTCCCATTTCCATTCCTTGTCTACTTGAAGGCTGCTCAGGTTTCAGGTGGAGCGTGGTAAGCTGGGTGTGAAGAGTGTCTGTTGCAAACAGCCTTGCAGGAAGGGGTGCTGTGAAACAGAAGTGCTCTGAACCTGCCTTTGCACTGTGGCAAATGCTCATGTTTCATTCCCATGTTTCTAAGCAGTTTGTGTCCTGATATATTGATTTGCATGGCAATGAGTTTGTTTAAATTTCCCTCTGTATAGTGAAAATTGAGCCACTGTGAAGCTGTCCTGTCCCCTCACTGTCCCTCCTTTCACCTTCAGTTCTGCAGCACTGTCAGTTCCGTGGCTCCCAGCAGGGATGTGCCATTGGCCAAGGGCTCGGAGTGACGGTGTGAGGGCGTCA
The DNA here is from genome assembly GCA_013401255.1 of Urocolius indicus. NCBI lineage: Eukaryota > Metazoa > Chordata > Aves > Coliiformes > Coliidae > Urocolius > Urocolius indicus. Next base: position 55,476 of record WBNH01008518.1, read on the forward strand.
CAGCTTGGGCACAGTCCTGGTGTTCACCAAGTGCCAACCACTGCCCAGCAATGGAGGTCAATGCCACACAAAGGCAGAGCTTTTTTTGGTGTCCACATCATATCTGTTCTTGTAAGAATTTGTCGGTTTGAAATGTGAAGGCATCTTAACTTTGCATGATGGGAAGACCCTGCTGATTTGGAGCTCTTGTGACATGTAATATCCTCAAGGTGTCAGATTTCTCCCCCTTATGATCCTTCACGTGAGGATGAGAAACATGGTGCTGCAATGGGACCTGTGTGGTAGAGCTGCTCAGGCAAATGTTAAATCCTTGAGCATCTCATGTGATGTTTGCTTGAGGGAAAATGTGAGCTCGTCCTTTGTGACTGTAGTTCTCATACTGCACAAAGTACCATGTTGGTTTGGATCTGAAGTCAGTGCTCCAGCAGCTGTGATCCATGGTGGCTGTGAGACACAGGGGAGCCATCGGTCTACACTTGCCTCTTCTGAGGCTCCACAGGCATCTCACTTGGCCAGAAGTAGCTTGGGGTTATGGACTACAGGGGTATTTTGCCTGACCCAACCTGGCCAATCTCATGTGAAATTCCCAAAGTTAACTTTGAGGATTCTTTGGGAAGAACACTCAACACTTCCACCAGCCTCAGCTGAGGCGTGTTCTGCGGTGCTGTTCCCAAATCTGCCCATCTAAGGGGACGAAAAGTAATATTTCTGTAATGGGCATCCAAATGTGCCTTCCAATTAAAGATAAAAATTCAGAGCAGCCCAGAAATTCAAGTGAAAATTGTTGTAGAACTCCCTTCATCAGTAACTTTAACATTTGAGCTGAAGTTGTTGTTTTACAGTAGGCTTGTGTTGAAAGTGTTGTAATTACTCTGTGCACTGAAAAACCTTTGGACTGCTGCTTCCTAAGGACTTGTGGTGGGAGACATTTTTCAGTGTTACAAGAGTGCTGCTTAATTTCTGCAGTTTGTGGTGATGGGTTTGCTATTTGTGTTTCAGGTGGTCATCCAGCCACTCTTGGTGTGGAACTGGAACTCTTAGATTAATGTTTTGTCTGAATGTAAGAATTGCCTAGTTCGTGTCAAACCTGGATATTGTACAATGGATTTCCTATTTTGAGCTCTCCCTCACTTGGATTCCATGTGGAACAGCCAAGGCCTGTACCAAAAACCCCCAGAAAATAAAGAGGAGTACTTGGTTTAACTCATGCAATTGTCGTCTCTGCTTTCTGCTTGAGGTGCCTGCTGGGTGAAATCACCAGGCACTGCCATGTGCAGCTGGTCCCTGGCATGCAGCAGTGTTGCTGCCAGCCCCAGCAGCCTGGCTTTCCCCAGGGAAGGCTGGCATTTCTAAATCTCATTCACTCCTGGTTTGGTGGTGGTAGCACATTTGTGTGTTCAGTGTGTTCTCCTTCACCTGCGTAGCAGCGTTGTGATCCCACTGTGTTCTGCAGGCAATGGTTTGAACTGGATGTGAGATGTGGTCCAGGACGCTGCCTGGAGAGGTGTAAAAACTGTCTAGATGAGGTGCTGAGGGACTCAGCTTAGTGATGTGCTTGGCAATGTTTAGATTAGTGATTGGACTCACTGAGCTGAAAGGTCTTTTACAACCAAAAATTCTATGATTCTCTTGGTTCATTTTAGTTTCCAGTCACTGCACAGCCATAGGAGCCTGGCAGGAGGCTCCCTTGTCCCCAAGTTCTCAGCAGGAATGCAATGGAATTTCTGCTGTTGCTCACTGACATACTGACAAAGCTCTTCAGGACTTGGAGTTCAGAGGTATGGAGAGCTGTAGGTGATCTGATGGGTAAGGGATGCAAATGGAAGGGCTGTTTGGAGGTGACTTTGCTCAAATGGGGAAAGTTGAGGTCACTAAAAGGTGTCTGAGACTCAGCCCTTCCATAGTCCATTCCTCTGCGCAGACTCCACAGGGGAGTTATAGCCTTCACTGTCCTTTTGATGTTGTCCACATGTTTGAGTACAGGGTCACTGTGCATGTTCCTCTCAACAAGGATAAGTTGAACTTATGCTGCATCTTCACGACATTGGTCTTTGACCCCTCCTGGATGGATCCTCTTCGCAGGAACATGTGCTGCATCAGAGAAATCCTTCTTGCAGACTGTGACTTGCCAGGCACTAGTAGCGAGGAAAGCAGAAGATATAAAAGCCCTCTTATCCTCTCAGTGGATGTTTACCAAGAAACTCCGTCACGTGAAAGCAGGCTGCTTTGGGTTTGGTGGGCACTGAGTCTGGTGAAATGCCAACAGAGTCATTCCCGTGGCACTTGGTTGTTGCCAGCTGTTCCTGCAGCTTCCGAGGGTCAGAAAGAGTTCGAGGTAGGGTTGTGTAAGAACAGCCTCAGCTGTAACACAATGGCACCATCAAGGGCAATGGGGTGGCACCAGCAGGTGGGATTAGGGATCCAGGCCCGCACCTCGAAGTCAGCACCAGCAGTGAGGTGTCCCCACGAGCTCACTGTGCACCCACGTGGTCATTTTTAGCTCCTGTCAGAGTGTCAGTGCTGGAGGCAGCTCCAAATTTGCTGTTGAAATGGTAGGGTTTTGCTTTCGGTATTTGCTGGCACAGAGTCTGTTGCTGTTTACAAGTCGATTCTTCTGGAACCATCAGAGCAAAGGGAACGTTCGTCTGGTCCTTGTCCAAGGGGAGATTACTCGAATGATGGTAGAGAGACATTGTCTCAGCCTGGCTGCCAAAAGTGAGTCGAAGACGCCTGTCTTGCCATTCCTTAATCTGACAGTTGAGTTCGGTGGGTCAGAAGCCAAGGAACGACGTTTCCCCAGGGGATGCAAAGCCTAGGGCTGAAGATACATGGAAACCTTCACCAGATTATTCTTTCCCCACAAACCCTGAAAGTCACTGCTCGATCTGCTCCCAGCCGCTGAAGCCGTTCCGCCAGGGAAGGGGCCTCCTGTTTGAGAGGCCTTGTCTAAACAAGGCATTTGCCTTTGAGCAGAGGTGTCGCCGCACATTCTCCAGCGCGCCGCGGCCGCGGAGATGTTTGGCTTGAGCACTTCCTTGCCACCCCTCGCTCCCTCGCCGGGGTGGAACACAAACACGAGGGCTTTAGGGATCCCGGGAGAGATTGACTGAAGTGAAATTCCTTGCTTTGAGATTAACTTTTACAAATGTAATGCGCTTCCCTGGGCAGACAGAGGCTCCGTGTGCTTTAGTGTTTTGACAGCTCAGCGTTATCCGTTAGGCTCCAGGGTCTGGGATTTAGGGAAAGTGATCTATCCAGTGGCAATTTTTAGAGGTTTGAAGGTTTTGTGCTTGTTTTAGCCCCAACTTTGATTTGCAGGGTTTCCCTCTCCTGACTTCAAGCCCTTTGAAGGTGTTTGCTTTAGAGGCCTTTCCTCTGTGAAAAAGTAGCGAGCAGCCTTGGCTGTATAAATCAGTTTGGAAGTGAGTTATAAAGTGCTGAATTTCTCATCTATTAAAATTCCTTGTCCTCCTTTCAGACCCTACAGCTCGCTGTTAAATGAGCTCTTGGGAAGCTGGGGGCTGAAGTCCCTTTCTGCGCTGCAGCAGGAATGTGCTTGCCTGGGAAGATCTAAAAAGCAGAGTCTGATGGATGTTGCCTTTAAAAAAACAATAGGTGAGGTTTTGTTGGTAATTTGGTGAATTTAAAAGCACTTTGTTGTCCTGTGCCAGCCCGGCCTAGGAGGAGGATGTGACCTGACCACCCTGGGGCTTGCTCCCTGCTCAGCTTGGGCAAACCAGTCCCAACCCAGCGCTCTGGCATCACTTGAGGGCTTTGAGTGCTGATTAAGGGTGCCCAAGGGTGATAAGGGTGCCTGAGGATCGGTCCCTCCCCTTTTCTGGTGGTGTCCTGCTGCTGGGAAGGTGTTTAGGAGCCTAATTGGCTGAGGCTTGCAATGAAGTCCCAACCTTCAGGATCCAGGCATCTAAGAGGGTCTCTCTCTGTCTGAGCTGGGCTCCAGCACAACTAGGTTGGTCCCAGGACTGCCATGAGGTTCTCCAGCTGCAGAGAGGTCAAGGCTGAAGATCAGCAAGGCAAAGGGGTTCTCTGACCCTGCTGTCCTCTGGGGCAGGAAGAAGGTGGCTGAGAGTGGAGGGGAAAAGGGAACTAAGAGGATAGGAAGGATTTGCTGGGTTGTCCCTTGAAACTAAGTTGTTTTGCTGACCTGGAGCAGTGTGTGGCACCATACCCACTGTGCAGGGGGTCTGTGGGGCTGGGATGGGGACATCAACCCTGCTGCTCTGTCACCCTCTGCCTCGGTTGCCTGTACATCTCTGCGATGGCTGCCTGCTTTGTCCTCACCCCCTACCGTGGCCCTGTGGTGGTGACCCATCTTGTAGCATCATTTTCTGCCCTCAAGGAAACGAGAGGAGAGCCTGAGGTCAAAGGCTCTGCTGTCCCTGGGTGCTGAAAAATCCATGGGGAGAGGTGGCAGATGCTCCCAGCATAGCACCTCCTAGGCTGCTTCACTGAAACACTCCACCAGCCTGAACGTGGGATTGTTTAGTACCCCTGTCGCTTCTCAGGGACCAGCTGAAGTTGGACGTCGTGACCCTCTCCCACGGGCACATTGCACGGGCACGGCAGCAGCAGGGTTTGTTGCTGCTGGTTGATCTCTGCTGAGCTTCCCCAAGCCAAAACTTGAGGGAAGAGGCTGTGGGAGCTGCTTCCTGCTGAGCCTCAGTGTGCAGACACATGCTGGGCTGTGGTGGGTGCCCAGGATGGCTCTGCAGGCTGCTCACTCCGGGCAAGAGGTCTCAGAGCACAGTAAACTGTATTTCTAACTCTCTTTGCCATGTGGTTAACATTAGTTTCTGCTCATAGTTACAAGCAAAACTGGGCTTCAAGTGGGGCCATTGCAGCAGACGTTTGGCTGTGTCCCACCCAGGCTGACTGAAAAGACTCATCTTTTCTGGTTTAATCGGGACCACAGAAAAGTCCAGGTTGCTGGAAGCATTCTTAAAATGAGCCTGGAGAGCAGAGACTGTGGTTCTCAGGAGCTACTGAGCAAACATGCAGCATTTATTAGAGCAGCACGACCCTCTCTTCTTCTGTTCCCTGCAAAATAAAAGCTTGAAACAGAGGGAGTGGGCAGAGCCATTTGCTGAACCTGCATATCTATTTTTACTCCCCTGCTCCATAATGTTCCTAGAATAATTTTTTTTTAGGGCACAGCAGGGTAGGAAAAAAGAAATAGTGCTGATGGCATCTCTGCTATCCCCATTGTGCTGAGAGGAAAGAGGGCAGCTGCTTTGCTGACCTGTCACTTGCATAAACCCGCATTCCAGGTACAGATGCCATTTGCTCACTGGGGTTCGTTTGGTGAAATGGCCACCGGTAGTTATATATAGATCCTGCCCGGCTTGCCAAGTTGCTTTAAATTCTTGTAAGCTGAATGAAAGCTGGAAGGGGCTGGGAAAGGATCAGCTTGAAAAATAGAGCCGCTAATCTGGCGGTGTCTGCGGGAGCGCCTGCCGGGATGCCCCGGCCCCGCGGGGAGGGGAGCAGGTGGGTCCCCGCGGCTGCCCCGCGGAGCTGAGGCTGCTGCTGGCCTGCCAGGGCCTTGAGTGATGAGGGAAGGCTGGGAGAAATATTTATAGCTTGTCTCAGAGCTGGGCCCGGGGGGCTGTCGCTGTCCCAGGGATGTGAAGGGCACAAGTGTTCGGGGCAGCTCCCTGAGGACAGCGAGGCGCGGACCAGGAGCGCTGAGGGTCAGGCCAAGGGTCTGCAGCACGGGTCCAGCGCTGTTACACACTGAGCAGCCACCCTCTTGTTTACCCAAGCTGCTCTTGAGGATTGCATATTTTTCCTTCTTCAGTTATGCCCCAAAGCCTCCTCAAAACAAAAGTTGGGTTGAGGTGGGAAAATGTTGCCCTCTCCCTGTGTCCAGTTCTGGGCCCTTCACTACAAGATGGATACAGAGGTGCTGGACTGTGGCTAGTGACAGGCAACAAAGCTGGGGAAGGGTCTGGAGCACAAGTCTGATGAGGAGAGGCTGAGGGAGTTGGGAGTGTTCAGCCTAGAGAAGAGGAGGCTGAGAGGAGACGTGATCACTCTCTGCAACTGCCTCAAGGGGTCTTGTAGTGAGGGTGGAGGTCTGTCTTTTCTCTCTAGTAACAAATAATAGAACACAAGGAAATGGATTTAAGTTGCACCAGGGGAAAATTAGACTGGACATTAGGAAGAACTTTTTCACTGAGAGGGTTGTTAAACATTGGAACAGGCAGCCCAGGGAGGTGGTGGAGTCACCATCCTTGGAGACAGTCAAAAGATGCGTAGATGAAGAGCTGAGGGACATGGATTAGTGATGGGTTTGGCAGTGTGAGGTGGCTGGTTTGACTTGACGGTCTGAAAGGTCTTTTCCAATCGTAATGATTCCAGGAGTCTATGATTCCCAGCAGCCAGGCCCACAGCTGCCCCAGGCATCTGTTCTCTTCCCCTGGAGGTTTTGGGAAGTGGCCAGCAGGGACTGGATTTGATGTTAGTTCTTCTGACTATTCCCTCTAAATTAGTATTATTTTTTTTTTCATTCTGAAAATCCTGTGAACATTTAGGGTGCTTTTCACTTTTCCTGGAATGGAACAGATTGTGTTTATCTCCATCAGAATTCAAGTCTCTGCTCGATACTTCACTAATCATGCTGCTGAGTTGCAGCAGGTCCTTCCGTAGAGAAGGGAGCCAGCACCTGGGCAGAACTCAGTGCATCCCTTCTGCTGCATGCAGGGAAAGGTGTGTGTATCTCCTCTGGCAGGAGCATCACTTCTCCACGGTGATGCTGGGAGGTTTAGGATGGATTTTTTTTCAGGTTTAAGGAAGATGTAGCTTTCCAGAGGCTGCTTCCACAGCACACCTGCCCTCGGCAGCCACTGCAAGCAGGGAGGTTTCATTCCTCAAGCCTGACTTCATTGCTGCCTGGGGATTATTTGACTCTCCAATGATACACGCCTCAATTGCTTTGTTTTCAGCCACTTCTGCTGGCAACTTTTGATTCCTCCCAAGGGTATCAGGACATTTTGCTGACAAAATCCCCCATCTGTTCCTGTGCATGGATGCAGGCCACGCACTCATCTGCCTCGAGATTGCCCCAGTGTATCTGTGTCCAGGAGCTGTGGCTTTGTTCCTCAGTGAAGTCTGAATTTGGTTTCAACTCAGACAAATTCCTTCTTTCCTCCTCCTTGGACTGCCAGGCCCAGTGCTGAGACCAGCCAGGTCTGGAATCCCTGGGCAAAAAAGTCAGAGCTATCAAAATTGACACTAAATTAGTCTTATTGCCATTACTGCTTCCTGCAGTGAAATAGATTGATACATGTATGCATCAGCAGGCCGTTTCTGTGTTCCTCTGCAGTGGACACTTGCCACCTGCTGAAGTGGGCACACAGTTCCCTTGATGGTCAGTCTTTGCTCTGGAAGAGGTAGGTGACCACAATGTGGGTATATCTTGCTTGTCTCCAGCCTGCTGGTAGCCCAGCCTTTCAGTAAACTCTGATAGTGTAAAAAAATGTGGCTAAAATGTTCTTCTTTTCATTTTCTTTTAAAGCCTCGTGGCTTGGGCAGCTTCTCGTGGTGTTTTCAGAGCTCCTTGTCTGTGCCCTTTTCATGGGGATCCAAAGCTGATCAAACACAGGCTGCTGTGTGTTGGTGAGGAGGGTCCTCTGCTGTTCTGCTGGCACCCTGGGATTCAAGGCAACATTACCCAGATATTTCAGAAAGTTTTGTGGGTTTTTTTTTCTCTCTAAAGAAAGCAAAATGTCCCAAGTATCTCAGGTGACTGAAATCCACAGGAGATGATGAAATCTGTGCTGGTATCTGGACGTTTCTCTTGAGCCAGTGCTCTCAGATTGGTCAGATAATGCTGCTCCTGTGGTGCTGAAGGTAGCTGGTACTGTTGGTGGAACAGTAAGGCCAGGGTGTCTTTGATGTGCTTTGCTCCAAATTCCTTGGCTGTCTGTGCTGGTATCTGTGTTGTAAATTATTTGGAGGGATTCCCAGTAAATTTGATTAAAGTTGTCATTTTATTAGTTGAAATACAACTAAGTAATAAGCTTTCATGAGGTGGCCCCAGGTCAAAGCACAACTGCAGTTGGCCTGTCCAGGCTCAGACGTCTGCAAGAAACACTCAGGTTTGCATTCCCACTTTTACTACATTTTTTTTCCTGTCAGCCAATATTGTGAGGTCAGAAGCACCAACTGCATCAGTCTCTGCCCAGAGAAGGGGTGAGTCTTGGTGGGAAACAGGATTTCAAGGATGACTTTGAGCCAATTTCAGCCTTAGGTGACTAGGACTGAAGTTGTTCTCTGACCATTCCATCCTGACATGGCTCGTGCAGAGCATCTGAGCGTGGCCTATTCTGCCTCAGAGCCTGGTATGGGAGGTTAGGCACCAAAACCGTTGTACACCCCCACACCTACATCCTCTGTACCTCCAGGACAGAGTATGGCTGTACCTGTATGTTCCCATTGCTGACATGGGTATGAGGGCAGGTCTCACTCTCACAGGATCCCTTTGATTGAAGGGAGTCGTGCTCATGGGCTGCAGCAGCCTTCAGAGCCCTGAGCAGGGACCCATCTTCAAGATCCTCCTCCATCAAGAGAGGAGAACGTGGACCCCTGAGCAATGTCTGTGCTATTTGGTGGGGTTCTGCTGCTACAACTTCAATGTGAACCATTGGCTTTGTGTTAAAAACACACATACATATATACATCTCTGTAACTTCTACAATGGCCATGTCCTTTGAAACGTCACTTTCTGAAGTGTCTGCCTAGAAAAAAGTCTGATTTGTTCTTCAGGGGGCTCTTGCTCAGTCCTGCAGCGAGCAGCAGTACAGCCCATGGATGCTGCAGGTGCAGGAAGGCAGAGGTTTGCTTTTTAGCCCAGGTCAGGCACATTTATCATGTAACGATGGCGGGGGAAAGAGCTAATAGATGGACACTCTGTGCATAGGTGGTGTGGTGAAGTCGGTGCCCTGCAGCTGCCTTGTTGAGTGCAATAAAAATATATTTGGGTTCTTAAGATGTTGACCAATGGTTTTGGGAAACAGATGATTGATTCACACAGCTGAGAAACGGGGATTGTAATGTGTTTTGCCAGAGGAGACCAGTTTGACGGATGAGTTCATTTAAGGATTATGCTATAGATAGAGCTGTTGACAGAATGAATTTGTTTTTATTTTTCATCAGTAGGTATAACACAAAGCAGAACTAATTGAAAGTAGTTTCCTTGTGGCATCTGGTTGTGTTCCTTGCTTTAAGTCTTTCACACGCTGTAAAATTACACCAAGGGCTTTTCTTCACTTCCATTTGCTTTCCAAGTTTTCCATCACCGCTTTTCCAACGGGTTCCCAAGTGTGTGGGACACGTTAAGAACTCGCAGGCTACACGAGGAATGGAGCTTGGCCCTCATTTCTGCTTTGTTGCACACACGTCCTAGTGCACATCACAAATCCACGCCTGGAGCAGATGTGCTGAGGTGTCCTCAGGGCTGACAGCAAAGCTGAAACACAAACACCCTCCCAGGTATTTCTGATGGCGTTTTAAACTGTGACCTGTGCTAAATATCACCCCTACATGGACTGATCTTCTGTGAAAGGCCCAAACCTGGAAGGTGATTATGTTTACCCAAGGAGGTGTTCTGAGGTTGAAGGCAAGCGTTGACTTCAGTTCTGGAAATAGCTTTTCCGAGCAGCCAGAGATAACAAATGTTGGTGTTTCTTCAGGGGTTTGGCTGGCTGCAGTCCCAGCTCTCCTGGCTGGCCAGCTTCTCTCCTGTGGGGCTCAGGCTGAGGGTCGCAGCTCCATGGGCGGTTTGCGGCACTTACAGGGGCTCCACTGGGATCTCTGAGCTGAGATCATGCACAAGGCTATCGGGGTAGAAAACTGGACCCTGTGCTTTAAACCCATCCTACACATTTGATCTGTGGCTTCTGGCTTGGTTTTGGTTTTGTTTTTTTTTTGTTGGGGTCTTTTTTTCTTCTCTCTCTTTCTTTTCCAGTTGTGGTCAAATAAGAGTTTTCCAGCGCTGACTGACGTAATGCCAAAGGACAGGAATGCAGCAAGCGCAGCGGCGCCTGCCAAACCAACAGGCTAGCAATTGCAAAGGAGAAAAAGACCCCCAGGCCTCTGCCACTGAGTCCCAGTACCTGAGGAGAAGAGTCCATGTGATTTCTGGATTACATTGCAGGCTGAATTCTAGCCTTCCCTTGGCCTTAGACCCTGAACTTTAAGCACCGGCCAAAACATAATCCGAATCTGAGCATGGGCTATTGGTCTATCTCGTCTTCTGCCCATCATATGTGCAGTCATTCAACAGAAGCTGAAATGCCTCTTCTCTGCCAAGAGCCGTTGGGTTTCCAAACAACTACATCAGCTTGGTGAGTGATGGAGTTTCCATCAACTGCTGTAGGCCAAATGCAGTCATCTGAATTCAGGTCTTGGCAGGTAGAGGAACTTGGAGTTGTCAATGACTTTTTATATGAAATTGCACTTAATTACAGTCTCTCGTTCCGTGCTTTAGTTTTGTTAAGGCTCTTGGAATTGCAGATGAATGGGAGCTTTTTGTTCCCCGCTAATGAGATTTTCTGTTCTGTAATTGACCTTTGAAATAATTTAGTCTGGGATCGGATCTGGGTTAAATATAGCTGGTTATTTTCACTCCCAGTATGTAATACACCAAAGAAGCCAGGTATCCTTTGAATGTGTTTTGCCAAGCGCTGGGGCGATGTGCAGGTATGAATTTATAAACATTTGTGCTCTGTGTATGAAAATGATGCTTCCAAAATCAAGTATTTTCTCTCCTGTGGCAAAATATTTGTACAAAATGTAGTGTTAAGAGTTTCCAAACAATAGGCAGTTCAAAGACAGTGAGGCACTTCTTGGAAAGAAGCTAGCAAGGAGGGGACACGGATTGAGCCCCTGGGAGCTGTGAAGTGAATGTGGAGCTGTTACTCACTTTGTCCCATAAAACCAGGACTAGAACATGCCTAAAGAAATTGCCCAGCAGCAAGGTTCAAGGAAGCTAAAGGACATACTTTTCTAACAGGCTTCAAGGTGCTGCAGAACACTTCACTAGGGATGTGCTGGTGGCTGGTGCTTTCAAAGGATGGGATTAAACAAACTCATGGCAAAGAGCACAAACGGTGCCTGTTCCCCACAGAAGCTGTATGGATGTAACGGCTGTTTTAACCTTAAACTACCATGGGCTAGAGGCTGGATGGGTGTAGGACAACTGCTCTTCCCTTTCTGATATCTGTTTCCAAGGCATTTATTACTGACTGCTCTCAGAGGTGAGATGCTGAGCTCCTGTTCTTATTAAATATGATCATTCTTATCTCTCTAATTTCTATGAGAAGCCCATGAATTCAAAGGAACTACTGCCTGCAAAACAGAGGCAAGATCCCACAGCTTCTCGTCTCCAATCCCTCGCCTAAGGCTGATTTCAGTTCAAAAAAAGAACAACAAAAAAGGGAGAATAAATTCAAAGTATTTGGCAGCAGTTTCCTCTGTGCTTCCCAGACAAAAAGTCCCTCTCCCTTGACCTTCTCTTCCCTTCTTGACAGCAGAGACACACCATCCAACCTGGGAACCCCTTATCTTTCCATATTCCAGAGATGGGAAATATTTAGCTGATTTTTTTTTTCCCCCTGAGCATGTTACTTCAGCTTCCAGTTTTAGAGCCTACAGGCCAAACCAGTGCCAAGAGGAGTCACAAATACCAGTGCCCCGCAGTATCAACCCTCAGGGTTCTGAATGCGTTGACTAAAGTGATGACACAAGCTCTGGGGACAGTGCTTTGAGCTATGAGGTCTCCCCTCCAGTGATGCTCCTTGTCCTGCAGACTGTTCTGCTGGAAGGTTTTTTCAAGTAGATGCTTCTGACAGCACCTAGCATACAAGGATGTATCTTTATGGCATTAAAATGGGAGAAATAGAGCCAGGTGAGGAATTTGTGATATTTTTGCCTCTGAAAGATGTTGCTGGGATAGCTGGGTACTGTGATAAAACCTTAGATTAGCTAGTGAGAGTTTAGGCACGGTCATGCTTGTACAGTCTTGCAGTGTATAGGAACAGGGCCAGACTCCTGTAAGCAGATGAATCCTGGGCTGGTGCTCATAGCTGCTGATGTTTTAGGAGCCACCAGGAAGACACCTGGGCAGCAGAATGTCAATACTCAGCCAGGGCACATTTGCATACTATGCAAATGCAGTGATTTGGAGCCAGTTCTTCCCTTGCAGGCCTCTGCTCCCTAGAGAGAAACAAAAAAAAGCCCCCAAGCAGCTGCTGAATCCCATCCATGAAATGAAAAACTGTCTGGGGGAACCAAGTCTTATGCAGCGGAGGAACCTTCTGTTCTGAGAGAGCCAATGAGTTTGAGTGGTGGCTTGGCAGTGCCAGGACTGAGGACTTTCTCATTCCTCTAAAGGCCAGGGCAAGAGGCAATCTGCTTAATGCAGGAGATACCCACCGAGGGAGCTGCTCCCTGTGAACTTGCCCACTGTCTCCTTGAGCAGGAACAGCTTGGAAAGAACTTGAGATTGTGAGCAGGAACAGCTTGAATATAATTTCACTTGCTCACATTCTTCCTATGTGCCTTTTGTGTCCCACACACTGCTTCTCATTGCATGTTTGGTACTGGAACAAGGCCCTTTATTTGCTTGTTCCGGGCTCAAAGCCGCAGCCTCCCTCAGGAGCCGTCTCTGGTTGATCACTGCGCTGCTCTTTATGAAGCCATTTACACCAGATTCCTCCTCAGTTGCATGGTGCATGTGTCTCAGATGGGTATAAAAAAGTGTCTGGAGTAGACCAGCAACACATCTGCTCTGTTTCCTACTGCATGCTCTTCTTCAGAATGACAGACTTGGTAGGCAGAGCTCCAGAAGGACTTCCACTGCCCTTATATTTTCCCTTGCCATCAAGGTGAGACAGTGCAAAAAGATCAGCCCGAGTCCAGAAAGCGTGGCTGCAGCAGTAAGAGTGAAGATAGCATATCTCTGCGTTCTTTTTAAGTATTTAATACCCAAATGCCATGTCATCCCATCTGCAGGGGGTAGAAGAACTCTGAAAACATCTCCTTTGTTGTGAAATGAAAAAGTAGGGAAATGGGATGGAAGGAAGAGGTACAGATGACCCATTCTCAAAGAGGAAAACATGACCTCTGGTCCTCTCATCTGACAGCCTGTGATCTGAGCCATCAAATTCCCTTCCCCTACTGCTGCTGCTGCTCATTTTTAGGGGGTGCAAAGACCTGTTAACTCAGCCCCACCAGTGCCACTTGGCAGCTGTGGCGATTTACAGCAGAAAAGACTCATCGCCTGCAGCTGTCAAGGCAGGATCCCCAGCGTCATTGGAAAGACTTTTGCTCTTCCAGATGATTTACTGTGGAAGCACAAGGTGGCCATTTTCTCTCTGTTTCCTCTCTTCTTTGCCCGTGACAGCCTGGATCCCACATATGCAACCCCCTTCCAGGGCTCCGGCATCAAGCGAGCGAGACGAGAGCGGCTCCGTCTGCGTGAGCTCCCCTGGAGCAGGCTGCTGGCAGAAGGCTGTGTGAGCCCCTCCAAGCTTCCCCCCCTAAGCAGGCTGCTGGCTGAGGGCTGTGTGTAACCAATCACCATGTCCATTTTGTTGGCACCTCCAGCCTCCCACGCGGTGCCTGAAGCTCAGCAGGCACCTCACGCCTGCTAATGGCGCTGCGGCTCAGCCAATCAAGCGGTTATTTACGGCAGGCACGTCTCAAAACTCTCGGGTCAAGTTTTCCTAGCCTGACGTATTTTTGTTCAGAGGAACACATAAATCCTCTCCTGCCATTTGCAGCTTAAACCTTCTGAGTGTGAAGTTAATGGGTTAAAGTTTCTAGCAGTCGCAGCAAACCGTATTTTAAAGGGTCGTTCTCCTGACTCTTTGGGGCTCGGGCACTTCTGAGTCATGAATCAGTTCACACTGCAAGATTTATAGGCACTGCGTTCTCCTTTTGGTGTCCTTTAGCTCCCGAGCTTGAAGTCATAACCAAGGAAATTGAGACCTCTCCACTGTTGTAGTGTTTTTCTGTTTAAGGTGCTTCTCTGCAAAGTCAGAACAACATCTTCATTAGGTGCTCTGAAGCCAGATATAAGAGGTGTGGAATTCCTGCACTTGCAGAGTTTGATCCCCCAGTTCCAGAATTCATAGAATCAGTACAGCTGAGAATGGCCTTTCAAGTCATCAAGTCCAACCACTCACCTCACATGGTCAAGCCCATCCCTAAGCCATCTCTCTCAGCACCTCAGCTATGCTATACCTCCAGGGCTAGGGACTCCATCATCTCCCTGGGCAGCCTGCACTAGTGTTTAACAACCCTCTTAGTGAATAAGTTCTTCCTTATCTCCAATCTAAACCTCCTCTGGAGCAACTTGAGTCCATTTCCTTATGTTTTATCATTCACATTCATAAGCTCATCAATGGCAGGATGAAGCACTTGTGTAAAGTGAACTCTGTTTTTTCTTACCAAGCCTCTAAAGACCACAGTGGTCCAGTTATCCAGAGCTGCATGTGTCTAGGTGCCACAGCAATATGATTCAAACTTGACTAGAAGGCTTCCCAATCTTGAAGTCTTAAGCACTAGCCACCAAGGAACAAGTATTTATATCAGCACCTACTATTCACAAAGGACATTTTGGTCAGTCAGAAAGCATGGGGTGATTCCTGGGCACGCTGTTTATGAGTGGATGAGGCAGGATCAGACATCTTTCTGTTCAGCCTGTACTGGGATCTATGTGCATGTTTAGAAGTGAGGAAAAAAAAAAAGTCTATTGTAAAATCAAGTGAGGGAAATGAAAATAAATCCAGTTTCTGAAGCCATGAGCACTGTGCTACAGGGATGTGAACAATAAATAAAGGAAAGTAACTGTTAATGACACAAAATGGAGGTTTTGTTTGGTCCCGTGTCAGAAAATAAGCCTTTTCCTCATGGTAAGCAATCCTGTAACTGATAACAGACTGCAAACACACCTTCAGCTTCCAACATTTCTGGAATTTGGAGAAGATAATCTAACAAATCAAAGCTCTCCAAGTGGTTTTGCCCCCAAGACTTAATTTTCAGTCTAATTCAGGCGATGATAGAAAATATCTGCCCATCAAAATTTGGATTGATCCACGAAATTCCACATAGATAAAACCAGAGGGACCTGTCTCTGTTGCCAGGAGCCTGTGCAGAACAGTATGGGATTCGTTGTCTTCCTTTTCCCAGAGCTCTCAGAAGAAGTGACTGGACCTGACGAACAGTGATGAGCCAGTTGTGAAGATCAGGACGAATGTGACAATATGAATCCAGCCCTAGAGTTAATGTTTCTTTCAGTTTTTCATGGAAACAAACTCAGTACCTGTCAGAGTACCTTGGATTTTCTCAGTGTACAGCCCATGTAAAGTGAATCCCCTCGTTCTCAGACCCCATTGACTTTTCCAGTCCTTCCCAGCCCTCCAAGGTAGTCATTTACAGACCTTGTACCCCAAAGAATAAGCTCAAATCTTGACATCAAGTCTTCCAGCCCACGTGGGCCTATTTGGATGACAGAACAGGAGAACAGGTCTAATGCCCCCAGCCTTGCCCCAGGAAGGGTCAGCTCCACCTTCTGCATGCAGCCTGCTCTGAAGGGACCATCAGCTCTGTTGTTTCTCTGGAGGAGAGGAGAGAGACTGACTTTTGGAGCTGTCTTAAAATGTACCAAAACTATCTGGACTACCAGTTGCCAGAGTTGGCTTAGGTAGGTTCATTAAGGTAAACACTCTGGAAATGGTGAAGGCCCATGGCCTTCATGGTATTGATGATGACTTCTGCTGATAAGAGGATGATGTCCACCTAAGATGACTTGGTGTTTGCAAGATATTGTGGCATTTCTCTGTTTCACAGATGGAAACTACTTAAGCTGTGCAATTTTTTAAGGCATGGGCATTTGAGAGCAGAAGCAGAAACTAATGAGAAGATGTAAACACTGAAGTATTAACCCTTGAGTGACCTCCGAAACTGCTGCATTGGGGAACGTGGAGCTTAAAAAAAAGGAAGAAATTCCTTTTATGGTCCTTCTATAGGTGGTTTCATGAGTATTTTCAAAGATGAGCAGGTCCTTGGTGAAAGTCCAGGCAGGTACCTGGAGGTGCTGTGGAGAGTGAAGGTTCCTTGGCTGCAGTGTTGTGTTATCAGCTCCGCAGCTGCGCAGGGAACATCACCGTGTGTGGTGGAAGTTTTAAAACCCATTTTCATCACCATGATTAAATACTTATTACATGAGTCAGCCATACGGGCTTCATTAAAGCAGTGAACTCAGAGGAGCCTCCTCATCTGTTTATGAAAGCCATCTGGAGGTAGGGATGGCTCCAGAGCAGGAGGATGAATGCAGCTCAGTGTGACAGAAGCCCCGTTCGCCGCTCAGGAGTCTGCCTGCACCAACCCTTCCCGCACTCCTCGCCCTACACTCAGGGAAATGGGCTTTTATTTTTCTTTCTGCACATTTCTGGGCAAAGAACCAAAGCCTGACATGACTTTGACAGTGAGACTTTAAAGATACCCTGTCGGAATGTGACACAGGCACCTTTTTTTTTCTGGTGGCAGGATATAACACAGCTTTAAAAAAAAAAAAAAAAAAAGAAATTTGAAAGAAAAATTAGATGCAAGCTTTTCCACTGGAGGGAAATGTACCTTGAAAGGAAAGGCTTAATGAACTTTAACCAGCCTTCCAAGATCTTTATTAGTTGCCCCTTTATCAAATTAAATTCACACTGTGCTAGGCAGCTTAAGTACTGCAAGTTGATGTCATGTGCTAAGTGCCAAAGTAGGCTTTAATTGGCTGTTTAAATGAGAAAAGGGGTCCTGCTGTGCAGCACATGCACGTCCACACACACATGTAGGGCTGGGGCAGGCAGGAAGGAGCCTGGCTCCTGCTCTCCCCCCTGCTAAAATAGCAAAACGAGGTACCAGAGTTTTCTTGTGCTAGCTGGAAAGGTTTTACTCTGGGTTGGCTTGAGCCTGTTCTCTACCAGGCCAAATAGAATCACGGAATCATAGAATGGTAGGGGTGGAAGGGACTTTTAGAGATCATCCAGTCCAACCTCCCTGCTAAAGAAGGTCCACTTAGATCAGGTCACACAGGAATGTGTCACACAGGTGGGTTTTGTAGACCTTCAAGGAAGGAGCCTCCACACCCTCCCTGGGCAGCCTGGGCCAGGGCTCCCTCACCTCACAGTGAAATAGTTTTTCCCTTATGTCTAAATGGAACTTTTTGTGTTCCAGCTTCATCCCATCACCCCCTGTCTTGTTGCTGGCTACTATAGAAAAAAGGGATGCCCCAACCTCCTGACACTCACCAGTTAGATATTTGTATATATTATTGAGATCAAATAGCTGCAGGAAAGTGTGTATGAAGGTCCTTAAGCTCTGTCCCCAGGGCTGTAGGTGAAGGAAGGTGACTTGACCATGGTTGTGAGCTGATGGGCTAAAAGGTACACTGGGAGGAGAGGCTCATTACAGGAATGTGGTCCCATGGAGTTACTCAGAGCTACCTCTCCCTGAGCAGCGTTCCTGAGACATGGCTGCCCGTCCACCCGGCAGGGTTTTAATAAGGAGTTTTTGTATTGGTCACAGCTCTGTTTCATGGATCACAAATTAGTCTCAGATGTCAACAGGAGTAGCCAGAGCAGTAAAGGTCAGATGAAGATGAACAGGTCACTTGTCCTCCAGAAGAATTTTGATCTTAAAAATACCTGATGGGGCAGCGGCGGTGTCTGCGCAAAGACAGCTCTGCCACTGAAATGGGGAGTCCTTTGCCTTCCTGAGGGGAAGCTCTGGCCTCCTGAGAGGAGCAGTCAGTCACACACAGAGAAATCCCGCTGGGATGGCTTCAGTGGGATCACTCACAGAGCTGAACGCACTAACCCTCTGCGAGAGGAATGAAAAATGAAATGGCAGTGGTGTTTCTTACCGCTGCAGCCCAGATGTAACGAGGGTAGAAGTGGTGCTGGAACTTGCTAAATTTCAACAGTTCCTCAAAAAAATGTGATTGCAGAAGCTTGTTAGAGAGATAGTGTTAACATCTAGTCCCAGTATAACTGGGCCCAATGAGTGGCAAGGCTCCTGAGCATCCTGCTGTGCTCATGCAGCTGCATCCTCCCCTGCTGCTCTTTCTCACTGCCGATGCTCAGCCTTTTCTGGAGCTGCCATGGTGCCAAGCTCTGCTGCTGCTGCCTGAAAACAACTTCTCTGCTCATCCTGACCCATGGTGCTGAGCAGCAATGATAGCCTTCAGATGGTGTCCCACTGTGCCCAGGACTGGGGAGCAAAGGCTTCTGAGCACCCTCAGAAGCCACCCCTGCTTTCATGCTGGTGGTGCTGGGGGGATTTTGCAGGAGGGAACAATGACATCACAGCGGCATCATGGACCACAACTCTCTCTCTTTTCCTACTTTGTTACTCATGCAAAAAGCATTTCTCCCCTACTAAAAAGCCTTGAGGCAGATCCATCACGCTCCCTTCCTCTCCCTCTCTCTTCTCCTTCCCCTGCCTTCACTTCCAGCCTTTGTCTGGTTTCCTCCCAGCTCATCACATTCTCCTCCCTGTGTCTTCCTTCTCCTTCTTCCTTTCCTACAGACAGGTGAGCCACCCGCTTCCCCATTAAGCTGGACAGTCTGGGGGACTCCTGTCTCCTCTCTGCAACTTGCAGCTGATTTTATCTGTCCCCAGGGGATGGTTTCCATGAGGCAGCAGTCAGCCTGGAGGTGCAGAGGCTTCCGGCCCTCGCACTCGCTCGCGTTCCAGCATTAAAGATAATGGATACAATGGAAAATCAATGGAGAATATGTAACTCTATCCCCTTCATAGCTTCATATTGCATTACACCCTGGCCTTCAGAAACATAAAAATGATATATGGCTGAACTTGGCAGGGAAAAAGAACACAGGAAACGAGTATCTTTGGTAAGAATCAGAGTCTAGGTATAAACTATTGTCATGGGTTTGTGTGGGGCCGTTTCTGGTTGACAGGGAAGGGGTTGTAAAGATGGCCTGGATCACGACACCTATATAAGCAAATCAGCCTGAATATCTCCTGCTCTTCATGAAATTTCACTGCATCATTGTTTTCCAGTTGTTTTCGAGAGTGTAAACAATAAATCAAGGCTTTGTTCGTATTACAGATTTCCCTTGAGTGCGATGAGAGACAGAAGATGACTGCTTGAGTTTCCAGCCTCAGCCAGACACCACATTTGTCAGAAACACTGCTCTGTGTTTTTATATTGTATCAGTGGAAGGAAATTCTTGGTGCTGCTGTCTGCCCTTTGGTCAGGAGCATATTCTGCACCTTGGCCAATGTGCCTTTGTGGTGCACCCACCTGCACTTTTTCGAGGAGCTCATCTAATTACAGAGTAGATGAGCCAGGCTGCATTTCCTACGGGCTGTCTTCAAACATAGGAAGTTATTAATACTGATTAGCTGAAAAAGTCCAGGTCTTCACCGTGACCTTTGCTGGCTAATATTAGACACACCTTTTATACTTTAAGGTGTGATGGCTGATAAGAACCAGTAGTTCAGCAGCTGAGGTTTTTACGGCAGTGGGTGCACTGTGGGACAGACTGTCCCAAGAGGGTTTTGGTTTTTTTCCTGACACCTTTGAATGAATTCAAGCAGACAGACTGGAATAAGAATGGCAACTGAAGGTAGACGGCCCAGCTGGGGATGTGGGTGTCCCTTAGGGAATGATGAGGGAGCGTCACGGCGCTGCCTCTGCTCTCGGGTGCTGGCAGCAGAAGAGAGGTATTGGGAAACATTCCTTTCAATAGAAAGAAATATCTCCCCAAAGGAGAGCTGAAAGCTCCCAGGAGATGTTGTAAGGCTTAAGCTTGGAGGAAGATGAAAAGAAACTTGGCTATTTAATGAGAATTTAGCAGCTGTAGCTAAAATCTAACAATGTGCATGACAGAGACCTACTAGGGGCAGGAGGGGTCTCTGCATGGCCCCAGGGACAGCCAGAACTTGGAGGCAGACAGGAATCTGTTTGACAATCCCTCTTTCACCCTTTGCTTGTCCTCTTTGTGCAGACTGGCTGGGCCAGAGTTGGTGGGTAAGGTCTCAGCATCGTGCTGGGGTTGTGGTGGCTCCTCAGGACTCCCACGCTAACCTAAGCTCCCCTACTTATCATCACTCCAAGTGGAGAGATGGAAAAGGTGATGTGCAGTGGCACAGGGGATGGATGGATGGATGGATGGATGGATGGATGGATGGATGGATGGATGGGACTGCTGTGGCAACAATCAGCTCTGCTTGTGCCTGACCCTTGCATGGGGAGACGTAAATCTGCCTGAGCAGAGTGACTGTGGCTCAGATAGAGACACCTGGCCTAGCTCTGATGAGGCAGCAAACGGGTGGGAATAACAAGGCTCCTCTGATGACAACAGGGACTTAGCTGGGGGCATGTGGAAAATATTTGGGTGACAAATCAGAAGGGAAAAAAGAGGGGCAGAAAACAGGGGCAGATGTACAGGGACATGAAGATGCATCCAGGCCGTGCAAAGGGGAATATGGAACGCAGCCAGAACATTTGTGAGATATAAGTGATTATACCTCATAAAACAGGTAAAATAATAAAGTCCCAGCCACCAGAATTGGAAGGCAGGGAGACAGAGATTAAATGCTTTAAACAGTCACAAACCAAATCTTGTATCACAGATTCCTTGCTGTTTTATCTCTTGATTTATTTCACTTTTGCAAACCACAGAAAAATCGTACGTGATGGTTTTTCCTTTCCAGTTCCCACTACTGAGCTTGCGAAGCTTGCCAAACGAGGAGAACTTCACAGAAATCAAGAAGAAAAAGCTTCCTGGCTGGCTGGATTTTCCATTGCTTTCTCAGCTGCACCGTGGTGGTTCCTCTAATTTATTCTGCAACCAGAGGGGACAACTGCTCACAGCACAGGCACACACATGGCACCGTAGCTGCTCTGCAATCTAAGGAGGGTTGATTTTAGGTGAAAGGATTGGGTTCTGCTGGCACCCTGGCTAAGTGAGGAATGCCTTTACTGAGGACTGTAGCTTTGCATGAGCATAACCTGGTGAAAGGAGGGAAAGCAGCCTGAAAAAACCCTTTCCTCATGAGCTCCCTCGGGTTTATATTCTCAGTCACAATTGCAGCGTCCATCATACCGACAGGAAATTACGCTTCCTTTCTCCCTCGCTTTCCTGGGTTAGATTTCAGCTCCTCCTGTGCAATACCAGCTAGTACAGATCAAGTTATTTCACAGCATCAAGTCAGTGCTTCTCCAAATAATTTAACTAACGTTTATAACACCATCCCCTGTAAGAGGGATAGGTATTATCCTCATTTTACGGGTGTGAAAACCCAGGCACTTTGGTCATGGTGTTGAAAGGAAATTACGTTCAACTGGCTGCCTGGAATTCATGTAACTTATCCCACTTCTTGACTGTAGATAAGAGTTCATGCAGTCATGCTCTATAAATAGCTGCCTGCAAGCGTATGTAGGCTCCACACAAGTGCAAAACTCCTACCTTTCCCTCAGACTTTATTCAGTGTCTGAATGTATCCTCATCATGCCTAGTTCTGCCGTCTTTGGTCTAAAAGCCCACAACTTGAGTCGAATGTACAAACTTGGGTAACAGTCTGCTTGCCCCCCCTTTCACCAGGTTGTGCTCATGCAAAGCCACATTCCTCAGTGAAGGCATTCCTCACTCAGCCAGGGTGAGAGCAGAACCCAAACTGCCAGAAATAGGGCTTCTGCTGCCTAGTCCCGACCTGTGCTTTTCATGGCTCACTTGCAGATGAGATGGAAAATCTGAGCTGCTTTGGCCAGAAGCCTATCCTGGATTTGGATTCTTCTTTTTTTACTTTTTCCTCAAACAATATGTGCAATCACTGCTCTGCTTTGCTACACAGAAAAAGCAAGATACTCCCATATTTCTGAATGCAGGGACTGGGATGGGTCTGATTTATCAAGTAAAATGGCATGCACAGAAGTAGGCAAGAAAGAGGGAGAAAAAAACAGCAAGAAGCTACTTCTAGGGAATCAGGAAAAAAACCCCACAGAGGGTAGGATTTCTTTCTTAGTGAATTGATTTTTGCCTAGGAACGTTTTAGTCCTCAAACAAATCCAGAAACAGTTGTGAGTTTATGATATATGACTGGTACCTTGAAAGTTGACAGCAGATTGCAACAGACTTAGATGACATTTAGGGAGCTGAAGCCACAGTCACTAAGTTATGTTTTGCAGGGGAAAAAGAAAAATATAGTGCCTGGTGGAAATGTTATGCTGTTGTTGGGTGGCAGCCTGCATTATTATTAGAGATGGCAAGGATCTGTGTGGCATTTGTACTTGAAAGAAGAAATTTTAAGCAACTCAGAGCTTATGGGCTGGGCGCTCCTCTGCTTGCTTTTGTATCACTTGGGTTTCTGTGTGTGCATATTTCAGTGAAGGCAAAAATAGAGCCTCTTTTATTGCAACATTTCACAGAATTTTCCAGCTTAAATGAGCCAGTTTCCAAATCAAAAGGATAAACCCTGACGAAAAGTTGGCTTCTAAATGTGAAATTGTTCATTGTCCACATTCCATTGGCTTTTAAAGGAAAAAAAAAAGCCACCAGAATTCCTATAACGAAGGAAACTCATATTTTACAGGGTGTGCAGCCATCAAATTTACCAGCAAATGGTAAAAAAATTGTGTCAAATTGAGGAGGGTGGGGTTTTATCCTCC
Source organism: Urocolius indicus (assembly GCA_013401255.1). Taxonomy (NCBI): domain Eukaryota; kingdom Metazoa; phylum Chordata; class Aves; order Coliiformes; family Coliidae; genus Urocolius; species Urocolius indicus. The sequence goes on from WBNH01008518.1 coordinate 78,190, forward strand.
ATTTTCCCACACTTCTAGTTGCCTTATTATGCTTGCAGAATGCAAGCAAAGACTCTCAGTGGGTATGAGGGAAATGCTCAGGAATGAAAAATACCTTTGATTTCCAAACCTCTGCTCATCTTTGAGGAGATGTCAGGTCTTCTGTTACTGGTAGCTGTATAAATGTAAGTGATAGGGTGCTGATATAACACCCCTCTCTCCCTCTCAGAGCCTGAACCCAGCACTGTGGTTTGGAGGGGAGGCAGGGGAGAAGGAAGAGCTCTGCATCCACATCTGCATCACTGATGTAGCATCATGTGTTTCCCTCTACTAAAGGGGAAGGAGGGTTTTAGACGGTGGGGAGGTTGCTTGGGACATGTGGGGTGCTCTGGAAACAAGTATGAGATGTCTAAGGTGCCAGCAGCCCCACAGGGTGCCACACAGACAGAGCAGGAGTTAATCTGGAGGGTGAAGGTGTTTAGTACCCTTCTCTTCTCTGAATAAAGCAAGGCCTCGATTATGACAGCAGATTTCACTTTGCCAAATAAGGCTGAGAATTTTCCTAAGTATTTCCAAGGCAGATATTATTTCTGCAGGTTTGAACACTGATTCTTCCCAACCTGAGCCAAAGTGACTCAGATTTTATAACATGGAGCCAGGAAAACTATTTAAGGGGTCTTAATTATAAAGTGCTCTGCAACGATTGGGTTTTTTTGGTAGTATGTAACAGACTACCTGTGACAGGAATAGGCAATGCCCCAACACCTCTCAGTGCTTTTAGAGGGTCCTATATTCCTTTCCAGGTTGACAAGAACAAAAGAGCAAAGCAGACACGTTCAGATAAGCAGTGTTTGGGTTGTGTCCCAAAGACCCAACAGACTTTCAAGCAAGGTGCTCCACTAGAAAGACTGCCTCTAACCCAGAAAATCCTTGACTATAATTGAACAGAGAGGTTGAAGAGAGTGAGGGAGCCCTGGCCGAGGCTGCCCAGAGGGGTTGTGGAGGCTTCTTCCTTGGAGGTCTTCAAGACCTGCCTGGACATGTTCCTGTGCGACTTGATCTAGGTGAATCTGCTTCTGCAGGGCGAGTGGACTAGATGATCTCTAAAGGTCCCTTCCAACCCTACCATTCTATGATTCTATGTGAAGGGATATATGCAGAGATGCTCTTGAGGGTTTATGCCTTCAGGGCCAGTCCCTGCTGCTCACTATGGCTTTTATTTTGTCATAGTGCCATTGAATATGCCGCCACTTCATCTGCTCAGACATTTTACACCGCATAACAAAGCTGCATCACTGGCTCCCTTACAGTATGGGCTGAGGTTTCTTTTCTTTCCAAAAAAACCCAAACTCAAACTNCTATAACGAAGGAAACTCATATTTTACAGGGTGTGCAGCCATCAAATTTACCAGCAAATGGTAAAAAAATTGTGTCAAATTGAGGAGGGTGGGGTTTTATCCTCCATTTTCCCACACTTCTAGTTGCCTTATTATGCTTGCAGAATGCAAGCAAAGACGCTCAGTGGGTATGAGGGAAATGCTCAGGAATGAAAAATACCTTTGATTTCCAAATCTCTGCTCATCTTTGAGGAGATGCCAGGTCTTCTGTTACTGGTAGCTGTATAAATGTAAGTGATAGGGTGCTGATATAACACCCCTCTCTCCCTCTCAGAGCCTGAACCCAGCACTGTGGTTTGGAGGGGAGGCAGGGGAGAAGGAAGAGCTCTGCATCCACATCTGCATCACTGATGTAGCATCATGTGTTTCCCTCTACTAAAGGGGAAGGAGGGTTTTAGACGGTGGGGAGGTTGCTTGGGACATGTGGGGTGCTCTGGAAACAAGTATGAGATGTCTAAGGTGCCAGCAGCCCCACAGGGTGCCACACAGACAGAGCAGGAGTTAATCTGGAGGGTGAAGGTGTTTAGTACCCTTCTCTTCTCTGAATAAAGCAAGGCCTCGATTATGACAGCAGATTTCACTTTGCCAAATAAGGCTGAGAATTTTCCTAAGTATTTCCAAGGCAGATATTATTTCTGCAGGTTTGAACACTGATTCTTCCCAACCTGAGCCAAAGTGACTCAGATTTTATAACATGGAGCCAGGAAAACTATTTAAGGGGTCTTAATTATAAAGTGCTCTGCAACGATTGGGTTTTTTTGGTAGTATGTAACAGACTACCTGTGACAGGAATAGGCAATGCCCCAACACCTCTCAGTGCTTTTAGAGGGTCCTATATTCCTTTCCAGGTTGACAAGAACAAAAGAGCAAAGCAGACACGTTCAGATAAGCAGTGTTTGGGTTGTGTCCCAAAGACCCAACAGACTTTCAAGCAAGGTGCTCCACTAGAAAGACTGCCTCTAACCCAGAAAATCCTTGACTATAATTGAACAGAGAGGTTGAAGAGAGTGAGGGAGCCCTGGCCGAGGCTGCCCAGAGGGGTTGTGGAGGCTTCTTCCTTGGAGGTCTTCAAGACCTGCCTGGACATGTTCCTGTGCGACTTGATCTAGGTGAATCTGCTTCTGCAGGGCGAGTGGACTAGATGATCTCTAAAGGTCCCTTCCAACCCTACCATTCTATGATTCTATGTGAAGGGATATATGCAGAGATGCTCTTGAGGGTTTATGCCTTCAGGGCCAGTCCCTGCTGCTCACTATGGCTTTTATTTTGTCATAGTGCCATTGAATATGCCGCCACTTCATCTGCTCAGACATTTTACACCGCATAACAAAGCTGCATCACTGGCTCCCTTACAGTATGGGCTGAGGTTTCTTTTCTTTCCAAAAAAACCCAAACTCAAACTTTGAAGCAAAACTCCATCTCATCTCAGATCATGCTGCATTACAGGAACTATCATTTCTTTCAAAGTACTATGGGCCTTCTTGACAAGTGAATGGCACACATTTAAATTCACCTATCTGCTACACTTTTAACTTTCATTTTACATGGAAGGAAACGTGGCTGCTGGTCCTTTCCCCTCTTTGCTAGACAGACAGTTTTCATTATGCCTTTTCCCCAAGTGCAACTTCAGTACAAAGAGTTCTGTGAGCTGGAAAGGAGGACGAGGATCTTCCCTGGACACTCACTTCTCAACACAGGCTACACACATCTCTTCCAACAATCCTGCTGTTGTCAGGACTAACAGTAGAAGGTGAGAGATGAGGTTAGTTAGTTAGTCTAAAAATAGATGGATGAAACCTGAAAAAGCCTAAGAATATAGTCTAAAATACCCAGACTGGCGTACTTTCTTGTATTCTTCCAGTTACATAGTGCTTGATGATTCAGAAGATAATGATGCAGCATATTCATTCCTGATTCTGCTATTGCTCTGTGACAGAAAGGTCACAGAGGACATGGAAGTCAGCTGTCTTGAGGTGGGAGCTGGGCCAGCTCGAGTATTTGGCTAAAACAAGACATTTATAGCACTTTTCTGTACTCATCAGTAACCCCGAGAAGTGTGAATGAGGGAGGCTTTATTTCATCAAATAATGCAAAATTGCACTGGGAGGGGAAGAGTCTTCAAAGGTTTTTCAGCTTAGCTCAACGTTGTGGTATAAAAAGCTGACTGGGAAGGATGAACACAGACGAGTTTGTGAGCATGAACCCAAGTTGTTCTGATGCTGCTACAAGATTCACTGCCAGATTGAAAAGGATCAAACAAAAAGCTGAATTATCTAGACTTTGTCCAAGTCCTTGGTATACAGTTTGGCACCAGACACTAACCTCAGCTGGTCTGGGAAGAGTCAAAAGCTTGAGGTGGAGGGAAGGGAGATGCACTACTTGAAAAGGCAGAAGAGCAGAGAAGATGTGTGCTCCTGGCACAACGAGGTCTTCCAGGATGAATTCAAAATGGATCTATTTATAAATTCACAATCATTGTGGGGTTTAGGTCATGGCAGTCAAAGAGCAGGAGAAGAGGGATGTTGGCAACTGAATGTAGCTGTCAGAAGCATGCACAGGCAGAGGATGTGGGCAGTCTGAAAACAGGTAGAGGACAAAGGATCCAAACCTGAGTCTTTGGCTGGTGTCAGTGATGGGGGAGTCTGTCCAAAAAGGGCTCAAACAGGGATTAAAAATTTAATCTCTGAAGTCTGAGCCCAAAGACTTGTACAAGATTAGCCAAGGAGTTACTGACCACTCTGAATGGCATTAGGCCTGAGTGAGAAAAGATGTTCACAACAATTTGCTGGAAATTCCCTTTTTAACTTGTGGTTCAGGGTTGAGAAGGCAAGTGCATGCACCTCATTTTCCATACATGACTCCTTTTGCCTCTAGGGACAGAGACAACCGTAACAACTTCCTTCTGTGATAGGTTTCCAAGGGAGGAAAAGTGCAGCACACTTGAGATCTGCACAGAGATTTGGGGAATGTGAGCTCTTGTGAGGCAAGTATGGATTCTAGCTCACCTGCTGGGCATTTCTGATAAACAGCAGAATATCATGAAATGAGAAATGATTGCAAAACGTGGCCATCATCAGTGTGTGGGTGGAGTGGCACAGGGCTGGAGACAAAGGTGGAGTGCAAGTAAGCTCTCAGAATTGTCCTTGGAATTGTTTCAGAATCATCAGCACAGGGTAGTATAAGTAAAAGAGGGGGAAGCAGCAGTTTAAAACACTTTCTGAAAAGGAATTGGGATTTATTTCCCAGATCTCATAGAGGTAACCCAGATCTCAGAGGTAACTGTTCCAGATCCTTGCAGAAACAGGTTTCATGCATTACCAAGAGGATGGACCAACTGAACATAACTAAACCTGCAGACAAGCTCTGTCCTTCATCCAGTTCTTCCTGTGAAATAAGATGGCAGCACCAGTTTCTGAGTGAACACTAGAAGGTTAAATTCAGCTCTGTCAAGAGATGGGTATCGCTGGCATGGAGAGATGGCCGTAGTGGATTCAGCCAGGCTTTCCCTATTAGACCTGGGAAAATAGTGGTGGATACAAAAGACAGGAAGATAAAAGCCCTGCCCTTAGTGCAAGACAAGGCTTGTACTCATTTAAAACTGACATGGCTTTCAGCTTGAAAAGGCACCATCTACTAATAAAGAGTCTACTGTGTGGGAAGTGTCTTTTGCCTGGCGTGTTGTATCTAGCCGATATCCTGATGCACGCTGACATCTTTGAAGGGGAACTCATAAACTCTTTATAAATGGTCTGTGATAAGCTCAAGGCAGCTCATCTGAAACAAAAAGAAAAGTGAGGAGACCTGAAAAGAAATAATTTACCTTTCACACGTTGTAGGGGAGAACACCAGGGATGGAAAAGAGCTACTCACGTTAAGGCACAACCACAGCATGGAAACTACTGGGTATGAACTGCCCAGGAATACAATTAAATTGGAATCTGGGAGGAGTTCTGTCCTGGATATGTTTTTATAGGAGAAGTGAGAAAGAGCTTATGAAAGGGACACCAAATTCCAAAGAAAGAATAAATATTCCCCAGGGACTCTCTGAAGAGATAGATGGAATAAAAACAAGCAGGAAGATTAAAAATCCCCCAGGAGGTTTGCATAGGAGAGAGCTCAGGCTGAGCTTGCAGTATGAAAACATTGTGACAAAAAGTAGTGGCTGCCTGATTCTGCTTGCACCCCTTGCAATCTCTCCATGGTCCTTTTCTCTGCTTTATGTGGACCCAGCAAGAGGCAGGAGAAGATAGGCAGATGTTTCCCCTACCAAACACACAAAGAGTGTGTTTGGTCTCAGGTTAGTGGTGGTGGTGTAACTGCTGTTTTTCCCTTCTCCTGTGAACTAGCTCCTTTAATTAGTGGCAGCTGAAAAAAAATGGTTAAAAACCAGTTGTGAGGCTACAGAGACAGCAAGACCTTCCCAAGACATTTCTGTTTCCTATCTCAAAGGGGCTGATGCTATCTGGTAGAGCAGAGTGGGCAAAACCAGCAAAGGACAAAGCAAACATGAAGCACAGCCTTGCAAAAGGACAAACAACAAAAGCTTTAGGGCAGTGTGATAGCAAGCACAAGGCCTAAAGGGTGAGCAGAGGAACAGCCTCCTGCTGCCCAATCCCACAGTGTCCTGGCACATGGGGATCAGTTTGCATTTCCTAAAAATAAACACAACGGCAGCAAAGTGGCATCTGACTACAGCTCAGCATATATATTCTCCTTGTGGAAACACTCTGAAACTATCTAGGTCAAGGGAGGTGACAAGACAACCATGTGTACATACACCAGCAGTTATAAGTCTCCGTGGTTTTATTATTAAAAAGAAAAAGTAATATGCTACAGAATTGTCCTGGAGCTGCACCAAAGGCAAAATCCACTTGCTTTCAGCTTCTTTCCAAAGAAATAAATCCCCCATTGCCTGATGGTCTGATGTAGCCTGCTGTGTGCACAAGGTGCCTCATATCACAAAAAGGGTGCTAAAATAATGGCTTGGTTTCTGATAAGGCAGGTACCCAGTCACAGAGAAGGAACACGAGTATCAGATATACCAGACAGCCTGGAATGTCTTTGGTTTCAATACTCCTGCTCTCTCCTTCTTTGAACAGTCAGTTCTATTGATCTTTTTCTGTAACCTCCTTGGTGCATCTTGGTTTTTGATACCAGAGGACAACGTTTGTGAGAAAAAAAAAGGGAATTTTGAAGTAGACTATGAATATTTTTAATTTCTTCAGGAGGTGACATTCTTGCCCTCAACCCATGCTGGTTTTAATGGACTTTTCTGCAATCTGAATGAGAACTCCCTAGGAAGTATTTTTCTACCCACACCCAGAGGTTTAGCATGGGAGTGAATCTTTCACTTTCTTCATAAATTTGGGATTGGCCTATCCTGAGACTTGACCAACACGTTCCCTCGGTACAGAAAGGATCATAATTGCTTCTTGGGATAAAACCCAAGCATTGCACATGCAACATTAAAAACTGTGTGATGAAACTTCAACTTGATCACCGACTTGTATCTGATTTTAGAAACCAATAGAGCATGTAGTATAAACTACTAACCTTATTTTGTAACATATCCCTGTACATCAAAGCACAGAACGCTGGTGTAGCTTCTTTATTTGTTTCCAGAAGTTAGATTTTTCTGATAATCCAAGAGCCTACCTCTGACTGGTGTAAATTACTACTTCACCTTAGAAACCCCTGTTGACTCTCAAGGTGCATGAGCACCGAGAATTTAACACAAATAAAGGGCTTTAAGAAAAACAGCTGCAAATCTGAACACAGTCAGAGTAGCCCTCAACTCAGAGATCTGGAGAGGAAGAATTTGAGCACATTTCATGAGTGTTTGTCATTAACTAAACCCTAAAATACCTTAAAACATCAGAGGGCAGTTTTTCAAGAGGGTGAGACTCCACTAGCTGCCTTGCCAGCCTCAGGAAAGAACGTGTGTTTTGGTCTATTTATTTAATGCCCACTGATTTAGCTGCTCAATTCTAATCTGCAAGAATGCTCTCCACTTAGGGGTTATTTTAAAGCTAACATGTAACAAGCTACTGAAGTAAACAGAGTTCGATTTTTCCATGGGACCAAACATCTCTCTCCTCTTTTAAAACATTTAGGGAAACAGCCTTAAACTGTAAACTGTGGATTAAAACATGGAACCTGGATTTTTTTTTCCAGCAGCCTACAGCTCAGACAGGAGCAGTGGTGGATGTAGGATTCCCATTGTTTTTGCCAGGTCAGCACCTGAGGGCTCAGACCACCTGCACAGCACCTGCAGGCAAATTATTCAAGGTAATTACCCATGAGATCTCCACCTGCTGTCAACTTCCTCCCTCATTCATATAAAGGCTGTGCTGTCACAGAAAGACTGTGATAAGCAGCCTCCTTTAATGTGAGGGTCTCTTGTTTTCTCTGGATGTCTACTTGGAGGGTTTAGCCATGCTTCAGCTGTTGCTGTATGCAAGATGGACAGAAGGCTTAGGTATACCACCAGCAACTACAAATTACGTATCTCAGGTAACACCAAAGTGCAGCTGGTCTGAATAGACCCTTGACTTTTGCTGTGTCCTGCAGGAAAGCTCCTAATTTTGGTCTATTCCCCTCTGTGACACCATGTCTCTCAGGACATGAATGTATTAAAAGGGAGTCGGAGGGAGCAAAGTACTGTGTTGTGTGAGGCCTGAAAAGGCCTGAAGACCTCAGTGAGGTGCAGGAAAGTGTGTCTCTGAGACAGACAGTGCTGTTTGGATTGAGGGATTCCTGCTCTGTGCCATGCACACAACAGAGCAAGGTGGCGGCCAGTGCCTCGTTTCACAGGGGTCCAAAGGGCCTCGTCTGAGCCCACTCTGGCAGGGGACTGGTGGCAAACTGGGAGACAGGCCTCCTGTATCTGTGCCAGAGGATTGCAGTGATTCCCCTGTGCAGAGCTGAACTGCTGCTTCTATGTGTGTGAGGGTAGGGAAAAAGGGAGCAGCCATGGAGGAAGTCCTGCCAGGCTGGGGGAGCAGACTGTCTGGATACCAAATGATGCAAGAGGTTGTAGTGAGGTGGAGGTCCATCTCTTCTCCCTAGTAATGAATGACAGAACAAGAGGAAATGGGCTCAAGCTGTGCCAGGAGAAGTTTGGATTGGAGGTTAGGAAGAACGTTTTTCTCTAAGAGGGCTGTTAGATGCTGGCACAGGCTGCCTAGGGAGGTGGTGAAGTCACCATCCCTGGAGACACTGCAAAGTTCTGTTGCTCAGGGACATGGGTTAGTGGTGGGCTTGGCAGTGTGAGGGCAGTGGCTGGCCTTTTCCAACTGAAATGATTCTATAAGGGGCATCCTCATAATCACCTGATCAAATCCTCTCATAAGAGCTGGGCTGGCTCAGGTGACACTTGTCTTCTGTCAGCACATGTGATGGGGATTGCCTGCTGTCATAAGACCTGGTATGAATTGTGGCAAGGGCATCTTGTCCTGGGCCTTGTTATTTTGGGGGTAGTGAGCACAATAGGCCAGCAGTCCTCATGGTGTGGCTGGTAACTGCTGGGGAGAAACTGCTTCCCTGAGCTGTGAGAGAAGAAGCTGCAGCCAGATGGCATCTTCTGACACAGTCTGCATGGAAATGCTTGCTTAGGATGTCTGGGATCTTCACAGAGAGGAGTCAGGAACTACTCCAGTGTATCAGGGCTCCCAAGGTGATGAAGGGACTGAAGCATCTCTAATACAAGGAAAGGCTGCGAGACCTGTTTAGCCTGGAGAAGAGAAGGCTGGGTGGGAGAACTTATCAATACCTAAAGGGCGGGTGTCAAGAGGATGAGGTCTTTTTTTCTGTAGTGCCCAGTGACGGCACAAACTGGAACACAGAGTGTTCACCTGAACACAGGATAAAACATCTTTGCTGTGAATGAGCCTTGGCCCAGGCTGCCCAGGGGGGGTGTGGAGGTTCCTTCTCTGGAGGCTTCCAAACCTGCCTGGACACGTTCCTGTATGACCTGATTGAGATGAACCTGCTTTAGCAAGGGTTTGGATTGGATAATCTTTAGAGATTCCTTCCATACCATTCTGTGATCATTTAGAAGTGGTTTGTGCATCACTGTCTGGCAACATTGGATTTCCAATGGTTTTTTTTTTTTTTTGATGGCCATCATTATTGTATCTAACAACTACAACACATTTTTTGGAAGAGATGGTGTGCCAAAGTAGTTTGCTGTAAGGAAGCTGAGCTCCAGTGCTTTTCTGCAGTGGTTTACCATATGATGCCTTCTCTCTTTCTTTTTCTTTTTTGTTTCTAAACATTTCTGCTTATTGCATAAAAAAAAAAAAAAGCCCAAACCACAGATTTCAGATCAGGATCCAGATTTTTTTTTTTTCTTAAATACTCTAAAGTTGGGAAGTGCTTGCCCTAGAGAAACAGTTGGCCTTTGTTCAGCTTTCTAAAATAACCCTAACTCAAAATCCAGGCTCTGGACCCCACCCTTCAGGCTCGTGTCTCTTTCCTTAACAAAAGTGGAAGTAAAAGTAGAATCTCATTTCATCTGAAATTTTCACTTCACAACACGTTCCATTTTTTCCAAGTTTTGCTTCCTTAATTCCTGGCAGCTATGAAACTGATCTTTTTGACCTCTATTACCATCTCAACCAGCAGTTTTCCAAGACTTGTCCTTGAGGGGTTAAGCAAAGGAGGCCTGAGAGAAACTGCCACTAATTAACTGTGACAGCTGAAATCCTTGAAATTGCTATTGAACTTGGAACCTTGTGTGCTATTGTTCTTAGCTCCTCTGCTGGAGTCTTGCGTGATGGTGGTTTGGATGGAAACATTTTTGGGCAGGTCCTTGGAAAAACAATGGGAATAAACTGTTTTAAACAACCCTGTAAAAGCCAGCAATGGCAACAGTGACCAGAACTTACAGCTCTAATTTCATGCATCTGGAAATGATGGGGAGCTTCCCCCCTGAATGACGGCAAAAGACCACTTGTCTGTCAGGGTTCAGAGAAGGAGGGACCAAACTCTTTCCAGGCATAAGGATGATGTGATGGTGTAGTGTACCTGTCCAGGTGACAATTGTGGGCTTGAAATATAATTTGGGTAAACTAGATTGTTTCAGCCTACCAGTCAACCTCTGCTTACCATCACTTATTGCCAGTTATCTTGAGATACTTTTCAAAGTGACAAAAATATCTTTAGATATTGGTATCTGTAAGGAGTAGAATATATCTTCAGAAATGCTGCAGAGCTCACTCTGAGCATTGAAATCTTCTGCTGGACACCTGTTTGTTATTGCTATGAAGATTGCACAGAGAGAGAAAAGAAAAATGAGCCAAACCCTTATCTTCTCCGGTTCTCAGTCGTTGGCAAGCAGCATTGGTTTTGGTTAGGTACATCCATTCCCTAACTGCATACAATGAGGCAGAACATAAAATTACTTTGCCACATTATTTAAACTTTGCTAAAGGGTAGAGCTCATGATCCCTCGACAGACACTGTCTTTGTGGAATATTTTTGAGCACAGAGGATTTCTGGGTTTGGCCCAATATTTTTCTTCTGGACAATTATGGTTTTCTGACCTTTCCAAATAAGAATATTATATCCATATGTGTACTTGTCACCCAGTCCTTTTTTTTTGTTTAATTAAGATGATCACCAGATTCATATGAATCCAAACAGAACTGTGGGACAATGTCCAATGTCTTCTAGCTTACAGGGGGTTATTTTCTGTTACCACAGAGAAGTATCTCAGGAATCAAGCAGGATGTACCTGCTAAGAGTTTTATGCTGCTGGAACAGTACTTTTTTGGGCAAACTCAGGTTATTCCTATTGGGACTCATGAGAAGATATCCCCAGATCTGTCTGCCTGCAGCACAGAATCCTTATGTTTGGAAAAGATCTTTAAGATCAAGTACAACCGCTAACCTGAAACTACCAGGCCCATCACTAAACTAAACCATGTCCCTCAGCACTTCATCTGTGCATCTTTTGAATATTTCTAGGGATGGTGACTCCATCACCCCCCTGGGCAGCCCATTCCAATGCTTAATAACCCTCTCAGTGAAAAAGTTCTTCCTAATGTCCAGTCTAAACCTCCCCTGGTGCAACTTAAACCCATTTCCTCGTGTTCTATCATTTGTTACCAGAGAGATCAACCTTCATCTCACTACAACTCTCCTTGAGGTAGTTGTAGAGAGTGATCATGACTCCTCTCAGTCTCCTTTTCTCTGGGATGAACATCTCCATCTCCCTCAGCTGCTCCTCCTCAGACTTGTTCTCCAGATGCTTCACCAGCTTTGTTGCTTGTCTCTGAACACCCTCCAGCATGTCAATGCCCTTCTTGCAGTGAAGGGGCCCAAAACTGAACATAATATTTGAGCTGTGCCCTCACTAGCACCAAGTACAGGAGGACAATCGCTTCTTTGGTCCTGCTGGTCACACTGTTGCTGATACAAGCCAGGATGCCATTGGCCTTCTTGGTCACCTGGACACACTGCTGGCTCATATTCAGCTGGCTGTTGATTAACACCCCCAAGTCTTTTTCTGCAGCACAGCTCTCCAGTCTCTCCGTCTCAAGCCTGTAGTATTGCATGGGGTTGTGAGTGTCCCAAGTGCAGTGCTATAACCTCTTCCATATCAAGCAGCACTCCACTGCCCAGCATAAAGGTATGCCCAGTTATGGGACAGACAGAAATGACTTCTGTTCCTCAGTTATGGGTCTCATGTCAGCCACTGAAACAGGCACAGCTTGTGTTTGGAGAGGTCTGGAGACTCAATTGAGCCTGGATGAACCATGTAATAAAATAATAATAAAAATAATACAGGAATATGAATCCTGTAAATCATTGACTATTTCTGAAAGCATATTTGATCCCCTTTAAAGCTTTTAAGACTCATTTAACGCTGTCTTTATGACCAGCTTGTAGGCTATAATGGTGTGGCCCAGTCTTCAGCTGATAAATATCCCAGAGGCTCCACTAAAACTGTTGTTTCAGTTTTGATTTACAATCACCTTAGTGAGACAGCCTCTGTGCTATTTATGTTCAGATATGGAACTCGTGAAAGTTGTTATCAGAGGATATTACACTCAGGTTCTTTCAGACTTTGGAGGCTGATAAGAAAGCAAATCTTTGGGAGCCTCTCAAATTAAACTGATGTACTTTGCAGATCAGAAGTTATTTAAAAATCAATTGTGATTACTCTTGCAAATTTATCAGACCTCTAAAGTTATTTCAGCATGTCTGCATGGCTGATTTTATTTGCTTGCTTTGTGATTAAACCTAATAGGAGCAGACCACAAATTCATGCTGTGCCTCCACATAGCCAAGTAATTACAGAACAGGATTTGAAGAGAAATTTGCAATGCAGCTTCTCAGTCAGATTTTTTTACTAGGGAATGTGCTCACTGGTTTTGCATGTATACTTACTTTCCATGTGCTTACAGCAGTGAGGTTTGCCAGGCTTTAAAGGATGAATGAGAACACTTGCCAAACCATCACTTGTGCTCTTAGAGACTGAGAAATTATTTATTGTCTTGCCATTTGTGAACTTACTCTTAGCTTGATACCCATGTCATGTACTTGGTATGGACATATGTGTAACTGTCCAGATATCCATGAAAAACTTCACAAAAGACTTCTCACAATACCAGCAGATCAGTGTAGAGCTCTGATGGTGATGGTGTGTCTGTCCATGAGAGAAGAAACTGAGTGAGCAAAAACATGCAGCCAGTGGTGTGCTTATAGCCCAACCTTGAGACAGTAACGCAGAAAGGGAGAAGATGGTTGAGCAGTTGTCTGCAATAGGACCAGGTGTTGCTCGACACATTATTTTATTCCTGCTCTGCTCAAGAGACACTAGATGTGGTTAATAAGGATGATTTGAGTTCATAAAGAGGCAACTAGATGATCTCTAAAGGTTCCTTTCAACCCTATCATTCTATGATTCAATTATGGAGTTAAAAGAGTTAATTTTTTTCTCTTAATGGGAGCAGCTAGTAGATCTCCAGTATTATTGAACTGCTGGAAGATGGCCCTGCAAAGACCAGCTACAGGCCCTGAGTAGCACAGAACAAGAGCGTAATTTCTATAGCTCATGAAGGCTTCAACCCTTTTCTCTTGGACCTGTTTTGTAAGAGCAGTATGGCTAAGGGGAGGCTGAGATAAAACAACCACTTCCCTCTTCATACAGCTCCTGTTTGGTGCATCAGAAAGACAAGAGGCCAGCTGCCTGCAGTCACCAGCACTGCTGAGCCCACTGAGTTTTCCTGTACCTACTGGTGTGAGATGTGGCTGGCCAAGGATCACCCAGGGCACATCTCCTGCCACCAAACTGGTGAGGTTATAAATCCTTGCATGGACTGGATAGCAAGCTGTCCAAAGCTGTGGAAAAGGAGCATCAGCCTTTGGCCCACAGTTGTTGATAATGACTAGAAATGTTCGTTTTTGAAAATGAGGTAAGTGTAATGTTACTATAAGGTGGAAAACTTCCAAGCCTGATCTTGGCTGATGCCCCAGCTGCTCTTAGGCCTGAGACCAGACCTGAGTGGCAAGAATTACCCTGCAGCAAATATTTACTGTGATGTGGAAGTCCCTCGAGGGAGGGAGGAAAAGAAGGGTTTATGATGGAAATGATGATGATGGAGTAGTAAGTGTAGTGTTGCTGGTGAGGTGCACAGCTATAACAACAACCCCCAAACTGGTAAATAGGAAAAGGCCTTCTCTGTCCAGATGGTGAGGCAGGCAATACAGCCCTACTGTATGCAACACCAGAGACTTTCCGAATCCTACTCCAAATCTTTTAATCCCTTCAGTCCTTAACGGTTCACAATTACATCATCATTTCCTCCTTTTCAGACAGAGCTTTACCCCTTCTGCTTCGTAGCCACAATGCAGTCTAACAGGGCCCGTACTTCTCAGTCTTAAATGGAAAAATATATGTCAAGCCAAAACAAAGCAGTTTCTAGATCTCCACAGGGGTAAAGGAAGGTGTCTCATAAATTTGTGTATGATTAGAGGCAGCTGCGGATTGACATGGGCATTTTGAGCTTGTCAGTCCCTTCTGTGACGTACAGCTATTGGGGAAAGACAGAAGTGGCAAGCTGAGGACAACAAATTTCCTGCACTTCCTAGTCTTAGTGCTGAGGCCCAAGAAATAGATGCCTAATCAGCCTTGAATTTGTAACAGCCTTAACCCAAACCCCAGCACAAGCACCGCTAGTTTTTGGCCTGGCCGTTTATTCTAAAGTGTTTCGCTCTCTTGTTTCATTAGCAGTGAATGTGGAGAAGTGTAATGAATTCCTTTCTGGTAACCTGAGAATATCAGCTAATGGAAAAAAACAAATAGTATGCCATAACTGTATTAAATTTTTAGGGTTTTTTCTCTCCTGCCCCCATCTGGCTGTGTTAACACTTTTCTAGTGTCCTTGAGATTACAGCAAACAGCTTGTAAGGAAAAAAAAAAAGAAAAACAAACCCAAACAGCTTGAACCACATCCTTAGCTGGCATAAACTGATGCAGCTCTCCTTTGTATACCAGCTGAGAAGCCAGGGTACTGCTGCTTTTACTTTTGGCTTAGCAACACAGTTACGATAATAAAAGTAAGATACTGAGATGAGTGTTGCTCCAAATGACATCATAACTTAGTGGGGAGCAAGAAATGTGTTGGTGTGCACAGAGTCCATTTGGCATCAGCAGCTGGACTTCAGGATCCATGGAGATGCATCTAAGGACACAGTCTTGCATTATTTTGTCCTGTTTCTATGAAGCTAAAACTGATCTGTGTGTATTTAGAAATGGAAGAAGGGAAAAATAATGATGAAAACATACATCTGTAGCATGGTGGTGTTTCTGTTTATTTAGCATGTTTCACTGTACAGGTTGAGTGATTTAAGAGCTCTTTCACTGTCTGTGAAGTCCCACTTATGCTGGTATTCCTAGGCAAGCAGTTCCCCATTGGTATTAGAGACAAGTAACAGGTACATGAGGGAAGGAAAAAAGATGTAGCTGATGGATATGATCATGTGTTAGATCTCCAGGGTAAGACCTCTAGAGTCAGTCCTACTCTTGCATACAAATCTTAAAACTTTTGGCTTAGACATGAGCAGTTCAGATGTTTTCAGTCCCCTGTGGACATCTGAACAGATGAAAATTAGGGTAAAACACAAGCTGTCCCTAATGAGCAGTTAATGTCATGGCTGAAAGCTGTCTCAGGACATCATCCTTCACCTGTGATGGAGAAATCTTCCGTCTGGGCAGACTTGACCAATTCTTGACAACTCGTAGCCTTACTGCAGCATTAAGAAAAGGACATCTGGCTTACACTCAGCTCTAGTTTCCCATGCTTTTGGGAAAGTCATAGTACTAATTCACCTCCATCTATACCCTCTGCAGGAGAATTCTATATCAAAGGTATTTAATTGAGGAATAAAGTATTTAAAGGTATTTAGATGAGGCTTTGGCCTTTATCAACATGATACTAATATTTCAAAGGCAGAACAGAATAGACTATTTCAGTTGGGAGATACCTACAATGATCACCTAGTCCAACTGCCTGACCACTTCATGGCTGACCAAAATTTAAAGCATCTTGTTAAGATCATCATCCAAGTGCCTCTTAAACACTGACAGGCTTCTGGCATTGACCACCTCTCCAAGAAGCCTGTTCCAGTGTTTGCCCACCCTTTTGGAAAAGAAATGCTTCCTAATGTCCAGTCCAAACCTGCTCTGGCAGAGTTTTGAACCGTTCCCAGGAAACATATGCACCTGTAAATGGGATGTACAAAGCAAGGAGTTTATCGAGCTAGCAGTTGAATAAACTGGTCAACAGAATAATCTGAGATGAGGCTGCAGCAGTAATCTCTCCTCTGATTTGATTATTAGGCCTTTAAACCTGGTTTCAGAGAAGCACTTTGTCTACCATTCCGAGATCAGATCATGTTCCTTTGGTGATGCTGGTAATGTCTAACAGCATCTGGAAGGAGTAGGTGGTACCTGATCTGAGGCATTAAATTAGGTGTCCAGGGACTGGTGGGCACCAGTAATCCTAGGCACTTGCAGAGTGCCAAGTTTATGAATGAGAATTTGAGGATCTCAAGTCTGGATTTAGATGCAACTGCCAAAACTCTCAAAACTCTTGATCTGGAAAGAGATATTTGGAGAACTGTAACTCCAGGGCTTAAAAAGGTGAAGAGGTCCCAAGTTACCAGGGACATACTGATATCAGTAAAGACTAAAACAAAAGAACTTATTAAAGGCAGAAGGATTCGTTATGTGCTCCAGTATAAGTCAGCTTTGGAATAGCTGATTCTTGAGTTTGGTATTTGCTAACTGGAGGACCTCATAGTTTGCATTTGGGGGCCTGAAAATTACTGCATGGAATTTGGAAGCAACCTTTTCAGAGGTGAATTTTGAAGACAAAACAAAGGTAAAGAACTTGAAGCCCTTTGACGTCTTGAATGAGTTGTGCAATAATTGCTTTTTGGGCAGTCTCCCTGTATTTTAACAAAGCTGCAATACATATTCCAAATGGCTATAGTATTTAAAAAAACCCCTTTGTTTGGCCCCAGATAGCAGGCTTGGCAGCAACTTGTTTCAGAACTTTGAAAGTGGGATTAATGAGGAAGAAAGTGTTGAAAAAGGGAGCCAGGGAAGATGGGGATTGATGGTTTTTGTAGTATGGACATCCTTGTAGCACTTACCAATGATTTCCTGCTTTTAATTTCTTCTTGCATTATTCACCTGGAAAGAAAAATATAAATCCTTAAATTCATGCACTTTGTTGGAACATGCTGGTCTCCAAGAGATATATTAGCTATTTTCACATGGGAATGGTTACTACTTGGCATCCATTCTAAATTCAAAGCACATTGGGTTGAATTCATCAGTGTCGTAGCCTTCTCACGTGGGATTTCCAGTCAGGATGCTTTTGGCCCGGTGTGCTCTGCCTGTTTTGGCTACAATACATTAGGAGATTGTTAGTTCCATATTCTCTGAAGGATAATAATCTTCTTTGGGCACAAAGCCCACTGCAGTCTCTGCGTACCACTAAACTAGACTATAAAGAATAGGTGCAAACCCTGTTATTGACTTTTGAGTCGCTCTTTGAAAGACAATATTTAGTGACGTGCTGCTTGTGCCCTGCCCAGTCATGAAAGCTCTGAGGATTGAGT
This sequence comes from Urocolius indicus, assembly GCA_013401255.1. Taxonomy (NCBI): domain Eukaryota; kingdom Metazoa; phylum Chordata; class Aves; order Coliiformes; family Coliidae; genus Urocolius; species Urocolius indicus. The sequence continues at coordinate 95,703 of WBNH01008518.1, forward strand.
CCTTCTACACAGTTACCTTTAATTTTAGGAGAAGAATTTTTCAAATCAATAAAAGCCTGCCAACTCCTTCAACACATTACCCACGATAAAAGTGCCCATTCAGCCAGAGTGGTTACAATATCTGTGCTCTTCTGCTGTCTGGGAAATGTCCTGCATGTCTGTACCTCTAGCTTGCCCAGTGTTCAGCTCCTGTTGGGAATTCTCCCAAGTAAACTCCTCCCTTCACCTTCCCAGGTGTCACACATTCCTTGTTCTTGAGCTGCACAGAGCTCAGACAGTGTCCTTCCCCATAGCAACAGATGGTGCCACTTACAGACAGAGGTCAGGAACTCAATGAGCACTTTGGGTAATGTGATGTGGATCCTGTGTAGCATTTTCAAATGTGACTCTGAACTTCCCCACAGGGGTCTTGCTGTAGCACAACTGTACAAGTGACTGAAATACAGGCCTTGCCAAGGAGGACAACGAAAAGCACAAGATAGGGCCAGGGCTGTGTGTCTTACACAGAGCACAAGACATGACTGAGACAAGTCTGAAGTCACCTTCTACACTGAACTCTAAAAAAAAAAAATCTCTCCCTGTCATGCAAGTCTGAAATGACTCCACATTAAACAGGTGAGAAAGGAGAAGTAACAGGTGAGAGCTTTGTTGGTCATGTTTTGCTGCTGCTGTTTGGTGAGAAGTTTTCATCAGGGACTGGGACTCTAGGCTAGGATGCAAGAAGTGTGTATGAAGCCTCCTGGCATAGTTTTCCTATTGTCTCCAGTAGAAGACTCATTTCTCATTTGCAGAATGAGTTTGTAGGCCTGTCTTTATCTGACTTACCCTAGCAGACTTGAAGGTGCTTTGTCAAAGCCATGGTTTGGAAAGTTCTAAGCAAGTTTGGCAAAGGCCTATAGGTGCTCCTACAATATGAGGCAGGAAGAGCAGTAAAATTGAATGAGATTCTCCCTCAGGAGAGAAGGAGGGCATTTCTAGAGCTACATACTGCTATAGTCTGTATTACCTGCAAAACTAGACTGAAGGTCAGGGTCTATAAAGTCTCTTTTGTTGCTGGCTTTATTAAAGGCAAAAATCCAATACCTTCTAATAAGCATGAAATGTAAATTTGAATGACATAAGATTCATAACAAAACTAGTCTCCCACCTGGGAGTAGGTTGAGCAGTTTTCAGTGTAAGAAACAGGCTGTAACCCCTTCATAGGCAATATAATTAATCAAATAATAACATTTTGCTAAGCCAGTTCTGATGATCAGTTCAAGGGATAAGTATAGTTATTCTGGCTTGCAAATAAAAAACAAAAGTAGTTGAAAGTTAGAGCATGGAGCAAATGGATGATTCTGTATTCTCCCTCTATTGTTAAACTGTGCAAATCTATTGCTTTTCTAATAAATAATCCCAGCACAGAACATTTTCTTGCCAATATTTTCAGCAGCAGAAGCCAAGCCAGAAGGTTTTGAAACCAACATATTGGCATGGGTGGGTTTTTTTTTCTCCTTCTCTTAATATACCATGGAATCTAGTTAAATATTTTTCCATTCCTTACTTCTCTCTGCGTCTTCTGGAGAAAATATGAGTCCTATTTCCTCATAAACATATCTTAGCATTTGACAGGTTGGGTGTCTTTGATCCTGAAATGTTTTTGGATGATTTTTCTCCCCTACTTTGACTTTGTAATATAACGCTTCATAAAAAAAAGTATATGCATATATGCAACTTTAAAAAGGGATCCTTATTTGAAATTAAACTTTTACACCAATTAACCTCCTCCCAGTGCACTATAAAGTGCAGTAAAAACAGTGCTCTTACAGAGACCCTTGCAATTCTTAGATTGATGCCTCCCTGGCTGTGGAACCCAGAACATCTGCTTTAAATTAGCTCTGATGGAAGGTCTACTTGTAAATGCATGACTTAATCAGCCTTACTAAAGTAAATGGCACATACTGTAGCAGAGGGTGCTTCAGAGTCAGACTCCAACCTGTCTTTCTTTTGAAGCAGAAAGGGGAGGGAGGAGGGGGGGAAGAAAATAGAGGGGCACAGAAGGGGCAAACTTTAAACCAAAGGCGATTTCTTTTCTTTTTTTGTTCTTTTTTTTTTCTTTTATGAGCTGACATTAGCAGACGTGTGGCTGTACCATAGCCAGTCTAACTTCCAAGCAGCATGTGCAGCTGTACAGGGTAAGACTGCCTTGCTCTTCCCCATGCTCATATACCCACGCTTTCAGGCCCTGTTTACATGAAGACTGCAGCACATTTGGAGAGGTGTGCTGGGTAGTCTTCTCGTTTGCCTGCAGGCTCTTGCCCAGCCTCCTTGAGAGTGCCCAGTTTGTCCTGAGAATGTGGCTCATCCAAACAACTTTGCACAAAGATGAGTCTCTCTGCATTGCTCAGCCCCTGCTAACCTTTCCTGAGGAAGAAAAAAAAAAGGTGGGGGGGGGGGCACAGGCTTCCTGTTGGTTTTTAACAGTGGGGATTGTGAAGGGTGAAGAATTGCAGAAGGTCCTTATGAGGCTGAGTGACTGGGCAATAAAATGACAGATGAATTTCAATGTATATAAACACAAAGCGATGCACGTGGGGAAAACTAATCCTGGATTTATCATAAGATGATGGGCTCTGAGCTATTACCACTAAGAAGTGAAGTCTGAATGAAAACATCAGCTCTGGCTCAGAAGCCACCAGAAAAAAGCAAATTGAATGCTAGGAACAGTTAGGAAAGGAATAGAAAGCAAACCAAAAATTACTTCATCATTCTACAGCTATAGTTTACCCACACCTCCAATAATATTGCGTTGTTCTACCCCCTCATCTGAAAAAAACCAAAAAAAGATGGCTATAGTAAGCTGGAAAAAAGGTTCAAAAAAGGGCAAAAAGGATGATCAAAGTTTTGGAATGATTTTCATATGAGAAATGATTGAATCTGGAAAAGAGAGATTGGGAGTTGGGGGTATGACAGAGATCTACTGCACTACAAATTGTGAGGAGAGGTTGAGCAGGGATCAGCTGCTCACTCTATTTTCCAGTACAAGAACTAAAGGCCAAGACATAGAGCTAGGAAAACAGCAGGAAGTGTTTCTTCACATGGTGGTAAGATCATAGATGCAAAATGAGATCCACAAAACTCGGAAACTCCCCAAACCAGGGCTGCCTGTGCAATCTTAACTTGGCCCTGTTCTTTACAGTCTAATTACTCAAGTATATCTCTTTCACAAAATTAACCCATATACCTTGTTTCCTCTGCCCTTACCCAGAGCAGCTTTGGTCCCCTTTACATTTGAGTAAGGCTGCTCTCTGCTTTGTGCTGGTTGAACAACAGGGGAGAAGCCACAGAAGAGACAAAGACCTCTTTTTAGTGCCCATGTCCTCATACCCAAGTGACAGAGCAATAATGAAAGAGATAGTCCCTCTGAGTCCCCATAGGCATTGATAACTGCCATGTGGGGAAGCCCCAGTCCAGCCTGAGCAGCGCTAGGAGCTGTAAGGTAGTTGAACGTGCTCAGTAAAAGTGGGGTTTGCATTGGGTTTTTGTTTTGGTTTTTTTTTTGTTTTTCTGAACATGTGTGAATTGTGAGGTTTTTCAGCAGCTTCTTGCTTGTGCTGTATGGGAAGGCACAGCAAAAGTCACCTTCTAACAATTTACCAGCCCGTGAGCTCTCTGCTCATGAGAAATACAACAGCTCTTCACAGCAGAGGCACTAGAGTTGTTTTAATGCAGATAAAACAGCATGTTTCTCCCAAACTTCTGTTTTTGAAGGAGACAATTTCTTTGATTTGCATGAATGCATCTTTTAAAAAGTCCCAGATATTCAACCTGAGATTTGTGACACGTAAGAGGAACCTCAGGGGATGTAACTGTGTGTGTATAAATTATAAGCAATCGAAATTAGGACACGACAATGGCAAATGCTGAGCAATTACAAGGCAATGCAGTTGGCCTCAACAGGTACTGTAATTAACATCAACATCGTTATGCTATATATTTGTTTTCTTAATTGGAACTACCTGTACTTGGGAAGAGAACAATTAAAAAATAACAAGTGTATACACTAAGAACACTGGAGAAGAAAAGTGGAAAGCACGGATGCTATGTTCCCAAGCACTGTGTATTTCACTTTACGTGGATATCTTTACTTTCTACTGTATGCTTTAGGAATGAACATAAAGGCATGAGATTGAGTCTGGGTGGATTCAGTGGAACTTTAATATATGCCCTTAAACTGGATTGAGGCTTTCCCAGCCCAGAAATCATATGTTAATACAAATCTCAATAGGCACATCAATTACTGCTTGTATCCACACTCAGTGAAGCGGATAGATGAAGACTTACAGGCTAAGACAATTTGGGGTCAGAGTAGACCATTAGATTATCTAGTCTAGTTTAGGAAAGAGTAATCCACTTACTAAGCATAACTCTCTGTTGAGACTAGTAATTTGAGTTTGGCATAAGGCTAAGATGGGTTTGTCTGAAACCTCTTTTCCCAAAAGGCATCATGTCCTGATCTGAACACATGAAGAGACAGAAAGCCTCTTGTTTTGCTTGGTGATGAGTCCCTGCAACCAGCTGCTCTACCCATTCAATATTTCCTTCCAGGAGTTAAAGCTCTTCTTCCACCTACGTTTTTTTGTGGCACCATTCCTTTTTGGGTTAGAGGGCCTTCAGTACTTGGTATTAAGTCATTTCTCAGTCTTCTGTTTGTTTATTTCTGATGAGTGAAACAGCCTGAGCAGCTTATGTGTCTTTCCATCATTTTCTTGAGTCTCTGATGAGCATTTTTGTTGCACTTGACATCCAAAGTGACCACTCCCATTCCTGTGGCTAAGTGTATTACAGATCACACTTTCCACCCAACATAAGTCAACACTTGTTCTGAAATCCTCCTGATAAGCCATAGTACCAAATGAGTTTGATTTTATCTTTCTGAAGGGAAAGTTCTGCAAACGTAGCTAGTGCATGTTTGGCAAGAAGCTTCATCTTTCATCTCTTGTGTTGAGATTCTTGGGACTCTTTGTCTGAATTTCTCTTCACTTTGCAATATAAAAATACTCTTTCTGAGAGTAGCCTTCTCTCTCTCCCCGCTGGTTCCACTCAAACCAGAATTAAACCAGAGTTAAATGGGAGCTTTCAAACCCCAGCATTTCCTGAGGGCCTGCTCTTTGCTATCAATCCATCATTACTTTACAGCTCATTTTTAGATGCATTTGTTAGAAGCTATTCTCTGGATACACCCTGCTTTATGTTGTAAATCAGTTGCTTCTGGCCTGCCTGGACACTGCTCAGTACTCCCAGTGCCATTCTTGCCAGCCCTCACAAAATGCAGCAGGCTGAGTCATACCTCAGCAAAAGGTCTGTAATTGCCCAATTTCATGTTATTTCTTTTCCATTAGGACACCAAACTGAGGGTAACCATTTACATTTTTGGGGTAATACATATTCTAGATAATGCCTTGTTGCTGATTTCTTTTCCTCCTCTCCTACTTGCTTTCTGTTTTATTCATTATTATGTGATTCTAAAAAGCATTTGTTTAGCATTGGTCTTTTCTTGTTAGAAAATGGGAGACATAGTGATTGGTGGTTGCTCATGTGAGGTTGTTTAAACAGTACTTTAAAAGACATTAAGCAGCATTTCACATCAAAAACCACTCAGACACATGTATTTGGAAAGATACCGACTAGACTCATATTTCCTGTATTAAAATGCTCGTATAAAAATGTGTTCTTTTCTGATTTATCAAACGAGCAAAAGACCCTCTTGAGAGTTTCTGGTTCAGACATGAATACCTAAACAAAATCTTACTGAATAATATGAACTTGCTAGAGTTTTCCATATGAAGACCATTATAAATGTATCAATATTATGGTACGTGCATATTCAATACATGTCTGAAGTCTGTGTCCCTACAATGTTAGCTCTTGAGATGGACAAGTATAAATGCATACAAGAGCACCAAGGAGATGTATGGGGAACACAAAAATATCTGATTCACATTTGGTTTGCTACATGCTGACAAAATCTTTAGCTAAACTTATCTCCTCAGCTCAGCACCACAAAATTCAGCTGAGATAGGAGGAACTTCTTTTCACATAATTGTTTTGCACATTTAGGGACAAGGAAACACTAGAGTGAGACCCTCTGAGCAGATAATTTGACACATCTGCTGGATTTAGGAGTAGGCTGGAAGCTCTCAAAATGTTTTAAGCAATCTACAGGTCACGTGTCTAATTCAGCCCTCAGATACAGATGCATAAAAACCTCTACCAGATGTTGTCAGAATGACAGGGAATTGTGGCAGGCATGGAAAAATCAGAGTGAAAAGGACATCGTGCAGATTTTGGCTTACAGCAGGAATTCAGGTCTTGATTTGAAGTCCAAGGGGCCTGGTGGAACAATTCCTATTGTTCTCAAAGGATTTTGGAGACTATTTCCTAATATTAGCTAAAAACCATTAGCAGCAGTGAGGCACTAAAATATCACAAGGATGACAACTGCAGTGCCTAGAAAGATTTTAGAAATCTTAGAAAGATTTTGGCCTAGGCCTGAATTTTAGGTTCTAATTTTATGTGGCCAGAGCCACTATTTCAGAAATGAAGCTTTGGAGAACTGGGCTTGAGCCTCACAAGCAGCAAGCCTCAAGAAAAAGTGATGAACTTGATGTGCTTCTGGCCCCAAGTCTACCAGGTAGGAGCTAAATGCCCGTTTAGGCAGAGGGGAGGAAAGCTGCCTAAGTATTATGGTGGTATTACAGTAGGGAGCTTTGGCTTCTTTGGCTTCTCAGATGTGGGACCTCCTAAACTGTGAAAGAAAAAAAGTCCCTGCGTAAAACCCCTAAAAAATGGTTCATGAGAAAGAAGAGGAGTTAGATTTCCCTTTCTACTACAGGAAAAGTCTGGTACAAACTGCATCCAGGGAAGAGAAGAAAAGATTGTCAAAGATTAGAAGCTAAAGCTTAGTCATTAGGACAGTGAGATTTGAACAGCTGGGGAAAGGAGAGATTAATTAGGCACTAATGAAGGAGAAAAAGCTATGGCTGACTGGCAGACTGAGAGCTCAGTTAATGTATATAGGAACCTCTCAGTGTTAGTCCCACTAACAGAAACCTCCTGTGAGTAAACTGAAATACTTTTGGAGCAGGGGAAGAGCCTGGAAGAGAATATTAGCTGGGTCTGGTTACCCTTTATGTGCACATCACATCGAGTGCTGCTGTGGGGATGGGCAAAACTGATAGGGACGAGGCTGTGTGGGTGCAAAAGATGGATTGGGAGGGTGTGAAATCTTCTGACAGTAAACTGGATGGAGAACTTATTGCCACATGTGTACCTGCTGGGAGGATTCAGAAATGAGGGACTGCTCATCCCACTTCAGTCTCACTTAAACTCTCTTGGGCTCAGGAATTTGCATCATGGTCTGTGCAGCTTTCTTGAAGTCAGCATGAAGAGTTCAGCTGTGTGGTAATGTGGAAGAAGGGGACAGGTTGTCATGATTTCATTCAATCAGTTAATTTTTGCTCTCCACATAGAGGTTGCCAAGTTTTGTGACCTTATGTTACAGCTTTTAACAGACCCAGCTGAATCAAAGCTAACTCATGCACAAGTCAGGTGGGATCGATATTTCTCTTCCTTCAGGCTTTTGGGGCAGTGAGGTCTTCTCTTGTAGTGTCAGAGCTGCAATAAAATCAGGGCAATTTGTGACAATTAACAGCAGGAGGACACGCCATCTCCCTCAACACGGGGATGAGATTAGGATGAGATTCACATCTCAAGCTTGTTTGATCAGTGCCTGTCCCATCACAACAGGCCTAAACATACAGATCGTACTGGTGCAGCTTCCTGTGTTTGTGTTAGGGTCACTGTTAACACTTTTGCAGATCTCTGGTTCATACAAGCATCCACCTTGAGTTAGCAAGGAAAGCAGTGCCAGGAATTACGTATATTTTTCTAGTCAGTAGTGAAAAATATTCCCTCATGGACCCTTGGGTTTCTAGACCTCTGCGAAGGGAAGGCTGATCAGCCACTTCTGGAACGACTGTTAACCACAGGATTTTGCTCAGACTATTTGTAATGGAGAGGTGTTGTAGGCCAAATATCAGACTAAGTGCCTCTGTGAAAAGGAGTGTCTTTAGTAATTGTTAATGCTAGCATGTGAAAAGCTTAGATGAAATACTCTGTGGCACTGAATCAGAATGGATGTTACTAGATATCCTCCATAAACTGATGCCTGATTATAACAATCAGCACAATGATCTCCAGTGTGTCTGTTTTGCTCTGTTGCTAAAATACGAGCACATCCAAGTTCATGTGGGTGTCTGTCTATCCATGTACTTCTGCAAGTGTAAGAATTAACTCCATTTTGTATTTCATTTCATTTCATAGGAAAGTATTATTTCCTGCACTTAATACCCATCAAGAGTTTGTCTGAATCTCCAGCATGAGAACTCCAGAATTCTGCCTTCTAATTCAGGAGCTTCAAGGTTTGTAAACCCTCAAATGTTTAATATTTGCCTTCTCTTATATATCTCACCGTTGTCTCTTAATTAAAACGTGTGCTGTGATGGCCTGGGATAGAGTATACAGACTGTATCTGCTTATGGGCTAAGCGAGTAGGAGCTACTCCAGAGTTTCTCTTTCAGTAAGAGGGTTTGGCGATGTGAACATAAATCTTTGAAGTATGTGTTGAGCCAGCTGCTACATCATTTAAAAATAGGTTGGTGCCAACAAGACAGATCACTCAGCTTGGGGGCCATAAACAGAAATCAAAGGCATGCATTAGCAATGCCCCAGTGTTTGTATGGTTCCACGGCGAACCCCCTGCCCCTTCTAGCACGTATGTGGTGGTGTTACAGAGTAGTCTGCTGTCACTTCTATAATGTATCACTGTCACCCAGCCTGGGAAGGTGCTGTGTGTATGAAGGTGGAAGACATTTTCTAACTTTTTATGTTAGATTACAGTTAGTTTTCTCAATGTCACAATAAAGGAGAGGTTTTAAGACTCCTTCTTCTTATATCTCCAGCAGCTTGGGTGACACACTATTTGGGTATTAATTACTTGAAAAGGGTCAAAGCCTATGAAGTGGTCAAAGGGAAAAGGAACAAGGTCAAAAGTTTAAGCCATGATACATGGTAGGTAAGGAGAAATAGTATTTTAAGCAGTCTAGACAGCATATTAGCAGAGAAAGCTTACTGTGTTGTACTCTGTTTATGAGAGTTTTCCATAAACTGCAAAAAAAATATTAGGAATGCAGCATAACTAAAGCTTTGCCTTTTCCTGTTGAGAATAAACTGTTGTGCAGTTCATGTTCAAAGAGCATGGCGCCTATACACATTTAATTCAAGTAAAAGGTCCACAAGGCCTTAAGGGAAAAGATGAAAGAAAAAAAAGATCTTATTTAAGATTACTTTTTCCCCCTCCAGAAGAAGAGAATAATTTACCTATCTGTCTGGAGACAGGTATAACGTGGCTATTGGTGCTTTACAGCAGATTTAGGAGGCGACTGCAGTATGTGGGCACCTGTGTTTTTTATGTTCATATGTATATATTTTCGTGTTTGTAGAATGAAAACTATGCAGTCTTGATTCATTTACTTTGCTTGGCTTGTTTCAAGCCTTCTTTTTTGCCTTCACTGGATAAAAAGCAAAGTATGTGGCATTTTCAGTCCATAAATCTTGCTTGTTGTGGGCTAAGTTCTCCTCGCAGCTCTTATTTAGGGTAAGTTAATGAGGCCAACACGTACCCCAGGGCAGAATTTGGACCTCTGAGGCTACCTGGGTAAAGCCACCTAAGTAGAAGGATGGTTAAAACACTGGCTTGGGACTTGGCAGACTTGAGTTCAGCTCAGCTCTGTGATGTGACCTGTGAGCTCTCAGGGGAAGCTGTGTATGCTCTGTCAGGCTGTGGTCCACCATGGGCCTGGATTGCAGCACTTAACACATTCTTTCCTTCATTTCTGTGCTAAAAAGTCACACCTTTATTTGCCCCTTTGCATCACTACAGAAATGGAACTAATTGATATTTTGACAAGAAGGCCAGTTCTTTGAGGCAGAGGTCACTGTTTCGTTTGATTCCTCCTACAAGAAAGTAAAATCATCTAAAATATTCTGTTAACAGCAGTGCCATCAACAAACCTGATCATTGATGTACCCTACAAGTTAACATTTATTTGCTCAAATCAAGGCATTCTTGGCAAAACTCCCTCGAGAAATACTATTCTTACCCTCTAAGGTTACCTGCAGATACTTAACTAAAAGGAAGGCATTGAAAAAGCTGCCCATGTGGGTGCATATCTAAAATGCAGTTGTCAAGACAGTTTTATGCAGAACACTTCAGCTTTTCCAGTTCTGTCTTTCACTCTGACAGACTGATCATCTAAATTGTGAACACTTTCATAGCCCTTAGGAAGCACTCCCTCTCTGGACTCTGGCCTATAAACCATTATGATCAGTTAGGTTTTTCAAGAAACACAGTATTCTTTAAGAATGACTTCTGAACTTTAGGAGTTTGAGACATTGCAGTGGGATTTTTCAAAAGCCCTCTTTGAAAGCTGTGCTGGGCTAAAGCAGAGCAGTATTGTAAAGCCCATCACCAGAACTCTTGAGTCATGCTGCCCACTTACCTGCCGGTGTTTACATATACTGGGCATTTGCCTAACTTTACAATGTTTGCATACATAGAAGATAATCATGTTTGATTACATTGTGGCTGGATTTGTGTTTTGTAAAGGTGAGGCCATGAGAAGAAAGAACAAAGGGAAAATTCAAGCGGGATTGGGAAAGAGGAAGGCAGAAAGATGGGAGAAACCAAAGATGTGGGAGCTATGTGAAAGAACAAAATGAGAATAGAGAAAAAAACCTATTAATTAACAAATATTATCTGTATGAAGTAACAGTCCAGCCAACTCCAGTCTTATGAGATATATTTGATCTTATACAAATGTTGTGACACTGAAAAAATGTTTCAAATTTGAGTTTACGTGTTCGTATCACTTGTATGTGTGTGCAGCCTTAAAGCATCACCGAGCAAGGATTGAGAGAGACAGCAGAGAGACAGCTGTTCTCTGCCAGGAAGATAGCTGAGATCTGAATTCCAAATAGGATTACAGTTTACAGTGGCCCTTGTAACAAAGTCAAGGTGCTGCAGGTCCTTTTTCACAGGGATGGCAGGCTGAGTGTTTGCTGTTTCAGAAGGAAAAGTGAGCTTTTCTTTCCCAAGAGAGTAAGGATGTCTGAACTTCTAGCAAGGTAGGCTGAGGAAATTTACATGGCACAGAAATCTCACAGTGAAGATGAGATGAGGGAGGATTTTTAGCAATGTGCAGTGATGAGTCATTGCAACTTCTATTAATAAAATTGGCACATATGTAAATAAATTCACATGTGCTCCTCTGAAAAGTTAGCTCATGAGGTCAGTCAGCAATAATAAACCAAGAAGAAAGGCAGTTTCATAAAAACAGTGAGCCGTGGCATTATTTTCTGGGTGTTTTAGAAAGAAAAGGAACAACTTGCAGTGGAACAAATGACTATGTGTGTCTCAGAAGTTGTCCTTCAGCTCTGCACAGGTATGTTTCATGCACTTCAGAAACCACATTCATTTGCATGTGGTTTCATAGAACAGCTCGCTGAAGAAATCTGTGTATTCTCTGGTTGCTTAAGGACAACACATGGTTTGTAGATATATGACCAGACCTGGGAATGTAAATCAGCACAGCTCCCTGGAGATCAATGGAGCTTCATTATGTTATACCCGTTGAGCATCTGACCATGTATAACAGGAGCTGGATGAAATCCTTTCATGTTTCAGGTAGTGTTATACATTAGCACCATAATGCAGGGCTGCTGTTCTCCCCCCCTTCTCATAAAAGTCAGAAACCTGTTGCCTATTATGCCCTTAGCCACCCATTCATAGTTGACACCCCTGAGTCCCACATTGTATGAGAAGAAACTTGTGTTCTCTGAACAAAAGCTGTTGCTGCTCTTAGGGTGGGACTTTCCAGACTTATGGGTTATCCTTATAAAACCCAGGAATGTTTTAAAGGCAAGAGCATTAGAGACCACCAACTATTTTATTGTTCAAGTCTAAAAGAAAAATCTATTATACCTGAGATTGACCCTGTAGCTGTTTCTTTTAGCAGACTTAGGAAAAATGGAAGGGCTGATTTTTTACAAGGGCATTAATACATTATTTTAGATTGTACGAGTCTGAATATTTACACACAACTATATAATAAGCCTGTGAGAAGATAAACTGCATTTAGCCCCTTCATGTCTCCTTTCTAACAAGAATGCAGAAGAAAGTTTATGAACAAAGAGGACCAAAACTAGCCTGTTCAGTATGAACGTTGTTACTTTTCTAGATGTTTGCCTGTCCTGGCCTCATCAGTGTAACGTGTGAGCAAAACATATCTACATAAAATGTATCAAAACCTACATTCATCCCCATATATCTTCCCTTGAAAATACATAACAGATAATTAAAACCCGTGGGATTTTATAAGTTGAAAACTGAGTCACCAAAATCCCAAACCTGAAAAGCTGAACCACCTCAAAATAGTTCAGACCATGATTTCTATTGATGTAAATGGACTAACTAACTGTGTCTGATGGATCTGGGCTTCCCCTGCCCAGGGCTGAGTGAGAAGGTATCAGGTAATGAATCGAGTTCTCTTGAGAGTCAAACCAATACTGTGCACAATCATTTGTCCATCATTTATTTTACTGCTTCCCCTGCTGAAGGTAACAAGGCAGATGATGTGAAAGCCAGCCGTGCTCCCTAGTTAATGGAGGTGGCTAGTGGCTGTTGTCCTGGGCACGTGGCTTTTAATGTTGAGAAAAGGTGATGACGAGTTTGCTTATGGCACCTCAAATGAGACACAGAGGTTTGAATGCCTCATCCAGGTTCCTTGATGGTAATCTAGTTATGCAGAACCTCCTTCACTAGCCATCCCTTTTGCCATTAATTACAGTTTCATTGGTTGCTGTGCTAATCTTTCTGTCACAAAGCACTCTCCTTGCAGGATGTGAGTATATCATGCAGATTTTTCAGAGGTGAGGCTTTAACTACACAAGTGTTTCTTGTCTTCTCAAAAGAGCAATGTCCAAGTGTCTCTCTCAATACAGGATGATGTATGTAATTGAGAAGGTTCTTAGCCTGGCCATAAAACTCGCTATAGCCCTGACACTTGAGACATGGGGACAGGTTGTCAAACTCTCAGACAAAGAACATTTGTTCAAAATACACAGAGGGAACCTGCATCTCCACATGTGAATGTCTATGACAGAGTATGTGGTAGCCTAATTTACACCTACAAAGCCCAATAGGTATTTGTGCTGCCTGCTGATGGTGAGGGTTACAGGAACCGGTCTGAAAGGCCCACAGAGCTGACACCTTGCCTTGCATGTTTAGAGGAAAATCTCTGCCAATTTTGGCTGTTTTAAAGCCATACTTCAAATGACAGAAATGAAGCATGTGATACATTTTGTCCTTATCTTTAGGCAGTGTGATTTAAATTAAAATGTGATACTTGACGTGGGATTACCTCTTAAACCATCCCAGTTTGATTCCCCCTCTACATAAGAGGGAAGAAAAACAGACACAAAGAAGCAGTGATCAAGATCTAGAGATTTGAAAATCAGCTGGTGTGCTTAGTCCAATGTATTCCCTGATCTACCCACACATTTATTCTCTTGCTCGCACACAGACAGAATTAATTCATCCCAAGATGCAGTTGTGCATCTGTTTTATATATTTGACTAGTCACTTCAGGAATATTTTTGACTTGTGGGGAGCATTTACAAGTGTAAGAGCAGGAAAGGTGACAAATAAAGGTGAGAGTATACATTTGCCAGACAAGAATATGGAGACGTAATAACTACAGACAAAAAAAATCTACCTCTCTGTGATCCATTCAGTCTCCAGTAGGGATTCAGTGATTTCAGCTGGAAAGTATTGAGAGGTTATAAGGAAAGCCTGCCTGTTAATAGAAGGCATAGGTAGGAGTCAGGTCATCTATATCCATGTCTACAGTAGCACGAATTTCTGCTGCTTGGTTTGAAGGTACTCTCAAGCTGTCGGTTAAATCAGGCCAGCTGCTATTAGCTGCTCATCCAAACCAGCACATGACAATATGAGGCAACAGATAGGAATGCACAAGGCAGGATAAAGTCTAAATAAAGGCCTCTGTTGCCTTCCAGACAAACCCCTCGTTTCCTCAGGTGAACTTTTGCCTTCGTTCCTACTCATTAATTCTTAATCTTCCTATGAAAAAAAATCAAAGATGTTGTCCTCCCTCTCACAGAAATTGGGTCTTAAGCAAGTTTCCAGACTTAATTTGCCCTCACACAGCCGCAAGCTGAAGATCCGTCTCTGTTCTGAGTCCATTCTTCTTTCCAGGTTACTTGAGCTGACAGGCATTTCTCTTTCTTTCTAACCTGAGGATCCCTACTGACAGGGCTGCAGATGAGGCAAGAAGGCTGACCACAAAATGCTGGGAAGCGAACTACCTCCGGCTTCCTTCAAATCCTTTTCTCAAAGGAATGCATTCAGGAGGCCAAATGTCTCAGGAAGCAGCTGCCACACTAAATACTTCTAGCTGGGGATCGGTCCTGAGATGGTGGGAAAATTGAACTGGTTTGGAAAATATTAGTGAAATCGCCTTCGAAACCAACTTAGCAGAGAGCTGTCACTCAGCTCATGTTTCAGGGGCACAGAGGAGGTAAGAAACCCCCCTCGGTGCAGTGGAAAGGAACTTTTAGCACTTGGTATGTCAAAATCTGTTTAGGGTAAATGAGCAAAATTGCAGTGTTGCTTTTCACTGGAACTGGGATGGGTTTTTTTTCACCTCCTGAAGGATGACAGTCCAATTTGTGCAGTATACCCATGGAGTGAGATGTCAGGAAAAGATGTCTACAGTCATACATTTGAGAACTGAGGAGTTAAAGTAGGATGTAAAGCATGCTGTAGTCTCTGAGATTTTCTGATACTGCTTTAGGAGTGGCTTGCTCTACTTCGTTTTACGTCTCGGAGACCTTGGTTAGTGCAAGTGCAAATGTCAGCCTGAAAAAGGCAATAAAAAGCCTTAATTCAGCATCAATTGTGACTAGTTTATTCTCCAGATACCAGGGTTTTGAGGGAAATAAGATTTACCCTTCGCTCTTTGCTTTCCTTGTCATGGGTAATATAATTTAGGAGGATCATCAGTGCTTGGCTTTTGTCTCCTTGTCTTTAAAACAAAACATCTCTGTTGTACAGAGAAACTCCAACATAGCTTTTTGGGGGAATGAAAGCTTCCCAGATTCCAAGTTTTTTGATCCCTGAAAAGTGTTTTAGGAGAGTGGAGCAAACCTGCTTTTGCAGAGCAAGAGGGCTGGCTCTTTGAAGCGTGTTGCAGGCAAGACCGACCTCTGCAGGACAAACTGAAATAAGCCTAAGGAAAACTGATTGGAACTGGGGCTTGTAGCAGTAGCAATAAATAGTAAGCGTTCTTCCATTATTTTTTCGAGAAAATTTTTCCTCTTTCTCTGTTTTCTTGGGTCTAAATCATAGAATGTGTTTACAGAAAGGGACTGGTGACATTGGTTGGGGCTGATGTGAGCTCTGGCTTTCCTCAGAGGGTTTCCTTTGCTCCCACTGATGCACAGAATGGTTGCAAAGGCTAATGAATTCTTGCCACTGGTTTTATTCAGGGTGAAAAGCTCCTTGCCAGATGGCTGTCAAGCTCTAGGACAGGCCATGATTTGCTATGAATTTGAAAGGCTACACAATGGTGAAACTCATTTTTCCAACTCCCCTAGGACTGAACTTGGATAGGAGTACAGGGGAGTTGTGTGTGTGTAAGACTGGGAAGTGTTTCTCCTCCTACATGTGGAAAGTCTTTTTTCTTCTCTCTCTCTCCCTTTTTGAGTTAAAGGATCCTGGATCAAAAAGTTGCCCTGACTGTTTTAATAGCTGTTCTGGTTCTTTTCCCTCTAATTACTTCCCAGTGCCAGAGTAAGTTGTACAGTCAGCAATGCAGATTCTTTGGAGACCCCAAAACAGTCAAATAAAAGCTACTAATCTAACAAGTTGCTCAGTGAGCAATGGAACTTGTGAAGCCAGGCTTCCTGTGCCTCTCCAGTGTGGATGCTTTGGTGTCTAACACCACCAGTGTCTATGAAGTGATAGCACATGCAAATTCTCTGATGGCTGAGAAGACCTGAGCTCACACTGTGGTATTTCTCCTCTGAGGAGCTTCTGACTTCTCTCCCCTTTCTTGATAGCTAAGTAAGAAGTAGGAACTTGATGTATTTGAGTCCTCAGCCCTGCTAGTTGGTTGAGATTACCAGACAGATATAAGAACTATACAGGGAGAGGGAGGGAATAGCAAAGACTGATGAACACATGTGCACACACAAACTTGTGCACATGGAGTAGTTTTGGTGACTCTTTCAGCTGGCGACTGAGAAATGCAGCATCCCTCTCCCTCTGTGCTTGCTCCTCTCTGATTGTTCCTGGCTTGGCCATTTACACAGCTGGGTGGTGAACTGATCACACTGAAAAATGTGTGAATGATTGGGTTTGGATATTAGGTTTGGGTTAATAAAGACTGCAGGGCTTATCTTTTTATCAGCCAGCACCACTCACTTGTCTGATTTGCTACAAGGCTGCACAAACACACCCTGCAGAGGCAGAAGTGGGTGGCCAGGAGGAGTGGGGTGAGGAGGTGCAAGTGCTTTTTCTTTACTCTGGCAGTGCCTGCTTTAACTGCACACTGAACTATGGCCACAGCCACCATGGGAGCACAGGACCTCTTTCTTAAGGAAACGAAGCTAAAATTATCTATTAAAAAAGTGATGGGTTTGATACCTAGCAAAGGAATAAGAAATAGAAAACCAACAGTCAAAACATGAAGTTTTGTTTTTCCAGCAACCCTGACTTCCACAAAGAGATATTTCACTTTGCAAGAACAATGAAGGGAACAGACAGAGCAAAGAGATTTTGCAACTACATCAAGATCTCAAACGTAGATCTTGATTCAAATCAAATGAAATCAATTAATTCAAATTACCACATAAAAATATTAATTCAATATTAATGAATTCAGATCACCATGTAAAAAATAGCAGTGGGGAAGCCAAGAATCCAGTAGTCCTGAGGAGAGAATTACACGTTGCCTAAGGATACTTAAACCTCCATCCCTTGGACTCTTAAAGTGGGTTCTGGATATTGTTCCATGGAAGAGGTGGTGTTTCTATGGACACTGAACAGCTTTACTCTATGTCCAGGCTGCTTTTCATTAGATTTGTGTGCCCTTCTCACTTTTTCAAACAGAAAAACACCATTACTAAAATTACATCTGAGATGGAGGTGAATTGCAGGTTGCTGTTCTTGATATGGGAGTGTCAGAGAAAAGTTCTCTGTGTTACTCAGGAGATTGAATTTGATTATCACAGTGACTCCTTCTGGCCTAAAAATCTGTTAATGTGTGGCTGCTTGAGCTACAGCTACTGAAAAGAACAAATTATTGTTGAAATGAAGTTTTTGAGACTTGGTTTCTAAGTGCAGGTTTTCAGATGTGTTTGATACGTGGCTTTGGCATTGAGAAGCACAGTTGTGGTTCCTGCTTCTCTTGCAGTGGACTGATGAGCTTCAATTCTGTTCCAACTGATTATTTTTCAGAACCACAGCTGGCAACAAAGACACTCTGGTTCTGATTTTGGATGTCGTATTTCTGGACCTCTGTAGAGTTTCAGGACTTGTATCTTGAATGGCCAGGAAGATCTTCAGGCCCTGCTATTATTTCTTGTTCATTATCTCTATTATTTTCCTTACTCCTCTCATTGTTGAAGCTGCACAAATCCAGAAGAGGAAGGCAAGCTCTATTCCCAAAATGAATGGATGTTTCCACTTGACATTTGATTTGTATTTTGGCCACCAGCATACTGCTTTCATTTCACCTAACTCTGCACTGCAATGTGGGATGTAACTAAGGAAGGACTTTTGCCAAAATACTGTTTTGTGAAGAAGTGTTACTTAAGGTAGAAAAAAACCCAATGACAAGCTCTGAGCACACAAATTTCCCCTCCCATGGACAGTATAACTGTGATTACTGCTGGGCAAGCTATTCTGGAGTAAGAAATCAGGTAACCTAACAGTGCCAGGTTAATGATTATCTGACAACTGACCACTGCTCTGCTTAGTGCCAGCTGGAAGACTCTCCATAACCAATTCAATGGAAAAACCACAGCAGTGCCCTGTCCATCAATACATTATTCCTCATATCCTCGCTTTAGCCTTTTATTGAAAATTTAATTATGATCTTAATTACTCTAGTCTATGTGCTGCAGAAATGAACTGGAATTGATTAAAATGCCTGTATTTTTTTTTTTATTGCCCAAGGCAAAGTGCTTAAGTAATTGATTTGAAGCAGGATTTCATTTTGATTATACCACAGTCACTGGACTCTTGAGCTGCTTCAGTTCCCTGCTTGCTTCCAGGAGGCTTTCTTTTTGAATAAGCTCCATCTCTGCTCCTCAGCCATCTGGCTTCCAGCCCTTCAGCATTTTCATCCCAATCCTCTTCATGTGCGAGCCCAGATTACAGGAGTTTGTTCCAGCTCCAGATAAGTAGTAGCTGGACTTTTCTCCCCCTAGTTGCCAAAACTGCCACAGCCCATCACAGGAGACACAGTCCAGCTAAGCATCGCAGCCTACAGGAACTTGAGGTACTTGGCCTGCAGCCCCTGTTTTGGTGAGTCATGTGTGGAGGAATGAATATTGACCAAAGGTAAATATCCCAGGCTCCCAACAGGAAAATAAAAACGTGTCTGCAGAGTTGATTAGAGAAATGGATGTTTTCTTTGCTGAGGATTTTGCATTTTTGCTACTCCACCAGAAGGTTTGAGCCGGCACTAGTTAAACATGACGGGTGGGTTTCATTTGTCCACATAGAAGCGCCTACAGTGTAGCCCTCTGCACTGTGCTGATATTCTGCATTTCTTTATAGTCCATGGAGAGAGAGGCACATGGAGTTGGTGGTTTATCTTACTGAAGATGTCTGAAGTGCTTCAGATGAACAGGACCTGGAAGTGGTCTAGTTCATCTTCGTTCTTTCCAGTGATTAAAGGGAGCATAAACTGATCATGAAACATCTTTAAGTGCAAAATCCACTCTAACTACTTGGTGAAATAAGATGTGGGAACGTCTGCAGCTTTGTTGAGTTTATTATTGCACTTTTTTTTACCTTGTTCAGGCTGAGCTCCTGCTTGTCATGATTATCTTAGGGTGATTCTAACACTTGGGTATTTCAATTGTGACACTGTTACTGTAAGCCATAACTCAGAAATGCCTTCAGGTTAGCTGAAACGTGCTCTACATCAACATCAGGCAGGGACATGTCTCTTTCCCTTCTTTTTTGTTTGCAGGGAGGGGGAAGGGGAGCAAACCATGTCTTTTTCAATTCAAAACTTAACAGCCTCCACTTGTGTCAGAGTTCCGGTATGACTTTCTTATAGTACAGTGGGATCTTATGGAACAGAGGATCTTGTTTCACACACATCTGTCTTTTTCGAGCCCACATCACCACAACAGCAAACACTTGGTTTTAGTGACCTCCTGTGCCAATATTAGTGTCTCATTGGGAAGGGAAATTATTTTCCTCACTTGGCAGGTGAACGTCTAGATTGTGTGTCATATTCCGTCTCCTCAGAGCCAAGGTCTGCAGAACATGCATTATGAAGGCAGCAGTCTTAGGGCCTCAGGAGAACGAACCAGGGTTATTAAACTCGTGCTTTTTTTTTTTTTTTTTTTTTTACCTCTGCAACAGTGTTTTTCATCCTGTGGTCTGTGTACCTCTGGGAGTCTGTAGAATACTCCAAGAGGTCCATGAAAAACAACTAACAGAAGCAAGCCTATTTTCAGTTGGTTTCAATTCTCTGTACAAGGACACGTACCTCTTTTGGAGAAAATAAAAATGAGAGGGCTTGTAAATTGAAAACTGTTGAAAACTGCAGCTCCATAACATTACAAAGAGTAGTTTTTCTAAACGCTCAGATGTGTGAAGGGTCAGAGGGTGAATTATTCTAGCTTGGTGGTTAGCACAATCACTCAAGCAACAGCAGTTGCTCCAATAAGCATTTAATTATTTTGTGCAAACAGGAGAGACTGAAAAAGTCCTGCCACCGAGTGTCCTATAGTAGAGTAATTAGGAAAATCTCTAGGAAGGTGAGAGGCTTGAATTAGGCAAGAAAAAAATGTGAAGCTTAGCACATCTGTGGGGAAAGTTCCCACCTTCTCTGTATTGGCTATATAAAAGCAATACCTTTCCACACACCTCTATTCTTTATGGTTTTTGCTGTGTGGGATCTAGTAAATGCTTCCTTGTGGCTGAACAGTTGCAGTTGTTATACACGTGCTCAGCATTGGAGTGGTTGTATACATGCCCAGCAACAAGAGAGTGTGAGGGCAGTAATCAAGCAGCATAGCATCTGAGGTGCTGAAGATCTGTCTTTGTGAGTTGGACACCAAGAGATGCTTCAAAGACTAAGCTATTTGCAATTCACCCAAGGCCATACAGGAAGTCCTTGGTAGAGAAAGGATGTGAACTCAAGTTTGCCAAATATGAGGCCAGTACCTTAACCACAGGGCTGTGATATCTCTATTAACAAAAGAGGTGACCGGGTTATTGGTGAGCAAGAGAAGGTTTTTTTTTATCCCCCCACAGAGAGTTTTAAAAGGAAACCAATAACGTGGAAGTGCTACCAATAAGCAGGCTGTGCCAAGTACAAAGCCATATGTTGGGTGTGCAAAATACAGAGGTGGTGCAGGAACAAATAGAAGGTTAGAACAGCAAATCCATGGAGAGATTACGAATAGCAAGGCTTACTGCTGCTCCACAATGTGCTTTCTTGTTGGCTTTCCACATAAAGATCATAGCATCCTAATGGGAGGGAAAAGATGGGTTCATGGTTCTGGTGGAAACAGTATTTGCTTTAAAAAAATGGATCAGCTTCAAGGATGAACAACTGCTTATTCCTCAAAAGAGCTGTAATTGAAATCAAGACAACCTACTGCTTCCCAAGGGCTTTGTCATACTATTCAGATATCCTGAGGAATCATAATTGAAGTTTCACCATAAACAAGTGTTGAGAAACATGTTTCTTATTTAGGTTTGTTCATGTGTTTATGTCCTTTTTTTTCTTTCCCTGTTAGTCAACAGAATTTCTGTTGACACAAGTGGGAACAGGAAACAAATATTTCATTTGTAGAAAGGCAAACCTCCTGAAGTTCATAGTACTCACAGCTATTAACCTATTTTGAGGTTTTAGAAAACAAAATGTTTACCTTCACAGTCTTGTTTTGCCTGCAATTTAAACTCATTTTCTCTCCCATGCCATTTAAGGAGATCACATTTCAAAAACAAACAGATTTTCTAGGGAGACAATTTCTGTAATAAAGAAAGCTGACAAAAGCAAAGCAGCCACAGGCTGGTCTTGTGTAAAGGATTTCTCTGTGTCCTGTCCTCAGACTTCCTAACGTTTCCCTCTGTTGTTGGAAAGTACTTTAGATTTGGAGATTTCATTAAATTTTAAATTACATGATATAGAGATGCAATAATAAATACTAAATAATTATATTTGTTCCTATTATTACTTGTTATTTGTATTTATTGTATCTGTTGTAGCTTCTATTTGCTTCTCCCTTTTCATTTCTCGTGTCTCTGTTGACTTCTTGCACTAGCCCATGTGTGTGTTTTTCATTTTCTAGTGGGAGGTTATGCTCTGTTTAGAAAACATGAATCCAATAATGTAGAAAATAACTTTCAAACCTAATCTATTAGCATTATCAAAGAATTTGGGAAAATCTCAAATTTCAAGGTAAAGACAGCTGAGAAAGCAAAGGTTTAAATAAGCTAAAGCTTGGATGATTGTGAGTTATTCTACACACTCTTCTTTCTTGTCAATCTCATCTTGCTGCTTAAAACTGAGTCAGTTTTGCAGGCAGGATACTGCGAATGAGAGTGACTAAGGTTCTTGTTTGTGTTAGAGTAACAACAACCAAACAGCTTGTAATGACACGGACGTTTTCTTTTTTGAGTATTTTTGAGGTATTGAAGAGCAAAAGTTGAGCTTTCAGTGCTAACTTTCCATGTTCTGTCAGTTGTGTATTTGATTTCTTAACATCATGGCTATCTGCTAACCCAGAAAGAGTATAATGAGGGTTCAGAAACACAGAGAGAAGATTGGTTTATGCTGTGGTTCCTGAAAGCAAACGGTGTGAAAACAACTTGGCTGCAATATTTTAAACAGTGGCTTGAATTGAAATACGTTATCATTCATCAAATAACAGGAATCTTTCTAAACCTTCTAATTATTTTAACCTAAATGCGGCGTTTGTGTGTTTGTTATGGCTTCTAAGGAGTTACATTGTACTCTTCTATCTATTTAGAATGTTTTTGAAACACATCAGTAGCAAAAAAGGAAAGGTAGGCTGTTTCTGAATGCAATGCTGAAGTCCCATGGAAATCCGTGGATATGTTTTCACCCCATCTACGTGAAAAGTAGATCTGGATGCACAGTGGGTCTGAGTGAAAACCTTGTGAAGTCATTCTGAGCTTTCTCTTTGACTCCAGTTGTCTTTGGCTCATGTTCAGTGAACGAGGAGCCAGTTGACTTGTATTTCTGACCCCAACTTATTTTTATTTATTATGAGTGAACACCAGCTGCTTCTTTGTTGTGTAAAATATACTGTCTGCCCTTGAACTTTGGCGTTTCCCTTCCAAGAGGATGATTTAGACTTTGTCCATGGTTTGCCAAACCAGCAGGCTACATCATACTTTTGGACTTCCGACAGCCCATGAGTGACTAATCCCCCACCTACCTTCGAAGAGATACATCAAGTAACATATGAACGACGCGTACAAGGCCTTATAAAATGGAAGTATTGATCGACTGGGCCCTAGTTTGTGTGACTGCCTTTGCTGATATGTTCAATTAACAGT
The DNA here is from genome assembly GCA_013401255.1 of Urocolius indicus. NCBI lineage: Eukaryota > Metazoa > Chordata > Aves > Coliiformes > Coliidae > Urocolius > Urocolius indicus. The sequence goes on from WBNH01008518.1 coordinate 118,663, forward strand.
CTTGTCAAGGAGAACCTGGTTTTGGTCACTCAACCTTACTTCATTGAAGTTGATAGTCCCTGGTATCCAACAGTGGGATAAACCAGATTCCTTAGCTTTGTTTGTTTTGGCCTACCGTGTCTCTTTATGAGGAAAATGGTCAAAGTAAAGTGCTTCCTCTGTGTATTTTGACAGGAAACAGTACTAATATGCTTTCCTTTTGTCGTATGCCTTGCTCTTTTCTCCCGGTGTTGTTTAAATATTTTCAGTCCAATGACATATTTATTAACCCACCACTCTCTGCATGGGGTAAGACTTTGATTGGCCCATCTGTAAAGACTCTCGGTTAAGGTGGTTTTTTCAGCGAGAGTTAATAATATTACTACTATTCACGTAAAACTCTGAGACAATCTCTTTAAAAATGGAGCACATTTATCTAAAACAGCTGGTTAAGAGAGCATGAGGGCCCAGCTAGAGTCGGCAAGGTCGGGGGTCAGGGTTAACACCAATCTCAGTGGAACTTTGAAGCTGATATTTTACAGATTATATGTGTCTCAGTGCACAGTGGGCATGGCATATAAATTGGTCTTAGAGGCCCCTATTTGTTCTCTGCATTTTTATGAGCCCACAGAGTTGTTCTTTGAAGCAGCACACACAGAAAATAAAAACTCATTTTAATGTTGTGGAACTATTTGCAGTAAATCATGTTAACATCCTGGCTTTTCTTTAGAGAGATGCGGCGTGTTTTTCCATGTTCTTGGGTGCTGTGATTGCCTCTGATTTAATCCTGTACTTTTCCTTTTAATCTCTCCTCGTACATCTTGTCTTTTCTCCAGTTTTCCACTTTGGTATTTGCACAGTTATCCGCTAGGCCTGGATGATTTTAAGCTAGCAAGGACACCTTCATTTTGCCCCATGCAGTGACTTAGCTATTGTAAATGCTTACTCTCTCCTCTATCGAAAATCCCCTGGCACTATAAACCCTTTGCTATTGTATGGCAATGTAGCCTTAGAAGAAAGCATCTGATTTCAAAGAGACCAAAGTTCCATTCTGGAACTAATTATATAATTTACTTTATGGATTTTTTTTAATTGCTAGGTGTTTTAACTGGAAAATGCTGAATTGTGGAGAGCCACAAGGAACAGACACTGCTAACAGAATCTGCTGGAGGTATTTTAGCCACCTAATTAATTTTCAATAAATGCTTCCAATAGGTAGTTTGCTTCTGGCCAAATGTAAATCAACTGGAGACAAATAGGGTTAAAATTAGAAATGTGTGATGGGGACAATGTTTATGGACAAAATAACCTGGCACTCATAGAAATAACTTGCTGACAGTAATAGAAAATTAGACCACACAGATGGTAACAAAACCTGAACGTTGCCTGTCACATGGCCCTGGCAGAGTTTCTGCAGCTGGACATACAACTGGCTCCTATGTGTGGGTCTCACCACAAAAGGCCTTCTTATCCTTAATCTTCCCTTGGTGTGAACAAGACAAAACATGACTTCAGTCCTCCTCTATCTGGTTCTTTTTCTCTGTTCTCATCTGCAAAAATGGACCTTATTGTCCACTTGAAACCTCCACAAAGCCCTAGAGGCACTCCAGCTACTATGAATATCATCTGTAGAGCTCCAGGCTTTTAAGTTCTCTAGTTTTAGAAGTCATATTTTCAGAGGCACGTAGCAGCTGAAATGCAGACAAATGATTAATAAGCCTTTCTAATGTTGTTAATTAATAATGATACTCAACTACATCAGCTTCTGAGAAACATATACAGATTTTTCTTTTTAAAAAATGAACACCTCTTGCTTATTTACTTTTTTTGTTTCCTCACCACCTTACCCTTTGCTTAGAACCTTCTAATTCTATGATAAATCCCCTTATCTTCTCCAGAAAATATAGTATATATTCCTCCTTAAAAGGGCTGACAAGAGATTCTTTTGATAACTTCCAGTCTCCCATGATGGGTGGCCCTTGGACAAGTCTGTCAAATGGCCAAGGCTCCCCAGGAACCAATATGCAGTGTTACCCTTAAATTCAAACTATAAAAAGTTAGTCTGACTTGAGCAGAAGCAAATTCTTTATCCATGGCAACCTTCACATGAAAAGAGCATTTTTAAGATTTGATGCCTTTTTAGTATGGGTCTGTTCACTTATCTTTAGGATAAATTAGCCAACTTGGTTCAGAGAATAGGACAGGATTGGTGTTACTTGCTACTGAGTGTGCCTGTGAGCTGTGGATACTGGAAGAGCCTTCAGAATAGATACTGGGTGCTGTGTAAGTAGGGAAATCTCTCAAAGGTGGCATTTATGGGCAGATCAGCAGTGGTGCTCATAAGACATGGTGGAGTTGCAGTGACATAGCTGGCCTGGAACAGCAGCCACAGATAACTATGTTGTACGGGGCATGACAATCATAGGGTGCTATTGAATAAAAGTGAAGACAAGTGACCTTCAGAAGTATGTGATTACTCTTCTAGAGGGAAGTTTGCTTAAATCTTTAGCATCATCTGAAAGACAAAGTCAATGACACAAGCTTGCAACTTGTACAAATTTCTCTAAATGTAAAGGTGACAAAGAAAACTATGACAATAGTCCTGGCATTTTCTTAGCCTCTGTTACTGAAAAGATCCTCATGTGGTCTCAACATTCCCTGAAGTTTAGTGGATTTAGATCAGGTCATGCTCTGTACACAGGATCTCTGTCAACTTTAGGAAAAGGGCTTGGAAGAAGATTTGTTGGTTGATCTAGCAATAGCTATTAACACTATAAAATCATGAGGGGGTCTGGAAAATTTTGTTAATCTTTCTGAAGTCCCACAAAGTTTATTTCTGTCACTTTATTTTTCCATGATGGCCATTACATGGAAAACGGCAAAGTATCAGACTCCATTCCTGTCTCTAGCAGCCCCAAACAAGGTTGTGTGCTGGCTCTCATGCTGGTTTCCTTCTTTTTCTTGGCTATGCTGGCAGAGGCATTTGCTGACATTAAAAGAGTAATATTTATCTAATTCTATACCAATGGAAAGTTTCTCCATCTGCAGTGCTGCCCATTAGAAATCTTTTTTTTTTCAAATGACTTAATGCTGGTTACCTCTTCAGCTGAAGATGTTTGCTTAAGCAGTGCTTATTCTGCCAATGAGCCAGT
>WBNH01008518.1:121863-285336 GCA_013401255.1 Urocolius indicus
TGTTTTAGTTGGTATTAAATTGTTTTCTGTTTTCTTCCCCAAGCCGAGTAGCCTGCTCTGTTTTGTCCTGCACCTTAAGCGGCAATTAAGCTCTCCCTGCCCTTTAGCAATCCTTTAGTCTTCGGTACTTGAGGCTAATCGTGGTCTTTTGTTCCCTGATGGGCAGAAACCACGACAGCCAGTTGAGTGGGTTTCATGATGTGCGTGTCCATCCCGTTCCTGCTTCTCTCCTGTCTGTGTGAGCTTTGCTGTCACTGAAGCTGCTGATGAGATTAGCCATTTTGGCTGTGGTCACACCTCTGTAGAACAAGACTGTGAAACTAAGCAGTAATTATAATGTCTGTCAAGTGTCTAGCTCATACTATTCCTTCCTGGTTATAAGACATGGGTAACATTCACTTGCTCCATCAGAATACCTAACCTGTACAGCTTTTAGGCTTTGATTTGGCTTATTTTTAGTCTAGAAAAGAGGAGACTTGAGGGGGGAATCTCATTAATATTTACAAACATCTAAATGGTGGGTATCAGGAGGTTGGGGCATCACTTTCTTCAATGGTATCTAGTAATAGGATAAGGGTTGATGGGATGAAGCTGGAACACAAAAAGTGCCATTTAAACATAAGAAAAAACTATTTCACTGTGAGGTGAGGGAGCCCTGGCCCAGGCTGCCCAGGGAGGGTGTGGAGTCTCCTTCCTTGGAGATCTTCAAGACTCACCTGGACACGCTCCTATGTGACCTGATCTAGCTGAACCTGCTTCTGCAGGGGGATTGGACTAGATGATCTCTAAAGGTCCCTTCCAACCTCTACCATTCTATGATTCTATGATTTGTGAGCTTAGATGGTGGGGTGAAATACCTAATACACAAATCCTTGTATATTGACTGTTTCTTTTTTGGTTTTGGTTGATGAGAGCTGAAAATGCCTGGAAACCTTCCTATATGGTTTGAAAACTCTTAAGGAAATATTTAGTGATCAATAAAACCAAACCAACTCCTTCCCATTTTTCTGGGATAATGCAAATCTTCCTGGAGAGTGAGCTGGATTGACCCCTCACAGCTGACAACAGAGCAGGATGATGGCAACAGTGCTGTAAGCATCTATGAAAGAAATGGTGAACTGTACAAAAAGATAAAGAACACTTTTCCTTGATGTCCTTGATAATTCCACTTATTCCACATCCAGCTATTCTTAAGACTGGTTTCCAATGTACCAGTCCAAGTTGTGTGTTTTCTGGATTCGTGTATGTTGAAATCAGCATGAGTTTTCATTATTTTTTGATGAGATAACACCAAAGGCAGGTAGGAGCTGAATTCAACAGGACTGTGCAGCTTGACACAGAATCCTATTATCAACAGATGTTTTAGATGGGTTCCCCAGAGCGTTGTTTTGAAGTAGTTTAAAAATGAACAAAGGAAATAATTGGCTAAAAAAAGATTGTAGAGATGAGGACAGATCCTCAGGTGGCACAAATTTCTGTAGCTCTGCTGAAGTCAGTGCAATCAGACCTTTTTATACTAGCTGCCATTTCAGCCCATAAAGTTGTTCTTTTAATCCCATCATTAATTATGAATCATATTCAGACAAATAATTCTATCCTTAACATTGTGACTGATCATGTATTTAAAGGTTGCAAGAAGAAGGGACCTGTAAATCTCAAGACCAATATGAGAACAATGCCCTTCAGGCAAGAGCATCTGATTCGATATGGCACCTTAAGCATGTTTTTGTCCTGTGTCACGGAGTGCATTGATTAATTAGCCCTGAATCACGTTTAGTAATCAAGACTCAAATAATCAACGATGTGTTTCAGGAATTCTGATTTTATGATCCATCTAACTGTAATAGCAAATTATGTTTGGTAACTCTGTTTAAGATGAAGTTATTACGAGTTCTTTTCACTGCTAGAAGGACTGATGGGCAAGACATCAGAGAGGTGAATGAAGTTTGAATAATAATGAGGTCTGGATTTTTGGAGAAGGACAGTCTTTCTATTCCTAGAATTCTGTTAAGATAACTGATAGCAAATTTTTCTTAAGCTCAGTACTAGCCAGTAGTACAAGCTAGTTAATAAGGGACTTAGAAATGGCTGAAAATACCTTATTTCTGAGTTTGTGGACACTTGATACAGTGCTGAATCCATATATTACCTTTAAATCCAAAAAGCATAACAAAAGTGTCTACATTTTCATCATTAACCTAGATGTATTTAATTAACAGTAAAGTACAGGGCTGGGAGCCAGGAGGTCTGGGTTGTAACTGCTGTGAGGATTCTTTGCAAGCCTTGTCTTGCCTGTCACCTGGGAGTAAAAGTCTCCCCAGGGAAGGTTTGCCACAATGGAACTTAATTTACTGATGTTTTCCAAGTGCTTTAAAGGACTGAAATGGGAGGCATGGGAGAAATGAGAATTGTGTGGAACTGTTTTTCATCCTACTAGGCTGGTAACTGTTAATGATGGGCACGATTCAGAACACTTACAGAATAGCTCAGGTAGCCATGTATTAGGGTACATAGCAAACAGCCTATTCCTGCTGAAATCAATAGAAGTCCTCTGCCAAACCTAATGAAAGCAAGACCAGTCTTTCTTCTGGATCTGTGTTAAAAAATGGTTCAAGGACATGTTCTCATAAAATCCCCTCACCAGGACATCTTTTATCCCATTGACCTAGAAAGTGCAAAGAGGGAAGCAAGAAATGTATCTTTTTTAATTAAGTGGGATTTTATTCTTAATCTCCAAACAGGCTTTTCTTGAATGCTGTGCACAGATTTGTTTCAATTTGCTATTGCCAATTTTCTTGAGCTACTGCCAGTAATAATTCACTTGAGCTCTCATGTTGTGATTAAACACGTTGAACGAATGAATGAAGATGGGAAATGCCAGTGTATATAAATCACAGCGGACTGCCAGTTGTTCTCCATTTGCTTCCTCCTCTTCTCTCCACACCCATGATCAATGCTGTTTCCTGTTAGCTTCACTCAAATGGAGATGCAGCCTGATCCTTTCCTACCACTTAGTTTGTAAAAGGCTCTCACTTGTTCTGCCAAGTAGCCCTTGTCTCGGGGGTGGGGGGAAAGCCTGAGAGGGCCCAGCTGCAACACTCAGATGAGTCAAAACCAACGGCCTCCCTTAAAATTGCAGGAGTATGTCCACATGAGTGTGAAAAACCACCTGCAAAAACCCCACATTTTGCTAGGCATTTCAATCTTCAGTCACCTGAGAAATGCCATTAAATTACAAGTATCTGTTCTCTGTGTCTACCCCACGAATAGCTCATACAACAGGCCAAAAAGTCTTTAACCTCATAGCTACTGGACACAAATGGGCAGAAAACTGGTGCTACATTTCACTCCAGGTAGATGAAGATAAAGAAACATGCTCTGGGCTGCTGGCAGCTCTTTCTTTGGAGGAAGGTCACACTAGTGATAAGGACACATGGAAAAAAATGGTAAATCACTCGAGGAAAACTAGATCAAATTTGTTTTGTCCCAAAGTGTTTCATTATAATCATAAACTATAAGGTGTTAAAGGGGTTAACAGGCTCTCAACTCATTGTCAACTAATTATCTTTAAGGTGTTGTCATCACATACTAATCGCTGGGTTAATGCCAGTTCCACCACTGGGAGGTGCCCAACCCCAGGGTGACCTTCTCTCACCTAACAGATGCTGACTTCATTAACTTCAACCATCACTTGCACACACACAAAAAAGCTTTTAGGAACTTTCATCTTTTTAAAAGGGCAGGGAAAAAAAAAACCCAAATAAACTGGTAGCCTGGTTAGCAGTAGGGGATAGTTTTAGCTTAAGGCACCATGGGTGGCTAAGATGTATGAGAAACAGATGTAAGGCCTTTGGTGATAGGTCTGCACTTTCTATTTATTGACAAATGAAATAGGCAATAGAAGGCAATTAAAAACCAATGATTGCACACAAACCATAACAGCAGAGAGGACAGAAAAGCAACAACACTGTACAGCTCAGCTTGTGCGGGGCCAAGTGACATCGAGTTGGGAAGCAAAAATGTAGTTTCTTTGTAAAAAAAATGTTTTCAATTTAAAGCTGAAGAGGCTTGATAGTTGTTCTTGCTTTTGTATTCTGTTTTTCCCCAAGTGCTGCCTGGTTACAAGGCACTTGCCATCTACTCGACCCTAGTTTTCTTTCTGGGGTTCAAAGAGAAGGTTTAGTATTGGTTTCAACTGATGGAATGAATAAAAAAAGATAATCAAATGGGACGAGGCAGCAAAGGGACAATCCTTTCTTGCTTTAACTGATTGTTCCAGTGGTTTGACATCAAACTGAAAGTTTGATAAAATCTTTACATTTTAACATATTCTTGAACAGCCAGTTGAGACCTCAACGTGAAAAGATAAAATTCAAATGCTGGTGCTCAGCTTCTCTGAAGGGAAAGAGTATCCTTTCCTTCACTAACCTTCTGTCTTCAGGAAATAAGCTTGCAAGATAATTCATCTCCTAAAGAACTAGAGGAGTATGTGTTCTGCTGGTAGGCTGACCTCTTGGTCCCATAATGTACAGATAGGTAACATGGGGAAGAGTAGATCTTCTTTGTAGGCATTTTAACAACCATTTTATACTCAGACTTGGGGTAACACCTACTTTTCACTTAATATGCTGAAGGTGCAAATCCATAGGCCTAATTTAAATGTGTCTTTATTCTGCAAACTATAATTTTGCACCAGAGGCAAGGCAAAACCAGCTCACCCTCCCAGGATGATGTTACGGCCGAGCAGAATCTCATTAAAAATCAATTCCTCGTGTCCATAAAACAAGTTTATTTTATCTTGTGGGAGCCTGCTGTTAGCACTCACACAGTCCCATTGTGTGGAATTCTTGCCTCTAGTTGTATGCCAAACTGCACAGTGTACCATTAACAAGTTTCAATTTTATGCTAAGCTTTTCAATATTTTTGGTGTCATTTACTACAGGTTATTTTGCCAGCATGTGGTGTCTTATAACATATGTTATTAATAGTGATGACATGTTTAGGTTCTGAAGGTTTAAACAAGACCTCCAATATTTACATTGATAAAATGGGGAAATGATGAGAGCAGGGCTGTGATTGGGCACCAAAGGCTCCAGCTGTGCAGGTATTCATCCTAACCCTTGCAGGTCAGGGCTTGATAGCTAACTGTTACAAAAACATAATGCAAAACACATTTTATAAGCACCACAAGACAAGTCAATTCATGTTAATTATCTATTAATCTGCTCCCTTTTTGCAGGGGGCAGCGGGAAGCACATGTGTTTGGACCCATGCTGTGCAGTATCCCATGTACCCATGGTCTGCAGGGATGATCACAGCCTTGATAAAGGGCGTGTGCCATGGGCTCAGGTGCCCTAATGACTTACCTTGGCTTGACACAACAGCTTAGCAGTACTTCTTCACTGGGGTTATGCAACAAAAGCAAGGTAAAATGCATTGACTTACATCTCAATAAGATAAGTTTCAGTTAATGCATTTTATGTCTTACCTGCAACAGCTTAAGAATATGCACATGCTTGATAACTACGGGTTAGTTGGGGTAATCTAAACTGCTGTAACTTGAATTTCTCCCTGGGCCTTTCTTCTACAGGGACATTGCATCTCTCTGTGTTCTGTTTGAAAAATGGAATTTTCAGGCACTATTATAATGAATCAATAATGGCCTCAGTAATTTAGAAATGTAACTTCTGAAAGCTGGAAAGAAAACACGATATGTTCAAAGTATTGCTCACCTTGTGTGCCTGTATTCAGGGAGAGAGGGGAGGAAGGGTGCTGCAATCCTAAGTACCAGACATAATTAGGATGATTAGTCAAGGTTGACTAAACTGTAAATTATAGGGAGCAAAAAAAGGTGTTTGAGTGACGCTTTGTGTTGCTTGGAAATGATTCATGTCTAGAAAGGATAAATACGGAGTCTTAAATGAATTACCGTATATTGTATTCAGTAATAGCAGCAGAAAGAGTCTCATTTTTTATCCCTGGCACACCTAAAATTCCAGGGTTAGGATTTTCAAAAGGATGCTTTCCCGTTTTATTTAGGCAACTAACAGCTATTGGTTTTGCTTGTTTGACCAAGCTTCTCTTACAAAAGTCCAGTGACAGTAGTGTAGCTTTTCAGGTCACCAAAAAGTGAAGGTATGGAAAACTGCAGCTTAAAGTGGTGTGTGCTGTAGACAAAACAGAGTTGCTGTGTTGTAGGTAGCAAGGAACTGATGGTTACAAATGTGCCTATGGGCCAAACTTCATATATGTTTAATAGAAGTAGGCATGAGCACAAGACCTCTTGGGAGAAGATGTCCGTTTTTCATTCTTGTATGTTGCTTGGCATATGAGGGTATCATCTGTTTATTAAAGCATTGAATAAATACAGTGTATTTATTCAAGTAATAAGCTGATGTTTCCTTAAGCAACTAATAAGCTGGTGTCTCCTTCCAATCAGACAAATATGGCAGGATACCTGTTTTGTCAATGTTCTCTTTATAGATTCAAAAGGGTTGGAAGGGACCTCCTAAAATAGGTCACACATCAACTCGTCCAGGTGAGTGTTAAATGTCCCCAGAGAAGGAGGCTCCACAACCCATCTGGTCAGCCCCTTCCAGTGCTCCCTCACCTGAAAAGTGAAGAAATTCTTCCTTGTGTTTCTTTGGAACCTCTTCTGTTCCAGTTTGTACCTATTGCCCCTTTACCAGAAACAAAATGTATTGCATTTAGAAATCAAGTGCAAGGCCTTCATGCCTTAAAATCCCAGTCTTATTTGCTGCATAAGCCCTAGCAATATAGGAATGTCACTACATAGTCTTTGTCTAGTTGAGGGCTATGGCATGTGTATATTAAATGGCCTTGAAAACTGGTAATCTTTATACCATGTTGTTTCATGAGGTTCCAATACCTAGGAAATATCTATGAACATTTTTATATTCTACTCTTTTCATGTAGCTGAGGTGGCAAGTAAAGGACCGAGCAATTGTCATGCTTTATAGAACAGTGCTATTATTTGCTGTAATCTCAAATGCTTGAATTAAGTTAGAGATAATAAAAAAAAAATGACATGACCTCATGCTGGTATCTCTGAAATGGATGGAGCACAGAGCAGAGCCAGGAGCTTTGTGACAAGTCACAAAATATCCTAATACATCACATTTTCCCAAGCCTGTACTTTTAGTTTCCATTCACCCAAAAAAATTTTGAAATTCTGAGGCAATTTCAACCCAATCAGAGAAATAGGAAGAAGATTCAAAGCAAAGATTCACAGAGGATTCCTACATGTTTATGGAAACAGGTGGCTCTGTAAAAGGGACAAATGCAAATGAATGCCCACCCACCCCTGCCCCTAGAAAGGCACAGCCTCTGCTCTACCAGAAAAGGAAATAGATGAGAAATGGTCCTACTGAAGACCTCGAGAAGAGAAGCCTCTGATATGGAGTTCATGCTGTAATAGACATAGGACAATTCAAGCATGAGACACAGCCACAGGAAACGAGGTTTCTCAAGGCACACTGTTTACAGAACTGCTTGGTTTTAGGCACCAAACTCCAGAAGTTACAATTCAATTAGAATTCAACATCATAAGAAAGTGTCTGTGAATTGGAATACTTGCAGTAAAATCAGGACACTTAAGAGTGTTTCAATTTTGTTTCAAAGGCATGTTTTTTTTATGAGTTCCATAAAGTTCCCTCAAAGGTTACACAGAGGAGAAAATCCTTTGTTCTTAAATTCCTTAAAGTCAAGAAAAATCACACAAATTTTATTTTCTTTTTATTAAAGAAATCAGATGGAGTTTTTCAAGGCAAATGAAGAAGTTAGGCACACAGATTCTGCTGGCTTTCAGTGGTAATTCAGCCATTCACTCTCGTATTTTTACTTTAAAAATCTCCCTCACCACTATGCAAGTGTTCACTTAGGCAACACTGATTTTGCATAGAAGGAAGTGCCAGAGCACGAACACAACTTGCAAATAACAGAGGGCTCAGCTGGATAGTCAGCTAGGTCCTGTCTCACCACGCCAGAGCCCTCTCACAACAGCTAATCCTGGACTTAGGCATCTAGCACTACGAGTGCAACCTTGAAAAATGCAGCTGGTGACTTTTTGCTTTCTTTGTGTTTATCTCCTGTTCTTGCAAGTCTCCAGGCCAGCTAGAATGTCACAGCAAGCCCCCTGCAGACAGCGGGGGAAAAGTAGCTTGTTGGAGTCGGAAGATTTTGAAGAACCAGACTGATTTGATCTTCATTATTAATCCTCTTGGTTCCCGCTTTCTTTCTGTTCTGGGAGGTTGTCACTATCTCAGCACAGCATCCCTTAAAGGTCACTCAGGAAACTTTTCAGATTTTGAAGAGCTGTTGGCATTCTTCAGTTCATCTGGTAACCAAAAGCACAGTGCTGTATGGCAAAGCAGGCCCTGGGAAGGGAGGTGTGACACGGACTCGAGCATGCTGGCTGCTGCTGGGGCCACCAGCATGAGCCTGTCCACAGTGAGCTGGCTCTGTTGCATCCTTTTGTCAGGCCAGCTGGCAGTGGAAGCACACAGAAACTAAGGTTTTGCAGGATATTCTAAATTCAGTTATTGCTTAGAAGTCATTACTGTAGTCAGCACCAAACTATAGAGACTCAGCTGCACTTCCCTGCTTTCCTTGGTTTCATGTGCTCTTTGGGATCAGGTCAGAATTCTTGCAGATCTGGTCCTTTCTCACTCTTACTGCCTCTGTCTTCACTTCAGGACTTGGGACCCTTTTCTGCTTCTCTTTATCTGAATTTCTTTATCTCAGTTGGTCTGGATATTAGAAAATTACTCTTCTCTTACACAAACATGCTTCCATCTCCTCTTTCCTCCACAGGGCATCTTTCCCAGTTTGTACAGTTCCTTTAGTCTCTTCATTTTCTGTTCCTTGTCACTGTGTGTGTTTGCTATGCCCTCCCTTGTCAGGTGACCCCGACGAGCCTCCAAAGTGATCCAAGTCCTTACTTGGTGATCACCAACTTAGTTTCTTCCTCCCTGTCTCTTAGATGTTTAACAAACTTAAATGAGATTCTTCTTCTCTTTGTCCAAGGCTATTGCAGCTGAACAGGCTATTAGCAATGTTTAGTGACTGCTTTTTTAATTATCCCTATGCAAAGGCACAAAAGTTTCCCTTCTCCCCTCTTGTGGATTCTGGGACACTGTAGGCTAAAGAGAGCCAAGAAAGAAAAAGATTGCCTGCTCAGAGTTCGTAGCCTTGTAGACATGCAGAGAGTCCCCTGTAGCAAGCAGAATTCACAAGCTGAATGTGGAGAGCTTGCCCAAATTGTCACTTAAGTTAACATGAATTTTTATAGTCTTTCCCCAGGAACGTATATTACTTTAACAAAATAAAAATACTTTCCCCTTATCAAGCATTATTCTTTTACATTTACAGTTTGCCTGACATACAGGAGTAATATTCCATGGTTTGCTACAACTTATAAGTTTATGACCCTTCTGTGGCAGATCAGACTAAACATAATTCATTCACAGCTACTTAGTGTTCTGGGAAATAAACCCCTGAACTTAAATAACTATAGTGTGACCTCTGTAAAATATTATTTATGGGTTAAGAACTATTATTATGTACATATCAAGATGTGCCAAAGGTTATAAAACAAACACTAGTCAGCAAACTGCACTGTTTACTGGCCTCGTCACTCACAGCTTGCTTTCTGGTTATAGTCTTCCATGTATCTGTAAATAGAAAAAGCTATTATTTGGCTGCCTTGGTAATTAGAATGAAGTTGATGCAATGGACAACTAAGGAGTCAATAACAAATAATTCTCTGTCATAAACAGAATGCCCAAATACTGCTATGCAATCTACTTGATGTTTTCCTTTAAAGAAAACTTGACTGCCTCAAGGATGCAGCCACTGTCAAAAGCAGCAGGGTAAGGACAAGCCATTCATCTGCTAGTTGTTTTGTAAATCAGTCCGCGGAAAGCTCCAAGCACATATATAAGGCTTCCAAAGGGGAATTTCAGGTTCTGGTTTTGATATCTAACCAGCTCACTAGGGTTTTGGGGAGCTTGTGAGTGTGCATTCATTGCACTGCTTGTTCGTGTATAATCCATCTGTATCAGAACACATCTTGTGCACAAGGCTCCTAAAATGTTTTACAGGCAGAGCTGTATAGACATGTATATCAGAAACGTTCATATTAGTCAAAACCACACCATATAATTTTATGTGAGAAATCTGTCATGGTTTATTCCCCACCCACCTCCCAGGAAAAAAGAAAAACAACCCAAGAGACATGAAAGGTTTGAATGAAAAAGGAACCACCAGCTGTATCTGGACAAGTTCTATAGCAGTCATGTTTAATGTTACAGGACAGACCCTTACATCTTCTTTTCTGACAGAGAAGTTCTCCAGTGGTGTCAATGGAGTTTCAATAACTTCTGCAGGAAGGGCAGATAGAAGTATTTGCATACAGGTTTTCCTGGCTCTCAGATCAAGCCCAGTAGTGCTCCTTTCTATTCAACTTGCTCTCTAGACATCAAGGACATTTCAGGGATGTAAGCTAGATGCTAAGTAATTAGTATGGGGAAGCCAATAATTTTTCAACCCTCTGAAAAAAACTCTTTTTTCTGTTATTAAATCAAGTTATTTTTCTTTTCTCTTTTTACTACTGAAAATGCTGCCTAAGAGAGCTGGTACCAAAACAGCAATCAGCCCTGTCCTTAGGGCAATCCCTAGAGATGTTGAAGGCCTAAGTTAAGTCCTTTTGCAAACTTCGGGTTACGCTTTGGTGTGCCACATCCCATGAGAATGCCTCATGGGTGGAAACCAGCACCTCTCCCATCAGAGGGCTTTGTTTCACAAGGATGTTTAAATCAATTTTGCTCAACAATTCTCTGCTGCCCAGTCAATGATTCTTCTCTTGTATTTGCTGTGAGGGACCTCGGGCTGTTACATATCTTGATATTTCCTTCATAATCTGATCCTATTGCATAAGTGACACTCCTGCAATAGCTCCAAATATTCACATAAACCACCATTTTCATTGATTTGGGGCTGTTGAAAGATTCTAGTTTAGTAGAAAGCAAACTAGGTCTTGCACCAATATGGAGCAGAACAGGGGCAGGGAGTTTGTTTGCTCTAGCCAAGAGTTGTCATTTCTGATGGAAGTGAGATGGAGCTGCATGAATTCTGGAATGATAACCCAAGTCTGGGTGAAAAATTGTCCATTAGCACAACCAGTTGTGTGAGTCAAACTGCTCACAAAGTCCTTCTGAACTTACCTTAGGGGGTGGCAGGTGGAGACTTAGCCACTAGTCTTTAGGGATTGGAACAGGCATAGCTTGAAGTGCTGAGTGTATTTTCCATCAACCTGAAAATTGGTGGCATTTCCAAATATTTGCTTCTTTTCCCTAGGTCACAATTTAGGCTAATATTTACTCATCCTAGATCTTTCCTATGACCTGCTTTAGTTTAGCTGAAACTAGACTGAAGGAGACCTGGCTTTCAGAAGAGCTGTGTATGCAGGTTTGTAACCTAGCTGGAAAAAAAAACACAGTGAAACCAGGGCATGCTGCTGACATACAGTATTTCAGATAGCAGGAGCCAGGGAGGAGGGTCTTGCTAGGGGAATTGAATCACAGAATTGTAGGAGTTGGAAGGGACCTTTAGAGATCATCCAGTCCAACTTCCCTGCCAAAGCAGGTCCCACCTAGATCAGGTCACACAGGAACGTGTCCAGGCAGGTCTTGAAGAGCTCCAGAGAAGGAGACTCCACACCTTCCCTGGGCAGCCTGTGCCAGGGCTCCCTCATCCTCATAGAGTCATAGAACAGTAGGGGTTGGAAGGTAGCTTTAGAGATCATGTAGTCCAGCCCTCTAGGTCCTACTCCTGACTCTGTCTCATCTGCAGGGTAGACTCAGGCCAGCACTTTTTCTCTCTTGGATCTGTTTTCCTTCTTCCCTTATGCCTTGTCTGTTGTGATTGCAAGTTATATAGGCCAGACTCTGTGCTTCTTATTAGGTGTTCATACATTTCTTAGCATAGGACAGTCCTATGCTTATTTGACTCCCTTCAGGCACTCCTGTAATGCAAATAATATTAGAGATCTGAACATTTTTGCTCTTATCCATTTCATAAGATTAAATATGTATTTTAAATGTGAGCTCCAACCAGGCCTCTTGTTTGTTTTTTGGTTTTGGTTGGTTTTTTTTTTCCTTTCTCATTTATTCCCCAGAGTAATTTTCATCTTTGATTACACAGAAGGCTTTAACATTTATGTCCTTGGAGAAGGCTGGAGCTGTTAGTTGAAAGCACAGCCATAGGCTGCACAGAGCCGTCCTGGTCTGCCTTAGAATATCTAACAACAGCACAACACGCTTGCAAAAGGATGCTGCCATGCTGCAAATACCTAAGCTTCCTTCCATTACACAGCATTATACTTCTCTTGCCTTTCCCTAAGTCTGACAGGACTTCACTAGCTGCTGCTTGGTTTGAAAACAAAAAGGGTGGCTCCATCTAGAGGTCTTTGACAGACAGGAAAACCTGGATTTCACAGAGTGTCAAGAGTTGTGTGTAAGGGGGGTGCTTTCTGTGCAGTGTAACTTTCTGCTTTCCAAATGTTTTAAAGTTCTAAGATTTTGGAGCAGGCCTCAAAACTTTTAGAGAAATCCTGACATATTCCCCTTTCCCCCCTGCTTATTATTCAGAGTGGGTTGGGGCTCAGCAAGAGCATCCATATGTGTGTGCAGAGTTTGGGGCTTTCCAGCAGAAGCAGGATTGACAGGGAGGTCCTGACTATTCTTTCTCCCTGTTTAAGGACATCTTCGAATTTCTCAGTGTGATATGTGAGAGAGGACTGAGGCTACACTGGTGTTCAGTGGCTGAGCCTATACTCTGATTCAAAAGAAGGGGAGAGTATCACTGTGGTACCCACCATGGAGTGGGGATGGAGACATGCACGTAGCTTTTACTCCTATGTGTGCACCAACAGAGGTGTAATGTTCAGTAATTAGGACTCTACCGCTTTGTCTCAATGAGCACTTGGGTTGGCATCTTGTTGTCACAGAATTCTTAGGATTTAGTGAGATTTTAAAGATCTCAGTGTAAGTGTGCACACACGGCATGTTTGCTTCCTATGAGTAATGATGACACCAAAATCTTAAACAGAATTTTAAGATTAACAATGCCCAATATCTCCTATGGGTTTATTTGTTTCTATTTCTTCTGTTACCTAGTCCAGGCAATAGTTTGCTTCTTCCTTTGTCTGTTCTTTGTCACCATTATATTCTTTATAGTACAGTCACTTCAGTTTATTTTTAACTCCAATCTAAGCCTTTTTCTGCTGGCTTTTCAACTTCCATCTGCTCTATAGGTATTAAAGACAAATACTCTGTGGTTACTAAACAATGTACAGATAAACAGAGATTATTGGTGACCTCCTGCATTTCAGTGTGACAGAGTTCAGCACCTGAGGTGGAGGCAAAAATGTGCAGCTCTTGGCAGATAAGACCTTTTTTTTTTTTTATGAGAAAAAGGAATTTAAGGAGAGACATGGCAGGAAACTGAAAAATCAGGTTAAGTCTTGACTGAAAAAAGAACTTTGAGGGTTTGCTGATCCTTTGCCAGTGTTAAAGGAGTCAACTCAAGTATTAGCTAATAAATGAGTCTGCAACATGGAGTCATAATAGTCTCATAACATTTCTTTTTTCTCTCCTCTTTAGCCTACGTACTGTTAAACAATATCTACTATTGTTTTAGTGGGTCGTGGTTTATTTTTCTGAGGACTTGAAAAAATGCAAAGTTAAACCACTTAGGAAAAGAATAACATCCTACTTCTTAAGGAATAATATTCACATTATATGAACATTTTTTGGGGAACATTTGGAGTGCCATTTCTTAAACAGACCTCCAGCAATCACTGCAGTGGTTCTGTTTACCAAGCTCTCCTCCTCTTGCTGTTTCACCTATTCCAGTTCCCGACACTCCCATGAGGACCAGGCAGGTGAGCACAGTGAGATTATTTCTTACTTAATTCCAGCAGACAGGAGTGTTGCTTTGTCTTCTCAGGACCAGAGCATGGCAGCCCTTGGAGCTGCCTGGTGAATTTCAGACGTGTGCTCTTCCGATCTCAGGAGTGTTGCTTTGTCTTCTCAGGACCAGAGCATGGCAGCCCTTGGAGCTGCCTGGTGAATTTCTTGAAATCTTTTCAGCAATGGAGCCTCCCAGCTCTGTGTAGCTAGAAGAATTCCTCTCCCAGAGACATCGTGTTAACACCTACATAAGGTCTAGAACAGCTGGGAGTCCTCCCTGCTGATCCAGAAGCACACAAGGTTTATTTGGCTGTGGCAGATATCTTTCCTCCAGGATATCTTGGCATCTTTTACCTCAGAAACATGCATCTATGCCTACTGGGGAGATAAGAGAACCACAGGACTGAAAGCAGAGTGCTTATCCTCACTAAAATCTTGCTTCTCTTTGGGAGCATTGTGGCTGTCTCCTTGATCTGAAACAAAGCTACTTACTGTTGCCTGACTCTCCTCTCTGAATCTTAACATAATTTCCTAATTCGCTTTCTTTTCAAATGAACTGAATGTGAAGTTCTTACCACATGTATCTAGGGCTCATCAACTTGGCTTAGGCAGCAGATCCTGACCAGGAGTATAAACAAATGGAATATAAACAAAGGTATCTCACACATGGAAGGATCAGCCTGTCTGTGCTGTGGCACAGATGGGTTGGAAACTTTTCACCCATCAATACCCCTAAATCTTTCTTGGCAGGGCTGCTCTCAATCCCTTCATCTCCCAGCCTGTATTGCCACTGGGGGTTGCCCGAAACCAGGTACAGCTTCTTGCACTTGGAACCTTGCACACCCTCATGAGGTTTACATGGGTCCACTTCTCAAGCTTGTCCAGGTCCCTCTGGATGGCATCCTGTCTCTCAGGTGTGTCAACTGTACCACAACTATAATGTGCTTCCTTTGCTGAGCTGACAGCAGATCCTTGGAGGAAGAAAAAACAAAGAAATAACATGCTGCACAAAGTGCACAGTGACTGAGGTATAAAGACTAATTTCTGCAACAAGAAGAGAAGGAGGAGGGGGGTGATAGTACAATAGCCCAGTATCTCATGCAAGAGCAGGGAATGGGGTACTCAGCCTTTTCATAACATACATCTAAGATCACAGCTCTGGCTCCTACTTTCTGAATGTAAAGCAGAGACTATGGAGTCTTGTCTATGTTTGAACAGTCCTGCTGATCATGGGAAATCCTGGGATTTATGTTTTGAGCTGTACAAGGAGCTGTACAAAGGCAGAGATGCTCTTTTTATTCTCTTCTGTCACTCCAAGGTAAGGAGAAGGCATACCTGCCCGATGATATGGAGTCATTCCTAGCAAGTCTCTGCTTCTTAATAGATTAATGTGCACATCCTTGGGCTTCTTAAAGACTTTTACATTTCCTGTCCAACTGGTTTTGTTGCACAACATGTAAGCACGTGCTAGCTTGGGAAAGAGGGTAGGAAGGAAGTTGTTATCAGAAGCCGATAGGAGGGAAGTTGTATGAGAAGTGCTTTGTTTATAGGCGGGAGCAGACAAGCTGACTCATATCTTTTGAGTCCACAGCACCACAACAGTACACATACCCATGCACATACCACGTGAGACACAGGCATGGGCACAGAGAAGAGGCTTTAACCTGTGCCTCAGGGATAACAGAAACACTCTGCAATCACGTGTGCTGCTCCTATGAACTAGCAGTGTCTTGAGCCTGTTCTGAGGAAAACCTCACCCTTTCCTTCTCAACGCTGCATTGGATCCATTTGCTGTCATAGCATCCAAATGGTTTTGCTGATGGCACTGGGCTGATAAAATTTGGCCAAATTTGCACACCATTTTGTGTAGAGTCAAACTATGATAAGACCTTATTTCACAGCAAAATGAGGATTGGTGGGCATGTCCAGTGCAACACGTTCAGATACCACATTGTGAACTATTTTGAGGAGTGTGGCCTTTGTTCTTCAGAGATTTAAGCATCACATGTGCCACTGATACATTGTGCCACTGTGCTGATTGTGGGCCTCTCTTTCTGACCCAAACGTTTAGTGACCAGATAAGGTCATTTATAGCTTGTGCCTTTATAGGAGGAAAGAACTTAGAAGTACTATTAATAACTGCAGTCCACTAGAAGAGGACAAGTAGCTCAGAAATTGAGTTATTTCAATCTCATAAAATATATCCATCCCCACAAAGCCACTTCATGTGTCTCCACCTCTGAAGTACTAGTAAGCTGTCTTGCAATACCAGTCAGGTCTCATGCTGATTGGTGGGAGTCTGGAAGATCCTGTTTCCAAAGAGCACTAGCACCACATTTCTGAGTGTCTCCTCCCTCCTCTGTGTATCATGGCACGACAGGTCGGAAGAAAACTGCCCAGACTGCTTGATGAAAAGCCACTTGCATGACAAGCCATTGCCAGTCCTTCACGACAATTTGACACTGGTATTGTTTTTCCATTGCTTTGAACTGAATCAGAGTGAAGAAAGCAGAGCAGCTAAGGTGGGCATGAAGGGTCTCCAGCATTCAGCACTTAAAAATACTGGTTATTATTCCTTATAAATAAGGGTCTGCAAGATTGTGGCTCTAAGATTGTTTGTAAACCACAAGGCCAGAAGACACCTCTACAATTATCTGGACTAAATATCTGCACAAGGCAGAAAGAGATCACTCTTCCTTGACGCATCAGTCCCAACAAAGAGGAAGTAAAAGATGTTTTTTTAACTCAATTGTTGGATTGCAGTGAATTAGAGAGAAACTTGAATGAAGCAGAAGGCTTTACAGCCTCCTTTATACACACTAATGTATCTTTTAGTTAAATCCCGCTATTATGTATGGGGGTGGAAGCTACTGCCCACCAAAAAGACACAGAAAAATCAGAAAGGCAGAGGCTGCTCCAGATGCTTTGAACCTAGCTTAAAGGAGAGGTTCATTTGAACTAGGTGGGGCTGGCAGGAGGGGCTGGCATGTGAACTGACTGTCTCTGTGGATGTCTTGAACCCATTTCTGAATGTGTCAGTCATGTTTGGGAATTATATTTGGGAATTATGTTTAGGAGTTAAATTATAAATAATAGGGCAAGGCTGCCGGGAAAGAAATCAACCCCAGTAAACCAAACCAATCAGTTTGTTCTCTAGTGTTTCCTGTACAAGTAATAAAATCTAATAACTGAGTCGCTGTTAACAGTTAATGACCGCTGCATTTGTTAATGGACCCAGACAAATGAGAGCATTTGAACACAACAAACAGGCCATTAGTTGTATTAATGGCTGGCTCATAGGAGTTAGTGCTCTTATAAACTATATTCTGCAGTTTTTAATACCAGCACTTTATAAAATGACCTGGTGTTTTCCAAAAAAAAAAAAAATAAAGACTAATAAGGGTCAGATGAGCTCCAATTTACTCGTGGAAAATGACTGTGTATGCTAACTATGAAAAGCTGATATTAGGCTAAACCTCTTTTCTTAGTTTGCACTAGAACACATCAGGAAAAACAACAGACGTACAAACCAGGGCTGATTCTCGTAGAGCTTAAATCGGTGGCAGCTTTGCTTTTGACTTCAGTGAGATTTGGATTGATCCCATAATTATTATAATTAGAGAGGAATTCGATCTTTTTTTTCTCCCTTTCTTTCTTTCCCTCCACCCCTCCCCAGACCACAAATGATTCCACACATGGGACACTCAGTTTTTAGCAGCTGTCATTATTTAAAGGTTTAACAAGCACTCTTACAGGAAGAACTATAAAAGGGAAGTTGTATAAATAGACTAAAATTAATAGAGGAACCAAATAGAGTTAGTTCCTGCTTCACTAACCTCTACAGCTCTTTTAATTTTTTTTTTTGTATTTTTAAAGTGTATTTAACTGCAGCTCCATTTACTAAAAATGTCAGTAGCATTTTTGCAATGGTGGTTGTGAAAGCCAAAATTTTTCCATCGCTTTGCAGACTCACTTCTGAATGTAACCAGTGTCTGGTAGAAATTTAAAGTGGAGCAATTTAAGCATTTGCCCTTAACTTGCCAAATGGGGACGATGCTAAATTATTACAACATTATAGCTTACTTATGAAAAGAATAATGCACACTTTGATAGGAAAAAGAAGTGGAGGCTTTAAAGGGTTCATGAATGCTCTCTAATTTGTGTATAGCTGTAGAGTGAGATGAGGCCAGGCTTAAATCATAAACTTAAGCCAGCCAAGCTCTTCAGCTTTGTTTGTGGAGCCAAATTGCAAGTTTTCCAGGTAGGCCACCATAAACATAAGAGAGGACTTGCATAAACTTATCCTTAAGGTTACCATGACCCGAAGGAAGAATGTAAGAATAAACTCAAGAGTTGTTCCCACCTTTGGCCATTCAACTATCTGCAGGGATTTGTGGCCAAGACAGTCTCAAGAGGCAGTAACATTCCTGAATTTCCTCATTTAGACATGGAAAATACAATCCAGAGGAACACTGGGACCCTCCTAGATTCCTCAGACCTCAGCCGTACTGTTCCAGAGTGTGACCAGTAACTGAGGCCTTAGAGTACGAATTAAAATGCTGAAACAGAAAAGGTTAAGTAAGAGAAACCCAGAGTGGTCCTTCCTCTGTTCAGTCCTTCGAGCTGGCAATTTGTGGTTTAAGAGTTCCTAAGCCAGGTCTATCTCGTGGTCAGCAGCAACCAGTAAGTCCATAAATGTCGAGCTTCTTCATGAAGTTGTTTATGTTTCCGGTCTCTGGTTTTTGGCAAGGTTTTCTACATTGTAGCTGTGCACTGTATGAAAAGGCATTTGCTTCTCTATGTCTTAAACCTGCTAGCTCATAATTTCAGCAAGTGCCACTTCGGTCTTTTCTTGGAAAGAATGAAAAATTCTTTCCCATTCATCCAGCCCATATGGTTTATGACTGTACAGCTCTCCCTCACGTTTTCCCCTTCAGTCATTCCTCCCCAGACCCAAATTCTCAAGCTAGACAGCTTCTCTCCCTCCACAACCCTGTTTCATAACTTTGATCACCTTTGTTTTCTTTTTCTGTGCCTTCTCTGTCTCTGTTTTGCATTTTTTTGAGATGGAGGGAGAAACAGACTCAGACACAATATAAATGGTGTGGGTATAGCATTTATGAAGCACCCGAATGACAGTTTTTGGCTTTGCTCTCAGTTCTGTTTCTAATAATTACTTATAGTACATTTATCTTTTTGATAGTCAGTGAGCACTGAGCTGTTTTTTCCAGGGAATTCTCCACCACTACACTAAAACCTTCCTCCAGAGTGGCAGAAGGTTAGTTAGGTTCCCTATTACCTGTTTGTTTATCCTGTAATTTACCTATAATTCAGATTGTATTGCCTCGTGTGATTTATTTTGCACTTGGTGCCTCTGCATGGCATGCACCGTGCCACTGCTCAGGCACAACATCAGAAGATCTGTTCATGCTTCTCAGTTGGTTTCTCAAACAACTGTGTGTCATCAGCTGACGATGCAGGAAGCATTAGGAAGAGCTCAGCCTCCCTGAACACTTGATGGCACAAAATGAATCGCCTTGCTAGGTCTGACGGGTGGTCTCCCAGCTCCTTCTGGGGAAGAGAAGGGAAGCCATACTCCTGCAGACCTGCCTTGCATCCAGAGCTGTGCGAGGAGGTTCAATGCAGCCATCACCAGATGGTGCTGCTGCATTCAGCCTTGCAAAGTCACAGTGTGCAGGGGTGTTCTGGTTCTCAGAAGGAAATACTGAACTGGGGATGTTTTTCTGCCACTTGGATGTTTAGAGAGTAGGCAGAGTATGTTCTGACTTCATGTCACTAGTCAGTTCTCTTTGAGAACAGGACATTTGGGCTTTGGCTGGAAGTTCAGAACAGGGGTGTGTTCAGATGCTGTTTGAGATGATCTGTTCCAGGCTGGTTTAAGTGGATAAACAAAATTAATTAGATTCACATCACATGAGTCCACAGGATTGATTTCTTTTTTTCCTCCAATGGAAAACTGTCTGGCAACGGGCACTGCTGCTCATCAGAAATATTTATCGCTGCAACTCACCTGTTTAGTTTTTTTTTTTTTCCATGAGTTTTATACTTGCTGGGGTTTTTTAAAGGCTCAGATACAGGAATCATGTTGTCACATGAGGCTCCAATACACCAACGCAGAGAAAAAGTTCTCTATGTCCCCTTTCCTACTGTTATTATATGTGAAACTAGTGCAGCAAAGTACCTCACCTTGTGTGATTAAGCTGAGTAAACTGCACTGTCTAAACCTACAACGAGCAGATTTCAGCACTATCCCTGTTTGTGCCAGTAAATATGTATTAATCTCTACAAGTTGCTTGGGAAGACATTAATATCTGCTTCCTCAGAAAACTAAGGAAAAGGTCAAGAGAAAAGTTTTGACAATATTATAGCAGTTTGTGATTGCAATTCATCTTTATCTATCAGTTATAGCCTTGAACCTCCAAGAGCACTTGTGAATCTAGTTGATATCCAGACTTTTAAGAAGAGTTTATCTGCACTGTTAGGGGAGCCTACAGAGGTTTTAATTCCGTGAGGCAAATAGATCCAGCACAAGAAAACTTAAGAGGTAAACCAGACATGCTGGGCTAAGCCAAAATTTGTTGTTTGTAAACCAACATTCTTCACTGCTATTGCACTGAGCTCTCTGAAGGAGTCTACCAAAGTAAAACCCATGTTTGATGATTTGGATTGAGGGCTCCAGCCTTTTTAAGGCCTTCAGCCTGATCCTGTGGACATTCATCTGAGTGCTGTAAAGTTCAGGCTATCTTTAAGTCTTGTACTCTACAGAAAGTCCTGGTGAACTGTGGGTTGCCCACCATGGTATGGATTCTATCTTGGCTCGAATGGACTCCAAGGGACAGCTCAAGACTAGAAAGGGCAGAGGTAAAGAAAGTGCAAAATGAGGAACGATGATGCTCTTGAGATGGTAAATGAGGGGCCTTTTTTATTTTATGGCGTCCTGAAAGAAAGATAGTGAGTCAAGAAGTCAAAGTGACAGCAGATACACAGCTGGTAAAAATAAATGTTTTTTTTCTGACCAGCTCACAACTGTTGGAGGGAGGAATCAAAGAAGATACATAAACAGGACTGGGTAGCTGTAGGGGAAAGAAAATTACCCAGAATGACGACAGTTAATGTTAAAATGCATTTCAGAAGGAACATCAACCCAACAACAACAAAGTCCCTAAATCTTGAAGTGTTTTATGGGAAGAGACTACTCTGTGTTTGCCCAACTATACCTTCTGTGAAAACACCTCGAGCTAGTCACTCCTGGAGACAAGACCCTGGTCCCTGTGGTGGCTGGATTTTATGCAGTTTGGCAATTCCTAAGTTTCACCTTGTGTTCTTCCCCAGGACAGACTGACCTAATGAAGCTAAAAAAAATCTTAAACACTTCTTTTCTCCAATTAAGAATGACAGATGAGGGAACTTAACAGCATGGACATCTGTCAAAAGTCTGATTTAAGGTTCTACAAGTTTTTCTGGCAGAACTGTTGATTCCATGTGAGGAATGATCACATTACTGAACCTGTTCCACCTGCTCTCTCCCGAGGAGGCAACAGGAGCCCTGCTGTCTGAGTCTTGGAAAGAGCCTGTGCTTGGTGCTCCTGTGAAGTCTCTAGAAGGAGAAAACAGTGTGGGCAGGAGAGCAAGGAGGAAAGGAGATGGGAAACCAGAGGCAATCTGTGAGGTAATGGGTAGAATATGAAAGATAAAGGGCTGGGGGCAGAAGAAGAGACTGGAAAAGTAAAAGAAAAAGATGAAAGAAAGATGTACCCAAAAAACCAAAAAGGCTGTATGCTGTCAGCCAGCCTTGGCACCATCCAGCTGTGGCAGGGGTGGTCAAGTGACAATGTCTGCTGCTGCTGCAAGGACTTGCAAGCTAGCTCAGACGATATCACCAGCCAAACAGCATCGCCGGGAAAGCAGGATTTCATTGTTGCCGTAGCCAGTCCACACCATTTGGCTGTGAACTTTGGAAAGTAATTAAGAATATTTAAATTCTGACTTTATTAAGTACAATGAAAGCACAAGAGAAATCCACCCCAGAACAATCCGCCTGCCGAGTGCCAAGAGTGTTAATCATACGCAGTTAATCCCAAACGGGAGAGCTGTAACCAGAAACTCTTCAACATCAAAAATCAACGTCTCTTTTTTTCCTTCTCTTTACGTGTTCTTCCCCGTTCAATGCGCCGGAGGCTGTAAAAGACAACACGGGAAGCAGCAGAGTGACCTCTCTCTCCCCATGCAGAGGTGCAGCCGGTCCATCACCCCAAGCACGACCAGGTGCAGCCAGGCCAGAAGGGGCTGCGGCAGCCGCAGCGCGTTGGGCAGCGCCGGGGCAGGCAGCTCGCCCCGCAGCCTGGCACCGCTGCCGCTCACCCCGCCGCGCCTCTCGGGGCTCAGCGGGCAGCTCCCCCTCGCTCCGCGCCTCCCGGCCAGGCTGCAGGCTGCCGGCTGCCGGCCGCACCTGTGCNCCCCTCGGCTGGAGAGGCTGGTGCCGGGCGCTGCCGCGGGAGGTGGGCGGTGCGCGGGGGGCGCGGCGGTGCCGGGGCTCCGGCATGGCTCGGGGGCGGGCGCGCTGCTCCCGCCCGGCCCCCTGAAGAGACGCGGCGGGGCTGGCTGCCGGCTCGCCTCGCCTCGCCTCGGCGGGACGGGGCTCTGGCTTTCCTCCGGGCTCCCGGGCGCCCCGGGGGGGCGGCGGCGGCTATGTCCGGAGCCATGAAGTTCAACGGGTACCTGAAGGTGCGGATCGGGGAGGCGGTGGGCTTGCAGCCCACCCGCTGGTCCCTCCGGCACTCGCTCTTCCGTAAGGGCTACCAGCTCCTGGACCCTTATGTCACTGTCAGCGTGGACCAGGTGCGCGTCGGGCAGACCAGCACTAAGCAGAAGACCAACAAACCCACCTACAACGAGGAGTTCTCCACCACGGTTACCGACGGCCATCAGATCGAGCTGTCCGTCTTCCACGACACCCCCATCGGCTACGATGACTTTGTGGCCAACTGCACCTTGCACTTCCAAGACCTCTTGCGCTCCACGGGCCACAGCGACAGCTTCGAAGGCTGGGTGAGTAGCCGTCTCGAGGAGAAGCTGGAGCTGGGTTCCTCTGCGAATGAATGAAGGCGCTCGAAGGGTACTTGCAGAGCTGGGGCTTGTCCTTGCACGCCCGAGCTGCAGGCGCACGCAGCCAGACGTGAGTGCCTGCCTTCACACAGGTGTACCCTTCGCGCGTTTGTTGGTGCCCCTGTGCTTTTAGATTCGCTTAGACTGCTATTTAGACTCTTTTCAGCTGACGTATTTTTGGGACGGTAAGATCAAAAAGCCTCAGTTCTTGTAGCTGAAGGGTCAAGACCCCGTAGCTGAGAGCTGTGAAGCCGCTCTTCTTTGTAGACTAGCAGAGAGAGGTCTTGTGATAGATACATAACCGGCAAAGTACATCTGCAAGCTCCAATGCAAGCACCGCTGTTCTTTTTTTCTTAGCACACAGAGACATGCTGAGAGACTTGGATACCTGGGGTTGGATGTATTTCTGCTCAGATCTACACATGCTTACACCATTGTTTGAAGTATGCTTATGAATTTGTTCAGCTTCTTAACAGAATGGCAGGACAAGTCTTGTGTCTATCGTGTACACCCCTGCACTGTTTGAACACAATTTAATTTACGGTTTAGTTCTAAGTTATTTCCAAGTAGATGTCACTTGCATCTGGCCCAGAGAAGCTCATGCACGTCTTAGTCCTAATGGTAAGTGAAATGAATAGTACAGGCTGTAAAGCTGTGCCTTTGCTTCCAGTTTGATGGAGGAAGGGAAAGTGGCTGTATCGATGCAGACAGTAGTTTGTTTGTAAACGTTGGGTTGAAAAAGAAAGTCCTCTTTCTGGGTAGGGACTATGCAGAAGAACTTGACGATTTCTAAGGTTAAGGTAGGTATTAGCTTTGTAAGGCCAGGAAGTTCAGCACACGTGGTCAGGTAACCACCACAATGAAATCAGAGGTGGAGGAAAGAGTGTCACTGTAGAGAACAGATAGTTATCTTGATCATATCACTGGGGAGAATGCTGGTGCTTTCTGTTCTTATCCGATGTCTTTGACTGAGGTGTGATCCTACACCTCTTAGGTGATTACAGGGAAATACCAGCTGCAGGTGTGATTAATAGTACACTATTATAGTGCACTATATTATGTAATATTGGTACTTCTTCTTATGGTGTACTTACGTACCCTATGGATAGGCTTGAGGTTCATGCACTAAAGGTAGTCTTTCTCAGTCATTGATGTGTTTTCTGTGTCGAGCAGAGGGATCCAAGCTAGCCTCAGACAAATTAGTATTCAGAGCAGAGTTCCTTGGGGCTTGCTTGGAGGTGCATGCCCAGCTTCCCAGGCTAGTTGTGCCACTGGAGAGAAACTGCCCCAGGGACATGTGCTAAAACAGTTCTAAATACAGAACGGGCTCCTGTAGACCAGGGCAAAGGAGTGAGCTCAGGATAGAGTGCTATGGTTTTGGGGGTTTTCTTCATATTTGATTTGCTGAAGGTGTTTCCTTTGCTGGTGAGGGAGGCCTATCCTCTTGGGAGAGTGGTGTCCCGCTCGCACTGGGTTTGGCTACACATGGCACTGGACTGCTCTGTTGCAAAGGTGATGACCTTATTTATGTTACTAAAATATCTACCTTAATATTGCCACCGCTGTGGATGCATGCATGGCCAGAGCTCCACTGTTTCTTTCATTTCATCCACCCTGTAGTGCTGATTTTTAGGACAGATGCAGTCTGTGGCCCTGAAATTCTTGTTTGGTCTTTGGTGGGGAGAAAGATTTCTTATCCCAGTTGGATAGGCACATGTCGTGTGAACTTCTGTGCCGGTGAGTTGATGGGTGCACTGGAGAGTGAAATCAGCGAGTTTTTTAACTAGACTGGTGGAAACTGACTTTATATCTAGGCATGTAAAGAGCTGCTGCTTGCCTTTTCAGTTAATGTCCAAAAATTACAAGTGGGTTGGATTTAGTGGGGAGTGAGTTCATCTTCTGTTTCTTTTCTCCTCTCCCTCTTGACTTGCTTCGTTAGTGTCTTGCATAGCGTGCAGCCAGGATCACATGACAGGGAACTGCATCTTGCCCTGATAATTTGATATGTCTTGATAAATCCACCAAGGCTGTCACAGGGCTTTGTGTAATCAGGATAGGAAATGCTGGTTTGTACTAACCCAGGGTTCATGAACTGCTGGCACGACACAAGCTACCACACAAGGGATTTGTAGATGATTTGCAGGTGATTTGCAACACCTCCACTCTGAAATCCTTCATACTGCTCTTTTTCCATCCTCAAAGCAAAAGCAATACAGGCAGGGAAGGAGCGAGTTGCTGGAGAGAGGGGAAAACTGGTGAATCCTCAAACTTTAACCTGGCTTTACAGTTGGTTGTGCACAATGTTTCATACTGAGTTGAAATAGATTTTTTACATTCGCTTTTCAGATACAAGCACAGCAATATATTGGTAAATGCCAAATGCTCCTTGGATTGGTAACAGCCAAACAGGGCAGGGCACTGCCTCTGTTCCTTGAGCTCTCTTCCAGAGAGCTGAACTGATGGGGGTTGCCAGGGACAGTCCCTCAGCTCATGTGCTGGCCTAAAAGTTTTGGTGTGAGCTCTCAGGCTCATGCTGTTCTGTTTATAATCATGGATTTTGTCCTGCTGAAGAAAAAAAAAGTGATCAGTTGTACCATTCATCACCACCTCTTGTGAGAACTGTATGAAGTGTCAGCGAGAGGCAAGCGGGAGCAGCTGGTGTGTAAGCACTGGTGCTTCCCAGATGACTTGCAGGTACATCACTGCAATTATGACCCCTAACACTTATGCAGATGAGTAATTGTATGGACATGAACTGTCTCATCAGTTATGCTTATACACCTGAGTCATCCCACTGGATACTGGGACAGAGTTCTCTGTTCATGGTTTGCATTAAAATCCATGTTTCAAGAACTCTTAAAAGATTATCCTTTTGTCTTCTAAGCATTTTGATTGTTTTCTGAAGTCTTTCTAGTAAACACATTAGCACAGCCTGGCTATTTTTTAATTTGTATATTCTCTGTTAAGCACATTTGCCTGACCTTACACAGATCAAACCTGGGAGAGTTTATTAAGTTGGAGATCCTTCTGTCTGTTTCCCGTTTCTTAAATTTACTTGTCAAGTTGCAGACCAGTAATTTTTATTGTCAATGAAATGCCCTCTTGCTTTCAGCGTGCTTTAACGTAGTACCACGTTCCAGTGCCATGTTCTTGCTGGTAGGCGTTTTCCTGTGTGGGTGTGAAATTGTGCAAACCTGACTGGTAGCATTTTACGCAGGCGCGTGTGACCCTGCCAGATGCAATGCAGTAGAGAATTAAGCTGGCTGCTCTCTGAAAGCTCTTATGCTTTACATCAGGCTTGAAACTTGTCTTTTAAAGCTTTTAATTTTGCACTTGCATGTGCTGAGACCTTTTTACTCAGTATATGCCTCTTTCAAAGGTGGTATCTCATAGAATCATAGAACGGTAGGGTTGGAAGGGACCTTTAGAGATCATCAAGTCCAACCCCCCTGCAGAAGCAGGTTCACCTGCATCAGGTCACATAGGAACAAGTCCAGGTGGATCTTGAAGACCTCCAAGGTGAATCTTGAAGATCTTTCCTCTTTTAACTGTCTCTGAGTGTGGTATAGGGATCAGTCAACATCAATGAAACATAAATAATTTGGAGGACAGAGTTGTAACTGAAGGGGAGATGTTGATATATAGGATTATTCCTATGAGTTGTGGGGTTTTTTTTGTAGCAGCTGAAGTAACTTTTAAGCTTGGGGAAGCCCTATTTACAGGTCCTGAATTGTATTGTTACTAGGGAGGTTTTTTAAATGACAAATGTAAAAATTGTAGTCCCTGAGTAGAGATGTCATGACTTCTGTCACTTCAACAAGGAGTTAAAATTAAACCTTGATCTCAAAATAGCAAATTATCAGAGTATACTGAGGGAAACGAGATAACAGAGGAACTGTAAGATTAATCAGCCAATCACAGCTTCCTGATGAGTTTGTTACCATTTGCTCATGCGTGCAGGAAGAGATTAAGACAAATAATTCTCATGCATTCCTTAACTCGAGCTCTTTTGCCTGCATTCTCTCTTAGGATTTTTTTTATTATTACTTTTCTTCTCTGAAGGCAAAAAAAAATGTGGTTTACCCACATTAATGTGCAACTGTATTTATTGAACATAAAATTGAGGAGTTAGAGGGAGAATAGAACTTCTTCCCCAGGACATCATGACCTTGGCAGAGAACCACGGTGCTGCAGGTCAAATACAATGTGGTTGCTTCTTGTTTTGACTCCAGCTTTGCTGCAGTGTTTTTTCCAGGTGGGCAAAACTTGCATCAGGAAGCCAAAAATATTTTGTAGCTCTTGACAGAGTATTTTGCAATGCAGTATTTTGTGTCTGCATCAGCCTATGGCCAGCTGGAGAGATGGACTGTAGCTTGCAGAGTGGGAGTAAAATGTTGTCTCCTTCCATAAATCAGTAGCAAATAAAGAATGATAGCAGTCTGTCCATATGGTTTCTGTTTGCATGCTTATGCCAGCCTTGCATGTAGTGCAGATTTTTGATCTGTGTGAAAGTCCCACTGCTCACTGGTTGCAAACGAGGCTTGAGCAAACTAAGCTCCTTCCCTCCTTGATAAGTTTCAAGTTGTTTCTGTGATTATTATTACTGATATGTAGCTATTATGTTAAATGGGAATAGTGCAGAGAAACACGCTCTGCAGAAGGGAAGATGGTTTTTGAAAGCTACCAGAATTTCTGCTCTGGGTCTTTCCTTTATAGAATCATAGAATCGTTTTTGCTGAAAGAGAAGTCTTTAAGCTCATTGAGTCCAGCTTTTATCCCAGCTCTGTCGAACACTGGACCGTTTCCCTCAGTGCAATATCTCAGTGCAGCGTCTCTGAAACCCCTCCAGGGACGGTGACTCCAGCACCTCCCTGGGCAGCCCATTCCAATGCCTGACAACCCTTTCAGGAAAGAAATTCCTCCTCGTATCCAGCTTGACCTCCCCTGGCACAACATGTTGTTCTGTTGCTTGTTACCAGGGAGAACAGACTAACCCTGGCCTTGCTGCAGCTTCCTTTCAGGTAGTTGTAAAGAGTGATAAGGTCTCGCCTGAGCCACCTTCTCTCCAGGCTAAACAGCACCAGCTCCCTCAGCTGTTTCTCATCTGGGATGTGCTTAAAATCCTTTACTAGCTTGGTAGCTCACCTCTGGATCCTCTCCAGCAGGTCAATGTCCTTTTTGTAGAGAGGGGCCTAAAACTGTAGCACACAGTTGTCCTTTGGCCCTACGAACAAACTCTTCAAAATGCCATCAGTCCTGTGCACCAAGGCTGCCCAAGAGTGCCCTGCAGCCTAAAACAAAGGCTGCAATAAATTCGGAAAAGATTGTTGCTGTTTGTTGGGTATTAAATAATCTTGGGGCGTGTGAAGCTAATAACAGTTTTACTGGTCAAAGCAGATGAGAGTGACTAGTGAACTGTGTCTCAGAGAGCTGCACGCTTCCAGCCCTGTTTCAGCATCAGAATTTGATCTAGTCAGGAGTCCCGTTTCTCACTCATCCACGAGCTTCTTCCCAATAAATGGCCTATCTAGTAACTGTGGGCATCCTTGGAGAACATAGTAATTTTGCTTGAGAATGTGTTAGGCTGCAAAGATTTGGTCAAAGCATAATAAGAGCCAGTTTCAAGGGGCTGTAGCCACTGGGATAACAGCAGGGTTCTGTGGAACTGATTTTCATGCCCTGGCTTCAAACAGGGTCCATCAGGAGATGAGTTTGGCTGTCTATCATATAGCTGAGTGCCTGATCCTGCTGTGGTACCGTCTTTCTAGTGTGTTCTTTAATCTATTTGTGCACATCTGTGCCTTGAGAACTGTTGGTTGATGCTGTTGGAGTTGGGAAGGGCTCTGGAAATGCCAGAGAGGTGTGTACATGAGAGGGGCACACTCTCCCACCCGAGTGCAGTTTGTTGGGGATAGGCTGTGCAGCCCAGGGCTGTTGCTTTCCCCATCTGTGAGCAGTGTTGAGAACTCAATCCTAAACCTCCCTGAAAGGTACCCAGGTCCTCTGTCTGTGTCATGGTGGGTATGTAGGCTTCCAGCTGAAGCCTGGGCCCACAGTTGGCTTGTCAGCCCGTGCTGCGGTCACCTGCTGGCCCCCACACCAGTGCCTCAGCCCTGGGCTTGGTGGCAGGTTCTTGGCATGAGGTGTACCAGCTCACACAGGCGCACAAGATCTTCTGGAGTAATTTGTCAAAGCCATTGCTGCTGTGGCTACCCGAGTGAAGGGTTGACTTGAGTGCCAGGGTTAGCTTTCTGTTTCTGCAATTGCCTGCTGCTTGGTTGATGATGCTGCCACTCAATTACCTGCAAGCCCTGGTTAGAGGGAGATGGGGGCAGGCCAAGGGCTGATGCCTGTGTCTCCTTCAGCAGCATTAGTCATGGCAGAAGCCACTCCTGAAGGTGTTTGCAGACCTGTGGCCTCAGCCCTGGGGTTGTTCTTTTCAGAGAGGCTGTATGTAGAGGAGGAGGCTAGCAGGGTGACCGCAGCACAAGTGAGCCCAGCACCCCAGGAAGCTCCGTCCCCAGCCTTGCTCTCTGCACCCCACAGGCCTCGCTTCATTCTGGTCACGTTTTATATGTCATTTTAACCACAGGTCTTTCTGCAAAAAATACATTTCATCCAAGGCTTTCTGTTTGGAGTATTTTCTGAGTAATGATTTGGTTTCTGGACATTTTGAGCTTATAGACGATAAACTCTGCAGAAAAAGATTGTCGAGGGAGCTGTTCAAGCTATTGAAATGCCATTAGAAAATCTACTAATTTACAGTGTAGGTCAATATGAAAGCGTGTCCCTTACCAAAGTGAATAGGACTCCCACCCTTTCTTTGCTAACTATTAAAGCTTCTTTGATGTTTTAGGCTTGATTGTAGCTATTGTGCTTCACTAATACAATTAAAAAATGGGAGACATCTGATGTAACCACAGAGAAGAAGATGAACAGAAGAGTTTATCAAGTAAAACAAGTTGTTGGCAACTTTTGTAAAGGATCCTGTATTAAGCACTGTGCCGTCTTGCCTCCCAACTCTCAGCCTATTTAGGCACCCAGGTAATACATGTCAAACCATACTGCAGACTTAATTTCTTCTGGAGACAGTGAGCAAAATCTTTGTTATGATTTCTTATTGCACCCCTGTGTTATTTTTGGGACTGTGCAGCATACCAGCTTGGAGTCCTAGATAATTAACCAGGGGTTGTGTCCTGGTGAAGCTCACCAGTCAGTTATTTCTCTCCTGGGCCATGCCCTCGGTTGTGCTGGTACAAGAAGCCCTGGCTGGTTGTGAGGGAAAGGCTTGCTTTATAATTATATCAAAGATAGAAAATGTATGTCTAACCCAAAGTGCATCCTGAAGCGTCCAATTAAGGTTGCTAAGCCACTCAGAGTAACCCAGACAAATTACTAGATTTCTGCAATGCCAATGTGATTTTTTTTAATTCTTTGATATCATGAGATATTCTCATTGCTGAGGAAAGTCAACTGCTGAGGTAGTCATCCTGCTTTAGTTGGAAAGCCAGTGCCACGAAGAGATGTAAGCCATGGTTCACTGTGTTAGTGTGACACTGCGTGAGAGCAAACGTTCCTCAGCAATTCTGGTGCTACCAAGATTCACTGCTAAAATCTCAGTGTCTGTGCTGAGCCCAGGGGGATGGAAAAAATGTTTTTCAACTGCCCCTGCGAGGCCTTGTGTGCCCTTGTTACACTAGACCAGAAGCATCTAATCGATGACCAGATCTATCCCACAGGCCTGCCAGAGCAGTTTTACCGGCTGACAGCCTGCTCCCTGCTTTGCACTTTCGTGGGGCCCCTCACATATGGGGCAGAGGGCAGCTTGTAGGCAGAAGAGTTGCTCTGAGTAATACCCAGGTGGTTTTTGGCCACAGATCCACTGCATCTCCAGAAAGCCTTATTGCTCTCTAGCCCATCCATGATCTGATGGAGGGATGCAGCCCTCAAGATGAAGTCCATCCTCTCTGCAGACAGGGCACGTCTATGTGACAGATGGATGTCACCACTGAAGCCCAGCCAGGGAAGGATGGCAGCACTGGGCTGCACAGACAGAGCGTTTGGGTCTTTGGGTCCAGGATAAGATTTCAGCTTATCCACTGAGCCCTCCTTGTCACTGGATGGGAATTTTGGTGATGGTACAGACCTGCCCTTCAGATCAGCACAGCTTGCTGGGGAGTAAGACTGTGCTGCTACAACTGTAGTCACCCACAAGCTTTGCCAGTGCAAAAGAATGTTGGCAGGGGAGAAGGGAGGGGAGTGTGAACCTGTAGATGACATGACATAAAGACTTTTTCTCCGTGTTCACCTGCCAAGTTTCGTAAGTATTGAGTTTCACGAGTGAGTTGATTGTGTTTGTATCGGTGATACAGTGGCAGCTTTCCAGACTCCTTCCAGGAGGGGTCTCCTTGCTGTTGAACAGACAGGATGATAAAGTACAAAAGTTGGGCAGCTTTGGTAGCTGACTGCAGTTTGTGAGATGGGAGATAGATTATTTCGCAGAATCACACAGGATATTTGTTCTGTTCTTGTAATCAACGTGACAACGCTGTGTAGGCCTTAGTGGGGCTTTTTTTGGCTTTGTGCTTTCGTGACTTTTTATTACAATGCAGATATTTCTGTCAAAAGGAGGAGAGGAGGAAGAAACGTTCGTGCAAGATGTATTTCTGAACATGTGGTTTGGTGTATGAGTATTACACGTCTGCTGTGCATTTGGAAAAAAATAAATTGATAAAATCATTTGCAGTGTGAAATCACTTGACAGATCAGCAGAGTGCTGTAACCTCTGAGATGGAGGCGAGTGAGGGAGAGGGTGTGAGGAACAGGCTGCAGATCTGTGGTGTCCTAGGACATTACATCTAATGGTAAGAATTATACTGATAATATGCATCTAGGGGCTGAAGAAGGTTTGAGGTGGCAGTTCCATATCTGAACACTGAGGTGTTTTTTGTCTCATAGGTTTAGTGTCAGCCATTAGCCATCCTCAGAGGCAGGATTTTGACTTGTCAACTGGTCTGGTTTGGTCTGAAAAAGTAGCTCATACCTTCCTACAGCACTTCTGGTTTTCAGCCCTGTCTCTGACCTGCTCTATGGTTTCTGTTTTGCCTTTGCTTGTTTGTTACATCTTTATTGTTGGTATCGATTTTAGCAAAGGACTATTTTGTGTGTTTCTCTTGAGTAAATTTCATTTTACTCTGTCATAAAAGCAAGATATCACTTGTAAACTAAAGACATCTTAAACATCCCCTCTTGCTTTATTATATTAAACATATTATGGTAACATTGAGGTCTTGAGAATCCTTGTATTGCTTTT
Source organism: Urocolius indicus (assembly GCA_013401255.1). NCBI lineage: Eukaryota > Metazoa > Chordata > Aves > Coliiformes > Coliidae > Urocolius > Urocolius indicus. The sequence goes on from WBNH01008518.1 coordinate 154,294, forward strand.
GGGTACAAAATATTTGCCATCATTCACAGTTTCACAGATGCTGTAGTAGGTTCAAGCAAGGACCAGTCATAGCTATGCTGAATGCTGTATGTGTGAGTCAGAGACACGTGCTTTCACTGTCAGAAAGATCATTTAGGGTTGTGTCAGTTTGCTGGAGGTGGCTGACTCTGCAGCCTGGATAGGAAAGAAGGTGACAGTTTTATTATGACAGTAAAAATCAGCATGCAATGTCTGTACTCCTAAATGCTTTTATCTGACAAAATACTTGTAAATAAATGCTGTCTGTGATAGTGTTGGAGTTGGCTTGTCTACATATGAATTAGTTTTTAGAGTGATTCTCTCTGCCTAGACTGGTCATTGTGCTCATTCTGTACTAAATGTAGTCAGTTTTGGACTCAGTTCTTTTGGAATAACAAAAGTCTTCCAGATCAAGAACAACTGATGAAAGGGTAGCTCATCCTGTTTGAATTCCTACGTTGTCTTGCATTTATTTTCATTGGTAAACAATGCCATATAGCTTGGGTTCTTTTTTTTTCCCCAGGATTGAAGAGCAGAGGGAAAATATGTTGTTCTAAGTGGTAAAATCTGGAGATGTACTAGATGTTTTCTTGTATCTCAAATCCTTTCATTCTTTTAACATTTCAATGCTTTAAATCTGAAGAAGAGAGGGAGAAACCTTTCATGCAGTGGGACCCGATTCCTATCCTTCCCTCACATGTAGGCTCTGGTACACTGCCTGAGAAGTTGCTCTCCATACCTCAGTTCTTTCTGGTATCTATTTTTAAAGTTGTCTTCCTCCTTTCTTACTTGTTGCTAAATGTCATTCTGTTTGCCTCTGCCTTCTGTGAGATTTCAGCAGAATAGGAGCCTGGTGCTTGCCTCTGCTTTTACTTGCAAGCTTTACACCAGTGGATTCCCAATGGCATCAACAGTTACGTTGCCAGCTGTGCACCAGTCTAATTGGGAGAAGAACTGGACATGTTTCTTTCCTCCTTGCATGCAACAAGGGTTTATAATGATGGCTGGGATGTACATTATTTATTGAGCACAGTGAGTGCTCATGGAGCTCTGAGGAAGAGGAAAGAACTGGCTTCCGTGCGATGAGTTTATTATCTAGGTCATTCACAGACTGAGGCATCTAACATTAATATATTCCATGAAAATTTATTCTGTAAGGCAATTTGCTCCTGAGCTTGAAAGAAAATATAATCATATGAGGAAAATGTTTGTGTGCAGTCCAAATCTACGGTGAGATTGTCAAAGCTACTCAGTTGAAACATGCTATTTAGCACAAAAGCTGGTAGTGGTGACAGTGGTGTCAAATGTGTTGGGTGATGTTCTATCTCCTGATAGGATTTTCTTGCGAGTATTGGTGTTGATTGTGAGTTTGCAAAATGGAGTCCTACATGTATCACTCCATTATCTGTTTACTTAGTAAACGGTCCAGTGTAGGAGCTTTGGGTATCCCCACCACTAAACAAGAATTGTACGCAAGACTAGCTTGTGAGGGAAGACGACTTACTGAATGTTGTTGGAAATGACCTTACAGTCAGAGTTTCCTTTCTTAGAAGTTTTGACCTCTTGTTTCTGCAAGAAACTCAGAACGTAGCAGCTTACAGACCTACGCTAGGAAAAGATGTCTTAACGTAGAAGGACATAATTGTGGTGACTTAGTAGCTACTATACAAGTGTGTGTGTGTGTATATATATATATACACACTGTATATATATAAAATCTGCTCTTGACTTGGAGCAAAACTGGATGGAAACTCGGCTGTGCTAAAGTACGATCAAAAATCAGCCCCTACTGTAATAACCCCATCAGCACTTTCCGATAATAACTAATTTTGACCACATTTTCAAATAATTATCTCAAGTAACATTTAGCCTGCTGTGCCAATAAAGTTTTTCCCCATCTTCTTGATCCTAAGAAGGAGCACGTTTCACTTTCCTTTGCAAAATCCCACTGAATCCTTTTTTTTTTTTTGGCACAAGCCTAGAAGAGTGGCAAGGTCATCGTCCTCATGTCCAAGAAAGAAGCGAGTTTTAGAGCTGTGCTAGTGAGTCCAGACAGTAAGGCCTTATTCTTTCCCTTTGAGAAGCAAAAGGGGTATGATGCAGCCAAAAGAAATGCTATGGAAGCAGATACAGTTTCTCTTCCATGTTCCAGATTTCTGTAGGTTGAAGCTAAGATCTCTAGCTCTACCTGAAGGACAGAAGGACCCTTGTGTTTACTGTTACATTGCTGTGTCTGCAGGCCAGAACTCACTGTACCCACATCATTAGGGCTTGTCATCATCTTGAAGTGACAGTTGAAATGGAGAGCAAACTCGTGGATTCTTGAATGTTTGGCAGGCTCAAGAATTAAGTATCCAAAATTCAAACTATGCTGCATGTTTTCAGGGAATGTTTTTCAGCCCCTTGTAGACAAAATACATCCGTGTGCGCTAGTACTGAGGAAACTCTCTGTGTTTGAGTTTCAGACTAGGAATGGGGTTTGTGTTTAATCCTGATGGAGCACTTTTTCAGCATCCTTGTGACTTGTGAGCTCTGGCAGTTTGTACAAGGCAGATCTAGGAGGACACCCAGCAGGTTTTTGTCCTCATTTACCCCATGGGCCGTCACTGTGCAACAGCAGAGGTAGAGTGCTTCCTGCCCATGCCTCTGCTTCTCGCCTACCCCATTTCACAGCTTAGCTTGCTAAGTAAAACATGAGGCAAAGTTAGTGTGGTGGGCTGTGAACTGTGGTTTTGGAGGCGTGCAAAAGCAGAGTCCATTCTGCTGCCTTTGCAGAAGAGTGGTGACTGCCGGAAGACAAGTGGGGCGAAGCTTTGGGGGTGCTGGGGACTAATAATCTCCTTTTGATCAAAGCTTGATACTGAGATGGCTTTTTCTTTTATTTTGTATTTACTGAAGAACTTGATTAATGATTTATCAGTTCACAATCTACCCTATGCTCTTCCTAGCAGTACACTACAACCGCTGTTGGACATGTGCAAACTCTGATGTTACCGAAGTTCCAGCGAAGGAGTGTTGAAAGCTGTCTCCTTTAGCTTGCAGGGAATGAGCAGTTGTTGCACGTGGCCTCACTTCTGCAGGAGTGCAGCATGTTAAAGCCTGTGGTGCAGCAGTGCCTGGGAACATGTGCACGGACACAGAGAACACTCCTGTCAGTCCTGTGTGTAACAAGGAGAAATCTTTGACGAGTTGTGTTCCCTCTGGCTCACACTTTGTTGGCTAATCTTAGACTTAAGAACTTTAAAACTCCAGTATTTTAGAGGAACCTTAGAATGCAGAATTGAAGCTGTATCCAAAATAATCATGTGGTTCATTTTGGAATTGAAGTCTTCTGATTTTTATCAAGAATAAAATTGCAGGGTCTGAGTGGATTTCTTCCAAGAGAAGTGATGGTCATTCAAGCTGTCACATGTTTTGGCTTCTGTGGCCGTGATCTCAGGAGGTTTCTGATGTGTCCTTGCAATTTTGTCATTTCCCTTTGTCATAGAGAAAGGAGTGTTGGTGGAGGTCAGTGGAGTTGTTTTCTATATATAAATAAGCTTACTGCGAAGAGACTTGCCTCAGCAATGCACATGCAGTCCTCATTGTTTTTTAAGCAATACCATTCCTTATTTTAGTAACATTTTGGAAGCGCCTGTTCCTGTTTTGAACGTGAACATTAGGTGAGAAAAGAGTAACTGAGATTTAGTGGTTTTTAAACAAACTTCGGTGCGCCTGCGCTCGGCTCCTTGAAGAACGTTCTGAAAGAATCTTTCTGACCTCCAAAAAGCTCATCAACATTTTCTCAGTGTGTTTTGTGGTTTGTTTCTAGGTTGACTAAACTGTCTCCTTATGTTAACAGTCCTGGGCATATGAAACTTTATTTCCAGAGAAATGTAGGTTTATTGTTTGGTGGTTTTTTTAGTTACTTCAGCTGCACAAAATAACTCTAAGCCTGATAATTTTTCGAGTAGGACATATTTTTTGTTTACTTCTAAAATGTATATAATTTTAGCCAGTAAATGAGTAGTTGCAAAATTGTGTATACCTATAATATTTGTTTCCTCCCCCTCTAACAACATTAAGCAACTGTTTCCACAGGAATGGTGCTCTTTACAATAGACAGTGTTGTGGCTTGCTTCAAAGCCACAGTCAGAACATGTAGGTGTTTAAAGAGTACCGGATCTTTCCATCCCTTGCAATTAATTTTCCAGTGGGTCGTTACTTGTTCAGACTTTGAGTATCTGAAACCACCTCGGTTCTTCATGTTACTGTGTGTGGTAATGTTCCAGAAGCCTTTTAAGTGCTGCGGGGCTGCAAGGGGAATCCTTTCAGTTCATAAAAAGCCGAAACTCATGGTGCAGCGATGGTGAGGATCTAGTCAGCAGTTTCAGTGCAGTTAGTTTAGGATCTAGCTCTTTTCTGTAATCTTATCTAGGACTCTTTCAGTGTCACGCATGTTAGGAGTTGTACAGTGTTAGGTGTGTGATCATTTTTCTTCGGGGAGTGTGTTTGTAATGGTTCACTTCATTGGATGTATGGCAGTTATTACAGGGACTGATTCTCTTTCGGTTTCTTCCCCCCAAGGTCATCACAAGCATTGTGTCTGTACAGAGGAGAGGAACTGTTTGACTGGCTTCTCAGCTTTATATTACAAGGCTTGGTAAACCTGAAAGAAGGGAAGTTATTCATTTTGAAAGAAGATAAATGCTGTCTGAGGGATTTCTGTCTTCAGCTGGTGAAAGCTCTCTCGTTAAGGGTATAAGACTAAAATTGATGTGACTTTTCCTGGAGTGAATAAAATTTTGCTCTGAGAATTAAGGTAAAATGTCCCCTCTCAGCAAGGGCTGTTTGTCATCAGGAAGAGGATCATAAGGTCCCCAGCAGCACTGCTATCCAAATAGGGAAATATTTTTCTCCAGAAGGGAATGTATGCTTTTAAACATAGTAGCTACTGGGGCTGGAGTTAAAAGCATGTGTGTTTGTAATACAAAGCACATGCAACACTCACTGTGGCACAGATAAAATGTCAGACCTTCCATTCACAAAGAAATTGTCAAGGAGGGAATGTGACAGCAGTTGTCCTAAATCTGACGATAGCCTTGTAACAGAGCCTGTCCTGCTCCTGGCTTACTTAGGATTGCCAGGTGCTTGCAGTGATACCTAGCAAAAGCTCCGTTTTAAGAGATGAACGTTTATCTGCAGCTTTGTAGTTCATGTTGAGAATCAGGTGGGAAATGTGGTCAGCATCAGATTATGTTCTCAATTGACAGGTGAGTGAAACCCCTCCAACCATGTTCTGAACTTTTCCTCTACAGACTCTTTCTGGGTGTGCTCACCACATCCTTTTTTGAACCAAAGTATATATTGGTCATATCGGTTGAGGAGTGCGTCCTCATAGGATCATAGAATGGTAGGGGTTGGAAGAGACCTTTAGAGATCATCTAGTCCAACCCCATGCTTTGGAAAGGAAAAAAGAAATATTAAAAAGGGGAAATACGTGCTAACATGACGTTGGTAGATGCCAGTGAGCTGCCTGCCAGCTTGCAGTTGCACGCAAACCCCAGAAGTGCCTCCTCCTTCAGATGGAGGCAGACGGCTGGGTCAGCTGAACAGCATCTCACAGTGGCACGGCACCTTGTCACTCATCCAGTGGCCTGAAGAAGGCTGGAGGCTGATGCTTTTCAGTTTCTTCCCATCTCAGCTTAGTTGCTGGAGTCGCAGCTATGACTTCATGGTCACAAGTAGGTAGTGAGATCATCTCTTTCATGAGGTAGATGAGGAAAAAATGTAATCACAGACTTGATGGGCTTAAAAATTGCTTGGTCTTGGACAGTCTGTCTCTTGTTGCAGTGCTTGACTTCAGGATTTTGAGACTTTTTTTCTACTTCCCTAATCTTTTCTGTACAAATACACAACCCAAGGTCTTTCACTATGAAGACACTCACGCTTTTTTTAACTGCTGTTTTGCAGAAATATTTGTATCATATTCTTCCCCCTCTCCTCCACCAAAAAAAAAGGAAACAGAAAAACAAACTCACAAACAAAACCCACTGTAAAAATAGGATATGATCTAACTTGGCAATGCAAATGTTGGCAATGGCATATCCTTTCTGGGTGTTGTCAGCTGTGTGCTGGATCGCAACCTACATTCTTTTTTGCTGCATGAAGACTAGACTGTGACTCCTAGTGCCGGACCTCGTGGGATTAGAGCAGAGACGTAAGCAGTAACATCTGGACAGCAGGAGCAAGCATCATACCTTCAGGAATGCTGGGGGAGTGGATGCCTTGGCACTCCTTTTTTTGTACCTTTAGAAACATCTAATTGGCTATGTGTCCAGAAACTGCTACTGCTCTTACGTGGTGTTCAGGGATGTTAAACAATTCCATAAGCTGTTGGCAGGGAAGTGGAGAGGTGTTAGTGTGAGGAATATGCCACCTGATCTAGGTGAACTTGCTTCTGCAGGGGGGGTTGAACTAGATGATCTCTAAAGGTCCCTTCCAACCCTACCATTCTATGATTCTATGACTAAAGTACTTCTAACTCTCCATCTTTCCAGTGTCCCAAGCAGGTTCTCTCCTGCAAGATACCACCTATATTCATAGTTTGCTTTTCATCCTTTCATCTCAAATCACTTGATCATCTGGCAACATGGAGTGTGGTGGCTTGATACTGGCTGGATAGAGATGTTAGTCCTTAATAGTTTCAGTGCTAAGAAGCTGCCAGGTGAGGAAGTGAGAAGATGAAGAAAGAAGTCACTGTGATTAATTCAAGATCTGGAAAGAAGGGTCAGAGCATAGGTGCTTTAGCTTCTCCAAGGTATTCCAGCCCATGCCAGAATCTAGGTTGCACAAGTTGCTGGAATGAACCTCTCCTTTCCATATCATCACTAAGGATGAGTAATGCAGTTAAAGCTTTAAATGGAGATATCTGTGATGGGAGCAGTTGTTCTGAAGACTGGCATGCCACTGAGACATGTCACTTGAAATTTTCAGAAATGTTGCTGATAACTTGATTTTTTTGCACGATATTTAATTCCTTGTAATGCTGATGGGTGGTGCTGTTGTGTACTCTCTCCTCAGTGCACTTAGTGCAAAGCTTTAGAGTCACTGAAAAGAACAATGGGCTCTGCTGCTGTGGAGCAATTGGCATTTCTTGGCATCTGTATCTCTGTGCACTCCAAGTACACATTGCTTTCATGGGTCCTGCAGAGCCTTCCTGATACTTTTTTGAGGTGCTGTGCCTGCCATGCAGCGGTGCCAGGCTGGGCTTTTGAAGACCATGAGCACTGTTTCTAACTCTGCCCCTGCTCTCCCCATCCATTACTTTCATTATTGGTAAAGCTGATGGTGTAAGGTTTCCTCAGCAGCCTGAGGGGCTTTGCAGTCTTTGGTTGAAAAGGTGGAGATGTGTATCATCTTGTATATGCAGCTCCTTTCATACCTCACTTTGCCTTTAGGAGAAACATAGCCATACTGCTGTAGGAATGTGGTGCCGAGATTGCAACAAGGGGATGGCAGCCTGTGTGAGAAGCTTCCCTGGGTGAAAGCAAGCAGTGTTCCAGGGATTTGCTGGGATAGCACAGCCTACGTGTCATGGAGGTTCCCCTTAGCCCTACCATCCACGTTTTGTCATTCCAGCTATCCCCAGTGTAGTGCTCCTGTGGCAGCTCTGCAAGTCAGACTGAGTTAAGTGAGGGAGGATCAGGATGGATAGCTCTCAGCCCCTCATGCAGCAAGTAAAACATTTGCCAAGCAAACTCTGCAGCACTGGGTACTGCAAGGCATTCTGCTAAGTACAAATCTTTTTGATCCAACATCAAAGGGAAGAGATGCCTGCAAATCAAGCCCTCTGCAGAGTTTTTGGTTTACATTTGAGTGTCTGTATCACAGAACACCAGCTTCCTCCCATCAAGCTGCAGGCATTTTTTTATTTCACAGCACCCATTAGTAGTGATCGAGCACCATAAATAGCTGGACCTTTCCAGCAGATTGCCTTTTGCTATGCCACCAGGACTTAACTTTGTTACTAAAAATACAGGATTTGCCTCTTCAAAAGTGAATCTCTGACAATACCAGAGTAGCAGAAAGATATGACCTTTCCCCTTTCTACCTGGGGTGTTAAGTTTGATGGATTATTTCTGGTCGACTAATGGATTTTCATGGCTTATGATCTCATCAGCTGTAGCTTGGTTTTAGAAAGAAGGAAGGACTATTGGACAAAAAATGGAAAGGCAGCAGTACACCAAATGAATTATATGTACAGGAAGATATTTTAGAAGTAGTTGCACACCTAATGAAGACTTGAATGAGAAGAATTTAATAGAAGTTTAAAGTTATGCAAGAAATCTATGTTTAACAGAAAACATTTTCCAGCACTAAAACTGGGGAGCCAACTGCAGAGGAGGGTATCTGCAGAGTGTTGTGGCTGTTTTATGGGTTCCCATTTCCTTGTGTTGGATCCCTGGAGGGGGTGCTGAGGGTGCTGACTGACATGGTAAAGCCAGGGGATTTCCCCCGAGTTACACAGTGCTCTCCTGCTGTAGCTGGCCAGTGATGATCCTTGGGCAGCCAACAAGAGTGCCTTGAACACAGAATTTCAAACCACGATGCAGACTCTACTGTTTAAAGTTGTGAATGATTCATCAGCCCACCTAGGTTAATTAAAACTGTAGGTGAATGTCATACCTTGGAAGACTTCTCTTCAAGACTGAAAGCATTGTTCTTGCTTCTCTGATGAATCTATTTGTTTCTCTGTGTTTCCACCTGGTTCCTGTTCTGCTCCCCTTTGGGCAAAACCCAGATCTCTGATATGTACGGGCTGATGCATGGGCTACTTGGGCTTGCTTCCTTGCTGGCACTCTCGTGCCCTTTCTCTGTCAGATGAGTGCTAAGCTCAGCCATGTCAGTGTTTTACTTTCAAGAAACTCTGCTCATCAACTCATTGCTATGTCCCTTGGAGCATTTCCAAACGGGAAGTGCCACCAACTTGCCTGCTTGGCATCCATCAGTGATTTCTTTCTTTATTACAGTAAACAGCAAAATTGGCACAACTGCCTGGTTTTGCTGCCAAATTGTATTGAGTTAATGTATGTGACAGCAAATATGTTCATTGAACATCTCCAGAGCTTGGAGACAGAAAATGGCATTTCCCTGCATTGTGTTCTTGGTGGGAGACCTAAAACATGAGCTGTCAGCATTATCCTTTCATGTGTCCAGACTGTAATAGTTAAAGTAGTATCCCAAGTCTCTATTGTTGTTGAAATTTTTTTGTTTTGTTGATAGCAACTAGCTGTTGAGGTGTGTTGACCTCATGTTACTGTCCATTGAGTGGAAATATAAGAGACCCTGTCTTACTTTCAGCCCCTTGTGCCTGCAATTGCATGTAGAGGTATTTGTCATATGGAAAGCTAGTAGCCTAACACCAGCTGCTGAATGTGTGGCTGGATATATTTGCTGTAAGTAAGTGTTCATGCATTTGCCATCCTTTAATTTGATGGTCCTGCATGAGTGTCAGTTTCTGCCTGTTGGGAAATGAAAGCGTAGGAGGAAGGCAAGAGGAGCTGGGAGGAAAATCCAGTGATGGCCTGGACATGATGGTATTTGGCATGATGTTAGGAAGCAAGATGTATGTTCTGTAGTTTGTGGGCAGCAGAGCAGAAGCTGTCTTTGTACATGCATGTGGTAGGGAAAGGCAGAATGCATCCTGCCCACACAATTTTGGTTTCACACAGGGTATGGTCAGACAGGTTGTGGGAGGGAGCCAGGGGAGGTGGCATGAAGATGTTGAGAGGTTCTCAGGAAGTGGTGTTCTGCCCCTGCTCTCTGCAGTCAGATGGGTTGTGGAGGCTGTTCAGGGAGGCACAGAGCAGCCTTTGCTCTCAGCCTAACATCTCCCTGATGGCCATGTACATTCCTTAGAGCAAATAAGGTTCTGCTTGTCAGCCAGGTGGGAAAGCAGACAGCAGTCGCCCGAGACTCGACAACTCCTGGGTGCAAAGTTGGTCCAGCACAACGTTTTTGCCACCTTGCTTCTATCTGTTCCCCAAGGTTTCTACCAGAAAGGGAGACCTTGTCCTTCAAGGGCTGTGGATCCCCGTGTTGCTGCTCCAGCCGCTTACCTCACCTGGCAGTGCAGGAGCTGCGTGGGACAGGAAGCCGCAGGCCACAGCGTGGCTGCGCCAGAGCGATCGCAGAGCTGCCTGCCGTGAGCTCACACTGTGAGCCCCAGCAGCGTGTGAGACCACCCTTCCTCCCCTGACCCACAGGCCCAGATGGGGAGGCTTCAACAAACCACTCCGTTGAAGCAAGGGAGTAAGGCTCTGAGGTTAGCATTTCAGTGCCTGCTTGGCTGTTCGTGGGCAGTTTGTGCAGAGCTGGCCGATGCTTGGCGTGTTCTGTGCCCTCAGAAGCTGGACCCTCTCTACTAGACTTTGATCACCTTTTGCCTTTTCTTCCCAGCCCATTTAACACCCTAGTCATTTCTAACCCCACTCATGTCTTGGGCTGGAAAAGCCCTTCTCTGTTGCAGACTCAAGTGCGTAGATGAGACTCTTAGATTTTCCCATCCATCCCTTTGAGTTTCACCTAAATTTCTGAAGGAATGGGTTCTTGCTCAGTGTGGTGCTGTTGTGATCAATGCCCTATCTTCAAGAAACTTCAGTACTGTGGGACTGATAAACAGGCAATTAGATTCTCTCCTTCTGAAAAAAAAAGATCAGAAATCCTTCCAGAGAGTAGTAGTTGTTTTTCTTCTCTTTTTTTTTTTTCTCCATATATTTGTAATAGCCCTGGAACCAATTGTCTGTCTCTCTCTTTTTAACTTCATAACCCTCTAATGTTTTTCAACTATGCTAAAGAGGAGCCACCTGCAACTATTCCTCATAAATCGTTCATTGTTTTAGGAGTGGGATTTCTCCAAAGCAATAAAAGTTGGAGTAACTCCAGGAGGAGCAGGCTTTGCCTCATGCTTTGGAAACTTTGGTGTTGTTTTGTTTTTTTTTTTTTTTTAAGATTTGAAACCTCTTTTTTTAATCTATATTTTATTTGTAGCCCTTCAAGCAGGTTTTCTTAGCAAAAGGATTTTCACAGGGTAAATAAATCCTGTCAGCTCTTGTTTTTTTTTTTTTCTAGCCAGGCAAATCTCCTGTTGAGGGTGGGTAATCTCTTGGGTGAAACCAGACTAAAATTGATTAAAGAGTCCAGGATTGGCTAAGAGTCATTAGTTATGCATGATTGTTCACGGCTGCCACACAGCTTGTAATTACACAGCTTGACTGAAAACAAAAGTAATATTTTAAACAGCTGTCCTGGAACAAAAAATTAGAATGAGAATATTACAGTAATAGCTGGAATAACTGGTTATAGGAGTTATGAGAGAAACTAACTTTCCACCCATTTGTGGGTTTACCTCCAGAATTTTAAACATATGGCAGTAGTAGGTGTTGGAAGGGTTTCTTTTTTTTCCCTCCTGGAAATTTCAATGGTTACCATCACTTGGAGGAGGCAGAAGTTTTGAGCCTTTGTCCTCTACCAGGGTATAACCAAGCTAACTCCCAAGGCACCAGGTATCGTCTCTAGGTCTGATTGTGCATCCACTGCAGCAGGGCTTTGACGCTCTGTGAATTCAGCACAGTGTGCAGACCTACCAGTTAGAGGTGGGATGGGCAGCCCTTCCACAGCACTGTGTCACCTTATGCTCGCCTCTTGTTTTGAGGCCTGCATCAAACTTAAGTCTTGGTGGGAGCAGAGAGATGCCCCTGTTTGGTTCCACCAGCTCAGGTAGAACAAAAGCTGAAGTCCCTGCTCTTCACCAAGCAGCATGTCCTAGGGCTTGCCCTGTATATACAGAGCTGCCATTAGTCAGTGATAAGTGTCCACATCTGGCTTTGGCAACCATAGTGGAAATTGCTGCCCAAAATGCTTGCCAGCCTTTACAGGAATTAGAAGGTACTTGGTACCCTGTGGTTTTATTTCTTAGGCACACCGTTTTGAATCTTAAAAATTGCATGCTGTGCATTTTTAGGGAAAATACTTTAGTCTGTTGCTCTGGAAATGCAAAATTCCTTTTATAGTAGAGAACCCTAAGGATTTTTCAAAGGTGATTGACTTGATAGACAGGTGTCTGTCAGCCTCGAAATGCACAAGAGGGACTTACTAATCCAGATACCATGTATTTGACTGAGAAAGTTGCTACTTGACCTGTCTAACAAAGGCATGCTCAAAGGTGTAGGTGCTACATTATTAAAATACAGAAAGATCTGACATTCCTTAAGCATGACCTGTTAGGAGCTTAAACAAGAAAAATTAGAAGAAATAACTAGAGACATGTGAAGAACCAGCTTTAGCCTAACCCAGACTTTCAGCTCTTTGGACTGAACAGAGCTTTGGAATTGCCGCTGCAAATGACAGATTATATATGCAGTTCTGTTAATTAAATTTAAATATTGTGTAGGAAGTCAAAAGATATAGCTACTTGTTTAATTAAACTAATTAAGTACCCAGGTAGCTTTTATATTTGCTTTACTCGCTGCAAGTGTCTGGCTTGTTCTGTTTTTGAAGCCACATCAGTCTTGACATGGCTTAGAAAAGGGTTGTACTTCTAGGGTGCTTACTAATCATGCCTGTGGGGAAAGAAGGGATGGAGCAGCAATGGGAGAAAGGATGTTCTGGACTCCAGGGTAAATGTAGTCACCTTTTGTGTCTGGTCCAAAGACAATAAAAAGCTTTGCACTGATTTCAGTGTGCTTCAGATCAAGCTTCCCAGACTCCTCTTTTTGTGTGTGTGGGGGAGGAAAAAAAAAAATATTCTAAACTTGTTTTTGCAAGAATTAATGCTCATGCCAGATGCAGTGTTGAAGGTATCTCTTCATCCTGGAGGTCCACCTCATCCACCTTGTCTCCATTTTAGAGAGCGAACGCCTCGCAGGCAGGCAGCCACCCTTCAGATCTACCTCTACCTACCCCAGTGAGTTTTTCAGAGGCATGCCAGGCTCTCTTAAAGGCCAACTGACTATACCTGCTCTTCGAGTTCAGTGGATGCTTCAGCTGGGTGTTGATATGTTGCCTGAGAGATTACCCTCCTGAATTTGTTTTCCAAACCTCTTCCATTGATGAATCACGCGCAACCAGTTTTTATTACATATGTGAAGGCGTGTGATTAAGGAGCCCTGTTTTGGTCTCCCTGCATCTTTTCCCTTATTTGCTCCCAAACTACCTTTTTTTTTTTTTGTCTGTAACACAGAGAAGAAACACTTGCCTCGTTGTCAGGAGTGATATTAGCACAGTCCTTTTCTGGAGAAGGTGTGTGAGATGGTTGAGTAGGGCCCCTCCTTGTGGGAAACCCATCCCTTTCAGCTTGCTTTGAAGTCACGTGGAGATGTGTGATCTCAGCAAGTTCAGGCATGGGGCACCGTGCGAGTGGTTTGAAATGAGGAGCAAAGTCCTCCTGGGTCCTGTGTTCAGCCTTGCTGCCGAGCTGTTGTGTCTCACAATGGAGGTGTAAGGAAACAGCAGCTGAACTCGTCCGTCCTTCCCTGCTCAGCTCCAGCTTGCTTGCCAAAACCCTCCTCCACTTGTTTTTTCTTAGGTACGACTGTGAAGTTCAACAGGAGTTAAGGTGTATGGTTAGCTCTGGGCCAAAATACCATTGTTCTTACAGATACAAAGCAGGGTCCTGAGCTCCAGCAGTCTCACCCACTCTTTGTGCTATAGAGGAACATGCTATCCTTGAACTACAGAGGGTGATGATTAAAGATTGCTACACTGATAAGCCCATTTTCCTCTCTCAGACAGAGATAACTTAGCCAAGTTACATCAAAACCAGTCCAAAAGCCCACATATTTCCTTCCAGTTGTTCTCTGAGGGATCACACTGAGGATGAAAGTGCCAGGGAGAGAAGGGTGATTGCAGTTTACAGCTGTGCATGCCAATGGTGTGATGCTGTGCCACGCTGACTGTTCGTTGTGCTGCACACCACCAGTTTAGTTTGATTTAGTTGGTGATCAGTGTACTTTGTAGCATTTGCAATACAATGCATGCATGAAAATACAGCATTCTCCTTTGCTTCTCCCAATACAGAAGGAGTTGTCGCATTGCAGGATATCTCCTGCTCTGATATTAAACCTTCCAGGCAGTATTCTGCAATGTCCTACAAGAAGTTATCTTCTACCAACTAGATCTTGGCATTAGGAAACTTTTCTCTGTAGAAGCACTCTCTTTTTTTAATACTATTTATTACACTTTGAATGTTGTCAAATACATACAGATGGTGACATTTGTGTATCTCTCATCTCCTATATTCTGATGTAGGAGTTCCCTCTTAGCATTGGCTGTACTACATTCAGGCTGTTGAGGTTCCTCGAGCCTCTCCTGCCTTTGTGAAAGGTCAGAATCAGCATCACTCACCCAAACTGATTGTATGGCCTGCTTTGGACTTTGGTCATTCTGTCAAAAATAACACTGTGGCTCCTGCTGCTCTGTGAAAACATAGTTTTTTGCCTTTAAGCAGCCAGGGTTATGCTGGCAAGAAAAGAAATGAGAAGCAAAACTTGGTATATGTGTGGTGCTTGTGTTACAGCCACATTGCTGTTGTGAGGCTGGTGATGTGGCTGCTGTTCTGCTCACTGATGCTGGGCTGCCAGCCAGCCCTTGCTAGGTAGGGTTATCCCATCCATGGCTGGAGGGCCAGTCCTTTGGCAGCTGCTTCCTTTTGAAGTGCTCAAATCTTATTTAATAACAAAGCGTAGTGAGAAGTCCTCTCAATCTTGTCAAAGTAGGTGCTAGCAATAGAAATTCACAGAATCATAGAATGGTGGGGGTTGGAAGGGAACTCTTGAGACCATCCAGTCAAACCCCTCTGCTAAAGCAGGTTCCACTCAATCAAGGGGCATAGAAACATGTCCAGGTAGGTTTGGAAACCTCCAGAGAAAGAAGATTCCACACCCTCCCTGGGCAGCCTGGGCCAGGGCTCTCTCTCCCTTATGGGAAAGAAGTTTTTCCTTATGTTTAAGTGGAACTTTTTCTGTTCCATCTTACTTTTGTTACCCCCTATCTTGTCGCTGGACACTGCAGAAAAAACTGTTGCCCCATCCTCCTGACATCCACCCTTTAGGTACTTCTAAGTGTTGATGAGATCCTCCCTCAGTCTTCTCTTTTCTAGGCTAAACAGCCCCAGTTCCTGCAGCCTTTCCTCATAAGGAAGATGCTCCAGTCCCCTGGTTGTCTTGGTGGCCCTGTGCTAGACTCTCTCCAGCAATTCCCTGTCTCTCTTGAGCTGAGGAGCCCAGAACTGGACACAGGACTCCAAATGAGGCCTCACCAGGGCAGAGCAGAGGGAGACAAGAACCTCCCTTGACTTGCTAAGTTCTTCAGCCACTGAAGGGATTATAGGAGGCCTTACATTAGGAGCTCCTCCTTTTGAGGGAGAGATAGGGTACCACACTCCTCATTTGTGATCATCTGATTTCAGATGGTTATGATCGTATTTATGTGTATCCAAACGTGGCAGCAGTTGCTTGCTAGCTGGGTAAAGCTGTCCTGCAAGCACGTGCTGTTTCTGTACTGCAGTGCAAAGGATGAAGGCAGTAATGGAGGTGTAAAGCAGTGGCAGGAATGTGGGGAACTGAGCTGCAAGGATGGCTGAGGGCCTGGGCTTGGCAAGCTGCTTGCTGTGCAAGCTGGCTCAGCATGTGGGCATCCATCTGACTGCATGGACATCACAGATTGTAGTCCAGCAAATGTGAAGATCTCATAAGAATCAACTGCCACCAGCACGAGGCCCCTCTGTGTTATGTGGCCGTGGGACAGGGGAGTTTGTGTGATGGTGAGAGGAAGCACGTCCTGTCAGTTGGGGGTTATTGTCCAGGAGCTCTCAATCCTCTGATCTAGGGCGAGCTCGTGAGAGGGCAGGTCTGTGGTCAGGCATTTTCCTTTCGATTTTCTAGGTCAGAGAATATGTTCTGTTTAAGGCACGTCCCACGTATCTGGGAGTTGTTCTCAGATATTGCATTGGCTTTAAGGGACATCACAGCAAATCCAAAAGCCACACTTATACCAGTGGTCTATTAATTTGAATTATTTCATTTCATTGTATCTCTATATAGTTTGGGGTTTTCTTTAACATTGGAGAAACTCTTAACACTGTCAGATATAACCTCTCGTATAAGATAAGCGTTCACTATCAATCCTGCACCCTGTGGGGTGCCAGGATGACAAAGTTTCAGCAGCTCCTGGCATACTGGGTCTTCGGTCCTCGTTTTGTAGCCTTTCAGCTGTAATTTTTCATTAGATCCCACTGTGTCATGAGAAGAGCTAGAGTGTAACTTGATCCTCTTGAACTGGACTGTAATATGAGGTTGGTGTAGAGAATTTGACCGGTCTTTAATCTTGGAGTCTGGAAGGGAGAGATATTGTTTTATAACTCTCATAAATCTCCTGCTATTGCGTTCAGAACTATTTTGTTTCTGTTTTGTGAGATTATGCTAGCCTGGGCAAAGGAATCCCCTTCGCAGTGATAGAGAGCAAGGTGCATAACAGACTTTGGACCAATTTTTGTTAGTGCCATGTGTTGAAGGTGGATGATGCTTTTCCTGCACCTCCTGGTCTCAGCCCAGCTGCTTGTGTCTTGACAAACTATTGCTTTTAGGACTAAACAAAGACTGCAGGATTTGTGCCATATACCACAGGAAACCATATGTCAGAAGAAAGGAGGAAAGGTCCTTTGTGTGGGTGTGGAAACAGGAGTCAAATGTATTGCTGTGTATGGAGACTGGCAGAAAAATGTTAAGCACTGAATAATACTTTTGGAAATTGAAGTGAGTTGGGATTTTCCCCATAAAATCTGAATTCTTCATAGCCCATAAGTCAATTTGGGTGACTGTGTGTGTGTGTGTGTGTGTGTGTATGTATATATATGAGACAGATATTATCTGTTTTTTGAAAGAACCATTTCTTTACAAAGCTGTATATCTCTCCAGTGAACTGAAATTTAGGTAAAGGTTATGCATTATATTGCTGGCATTAAAGTTTATTTGGGGACTGCTTGCTATGTTAATGGAGACAGAGAGCTGTTCAAACACTATTGTCTAAAGTCAGTGTTGTAAGCAGCCCAAACAAACACGAAAATTAATATTGAGTCAAAGATAAATATTTAATTTAGCTTTTTCCTGTGAGATTGATTTGTTTGTTTGTTTGGGGTTGGTTGGTTTGTTTGGTTTTTTTTAATGGAAGATACAATGTCCATAACGTCAATATTTTGGTGAGATTTTTCCCAAGCAGTTCTCGCTTCCCTGTTTCACATCCCATTGATAGAGATGTGTCACTTCTGGACTGTGGCTGGAGTCGTGTGAATAAGACATTCTCTTATCCTTTCTCTGATAATATTTGCTCAGCTCGTCCTAACACATTTCCAATAGTTTTAATAAACAGTTTCTCTACTTCTGCAACAAACTGTAGGCTAGGGAAATGGGTGGTGATGGTGTGTGCTATCTCTGTTTCCCCCTCACCCCAGAAGATTGTTTTCTCTCTGTTGGTGTTAGCGAAGCTGCAGTTAGCACCCTTAGGAGTGGAAATGCTGGCAAAAAGCACTGCTATACCTCAGTACTGCACAGTCAGCCTGGCTGACATCTGGAGTACTGTGTCCAGGTCAGGGCTTCCCAATTCAAGAGTGACAGAGAACTTCTAGACAAGGTCCAGTGCAGGGCCACCAAGATGGTGATGAGACTGGAACACCCCTCTGTGAGGAAAGACTGTGGAACCTGGGACTGTTTAGCCTGGAGAAAAGACTGAAGTGTGAACCTTATTAACACTTACGAATACCTAAAGGACCAGTCTTTTTTCTGTAGCACCCAGTGACAGGACAAGGGGTAAGCTGAAGCACAGGAGGTTCACTTGAACACAAGCAAAAGCCTCTTTCCTGTTCAGGTAAGGGAGTCCTGGCCCAGGCTGCCCAGGGAGAGTGTGGAATCTCCTTCTCTGGGGGTTTCCAAACCTCCTTGGACACTGTCCTGTGTCCCGTGATCTAGGTGGACCTGCTTTGGCAGGGATTGAACTGACTGATCTCTAGAGGCCCCTTCCAACCCCTACCATTCTGTCTTTTGTACCACAGCTGTTTCACTCCTCCATTAGGTATATAAAATTCCACTTCTGGTTTTGCTTGTATGTTAATGTTACTCCTTTAATAGAACTGTTTGGTGCACAGCAGTGTTTTGCAAACCATGGGCAAATATTGTGTGGATTAATGGTGGTCCGTGCCTCATTGCTCTGGTTGCTTAGGCTTCTGGTTAGAGGTTTACATGAATTATGTGACGTGTGTTAACAATGGAAAGGAATCAAAGTGTTGACATGATACATTGTGTTTTACTTGGAGAAAAAGAGGTGACCTGGGCTCATCATCCTTTCTTGCAGGACCAGGAAATAATTTTTCTACTCTGTAGTGTGCATACTAAGGTGCATTAAATTCTGGGCACCTCTGTGATGAAACTTGGTGCTGCTGACGTAGACTTGCTTCTATTTCTGCCAGACCAAGGAAAAGTGGCTGTAAAAGAGCAGTGGGGATTTGAATGATCATGTTTAATTCGTTCCTCCAGAGAGCTCTATTTTCAGACTGTCTGTTCTGCACAGATTATCAATATCCCTGAGGTGTGAAGCTCCTCTTTGCTAATTTTAACCTTGCAAACTTGAGGAAGTGCCTTGTTTGGGTCGGTTTGTTTGTTTTCTAAAGTGAGACTTCTGTGTGACAGCCCAACTCAAACTTCAGGGATCCTTAGCTGGGATTTTTACTAGAAACTATCTGGTTAACAAAAACCACAAAAAGCAAGACCTTAATTAAAAATATGACTGAAAATGAAACATCTACTCACCAAGAAATAAATGCCTTCTTTCAAGGGCAGGTTGGCTGACCCTGAAATCCAGTCTCTGATCCTTAAAATAATGTTCTGTGTCTCTATGCCATTTAGATTAAATGACAAAAATCCTTAGGTAACAGCACTAGCAGTTTCATGTTTTCTGTGGTTTAAGGCCAAAAGGTGATTTATGTAAGAAACCAGCATTTATTCCAGCACTGATGGTATTTTGAGAGGCTGAAACTCTTTCACTGGGCTTGGATGTAATAGGGAGGAAATATTCATATACTGCATCAGCTATGCATGGATCTTCTCAGAGGATTGCATGTGTTTCATGTTACCTTCATTTCATTTATCTATTAAGCTTTTTCTTTTACCTTTAATCTCTATTTCCCCTATCAAGGTTGAGATTTGTCCAGCAGTGCTAGGAAAAAGAAGGCATCAACCTCTTTATTTTATGGAGCCCTGAATTTTGATCAATTTGAGCCATGGATGCCTGATTATTCTTTTTTTGTAAAATTAAGGATGTACAATTTCAGTGATTATCACACATTGGCAAGATTTATAAATCAAAATCCTCAGAAGAGCCTTTGCCTTGGAAAACAATTTTCTATCATTTTCTTTTTCAGGTGGATTTGGAGCCAGAAGGCAAAGTGTTTGTTGTCATTACTCTCACAGGCAGCTTCACAGAAGGTAAGGGAATTATTTTGACTTGTTTCCGTAAGAGTTGGGCTCTGGTCTGTACTGATGCCCTTGCTTACCCAATAGTATATGGCATTCTTCACACGGGCCTTGTGCTGTTGCACACCGGAGATTTCTTAAGCGATGGGGGAAATCTGGAAAGGGCTGTTCATAATGGCTCATGCTGTGTCCCCTCTGCTCTGCTGTTACTCTTATCTTGGACCCAGGGAGCTGTCCTGTGCTTGATCTGGTTCATTTATCTGAAGTTGTCCTTCAGATGGGTTGTTTTTGTCCCTCATACTTCACCTCTTCACAGGCAAACTTAGAAGCATGTTCAAAATCGACCATGTTTGAAACATCTGGGTGATTTTTATTGCATAATGATTCCCATCTACTTCATATGTATTCTGTTTCCCTAGTTTACTTTGCATCACCTGCCCTCAAAAATTATCTAGGCTGACTTTTTTTTTTTCCCCTGTAACTGTTTTTTATCGTGTGATGTTTTTAATTTCCCTGTTGTTCATTGTGATGGCAGCTCTGAGCGTGGGTGGCAGCATTGCTGAGATGGGGCTCAAAAAGCCCCATTTTCTTCAGACTATGCTTTATGTGTTTTTAGCTGTGTCTTCAAGCTGCATTTATTGAAGGGCAGTTTCTGTACAGAAGCCAAGAGTCAAGGCAGGATCTTCTCTGTTACCTGTTACCCGCAGACTGGCAGAGCTGGGATTTTAATGCTTTCACTTGTTCTGTCCCAGAAACACCTTGCTGGTGTTTCTGAGCTGACAGCCTAATGTGTGCTGAGACCTGGGGAGCTGCTGCATTGGAGGAGCTGGTGAAACTTTGATTTTCTTTGGGTGATTTACAACCCAGGAGTGTTCTACTCCTGGCAGGATGGCTGTGGCTTTCTAAAGCATTTGAGCCCAATCCCACTGGTAATCAGCTGAGCCACACCTGAGGGCCCAACAAGGGTGTTGAGGGAGATGATGTTCTCCCCCACAGCAGCACTCCCAGCCCTGTGGTGTGGAGATGGTGGCAGGGTTTGCAGACATCCTTCCCTGTGTGCAGCTAGGGCTGCTATTACACGTAGTGACCATGGGCAGGGTGTAATCCTACTGGCAGGAGGTATGTTTAGGAGGGAGTCACGAACAGAAAGGCTTGCTGGCTTTGACTGCTAAGGAAGTGCATGGTCTCAGCATGATGGAGAAAACAAGGAGTATCACTCCCTGGCATGGCAGCAGGACAGAGAGGACCAGAATTCTCTTCTTTAGTGAAGTTCACGTATCACATAAAGCTGGGCAGGGCACATAGTATCACTACAACTCTCAGTTCTTTGTCAAGTAGGAACACATGTTTTTCTTCAGGTTCTGGGAACTGCTCTCGCATTTATCCATACATAAAATGTTAACAGATCACTTACATTTTCTCCTCTAGAGAGATGCTCCCTGCAATTCTGCTTTGACAGTGAGACATGAAGGTTACTTTTTAAAAGCAAATTGGGAAAAGCTTTCTATTTGTAACCAGAGAACAGGAAGAGTGCAGAAGCCTGCTAGAGAGGCCTGGAGGTCTTCTGCAGGTCCCAGAGGCTGTGTCTCTTAGGGGTGAAAAGGATGTTAGAAATTGGCTTTAATTGCCTATGACAAAGTTGATGATGGAAAGAGAGAAGAAACTAGAGGGCTTTTACTGACCTGCATCCTTGTTTGTAGCCACGTGCAAGTGTGTCATGGTTGGCCATTTAAAGCAGGGCTGATTAGAGGTGGGCTTGAGCATGAATTCAGACTGTGCCTCAAACTTGTACTAATGGCTAGCCTGTTCAGGCATGTTGCTAATAAGGTCTCGAAGATGAGAGATGGAGAACTGAAATGCTTGTGCTGCTACTGCTTTCTGAGGAAAATGGGAAATGATGGAAACAGTCTAACTTCTCTTTTTGCTGTTAGTGAGAGTGTGTGGACTTACAGAATAGGAAGATCAAAGATGGCTCTTGGGGTTTTTTTGACGGGTTAGTCCCATGGGTGGTCACATTTAATTTCCAGGAATAGATATGATCCAGGGCAAGCTTGATTGCAGATGCTGACTTCAACCTATCTTACAGTGGAGGCATCCATCAGGGAGGGCTTTCCTTCTGAAAAGTGATGAGGTCTCTTTCATAACATCATGTCCTTCTCTTTTTTTTTTTTTGCTGGAAATGTGGAGGCTTAGAACTGGATTTGAAATTTCTGGTTTTTGGAAAGAAGTCTAACTCACAGCTTGAAAGCACCACAAGTGACTTCCCACTTGTTTGTCCTGATCTGGAGGACAGTCAGTGCTACCACATCCATTCCCTGCTCTTTATGACCAATACAGCAGAGACTGCTTGAAGGCTGCATATGTCTGTGGGTGTACAGAGGGCCCAACAATCAGTTTCCATTAGATTCTCTCAGGGTAGCACATAGATCCACGTGGAGTTTCAAGCAAAATATTGTTTAGGGCTTTTAATAATTTTCTTGTCACTTATGAATGGTTAATTGTGTAACTCCAGTGTGTTTTCTGCTCTGAAAAGGATCAGGCAATGGTGATGTGGTGCTGCAAAAAAATCCAGACTCCAGCAGGTAAAAAGAGCAACGTGGCAGTGTCTGTAGACCAGCTCTTCAAACCACTCACATGCCTTTTTTTTTTTTAAGCAGCTCTTACCTCACTGCTTTCAGTAGACCATGGGGAGCATCTTTTGAAAAGCTTCTGAGAGCTCCACTGAGCAGAGGTTGGAGGGTCAGAGCTTGCTGCTGATCCTCACGCTGCCAACGCTCATTCATCTCAGAAGTTTTATACCAAGCTAGTTGTTTTGTTTATGGAAATAGCCAAATTCACAGGGTCTTAGCCACCATTGTCTAACTCCAGTAAAGTAAAAGCCTGAAAAGTGGCTGAAGAGAGGAAGGAGAAAAGTGGCAAAACCTCCAAAAGATCAACTAAACAAAAAAGACTGGGATGTTAGGTCCGTCTGAGACTGTATTATTTTGTTGTCCTAGAAAGCTTTCCCAAACCAGACAGACAGTTCCAGTGGTGTTGGCAGCTTGTACTTCAGCTTCAT
Organism: Urocolius indicus; assembly: GCA_013401255.1. NCBI lineage: Eukaryota > Metazoa > Chordata > Aves > Coliiformes > Coliidae > Urocolius > Urocolius indicus. Next base: position 176,872 of record WBNH01008518.1, read on the forward strand.
GTGCAGTTGGTGGGATTTATTTGTTTGTTTGATGGAAAGTTCTTTTCATCAGAATAGATAGAATGGTAGGAGTTGGAAGAGACCTTTAGAGATCATCCAGTCCAGCCTCCCTGCAGAAGCATCTTCACCTAGATCAGGTCACACAGGAACATATCCAGGTGGTCCCTATGCGACCTGATCTAGGTGGACCTGCTTCTGCAGGGGAGTTGGACTAGATGATCTCTAAAGGCTCTGCTTGCCTATGTCAGGGACTGGGGAGAAGGGTGACACTCTTGTAAAGGATGCAGCGTATCTATCAGAAGCTTTAGTGTGCTGTCAGGGTGAAGGTGGTATAGAAAACACACAGCTATAAAGAGCTTAATCCTTTGTAGAGGTTCTCGTGTGTCTCTTCTGTCCATCAGTGTTAACCTGCTGTTTTGAGGCAGGGAAATGTGCTTGTTTCAAGTGTTAAAAATCTGTGTAACTTTTTTCAGGAAAACAAAGGGATGGAGCAATAGGAAGTGAGGTAGGTCTAGTGAAATTATCCCTGCCTGTCTTTATTTTCTCTGCTGGATGGATTTGTCGCTGTGCTAAGCTGTATCTGATTATATTAACTCCCCTCATTCCGCTGACATTTCCTGTGTAAAGCTACCAGTACAAAATTGAAATGAAAATCTCCTTACCTCGGGAGGAGATTACCTCTCCCAGCATGACCGTGTCTCTGCTGACCATGCTTGCTCCCAGTGGCCTGCAGGAGCGGGGAGGGAAGCACCCTGTCCTCCAGCCATCTCCCTCTCTGACCCAAGGGCTGTTTCACTCCCCGCTGTTTTATAGAGAAGGTGGGGACTGACATCTACCTACTAGGCTTCAGGCAATGCTTAGGGATTGATTTTTTTTTTTTCCTCCAACACCTCCCTCCCTCAAATTTATTTACATACTCTTTCCTGGGTTTTCTTATTTCACCTTGACTGATAATAGGATTTTTTTTCCCTCAAGTCATTAATTAGTGAATGGGTGAATATTAGCAGGTTTGTTGTTGGGTTTTTCTTTCCCCTAGTGGTGTCTTTAGCCTTTCTTACCTCTTCCTATGCCTCTTACTTCTCTCTTTGTGTCTCCTTCTCCCTTTCTCTCTTAAAAGTGATGTGTGTGCCTCCTCTGAGAGGTCTGTCTCAGCCATGGATGTGCCTCATCCATGGCTGTGAGGCAGGCCGGGGAGCTGAGGCTGGCAGTGGGGTACAGCATGCTGTATGTGGGACTGAGCAAAGCTGCAGCTCTTAGAAGGCAGTTCAGCTCTGCCCAGCCCTGGGGACCCCAGGAGCTGTGGTTTAGCTGAACTGTTAGTGTCCTGCCTCCCTCCCTGTGATGACCTATGTATGTTCCAGGATCTCTGAGGTAATCCACAAGATTTCAGCTCTGTTTTAAGCCTCCTTTAAAGGAAAAAATCTGCCTTCTAAAACATGTAGTGTTGCTTAGGGTGTAATGTTCCCTAATGTCGTTCCTCATCTAACCTTGGCCATAACCATTTTCAGGTGAACAGCTTCTGGGTAGACTCTTCTTCCTCACCACTCCTGGAAAGCACCTGGGGAGTCCCCTGACAGGAAGACACCACTGACTGGGAGCTGTTGTGGTTTTCCAGCATGGTGTCCCTGAGTACTGTTCTTTGCTCTCCCAGGGTGTCATCTAGGTTGCCTTGTCTCTGGTTGAAGGTGACCTGGCACCTCTGAGAAGGCTCTGTCTTTGAGGCTTGTGTTGTTTCTAGCAAGGGACTCTGCAATTGGGATGCCCCATCAGGTCTTGCACAGTTGGTGGTGTGAATTCAGGCCTGCTCAGCACTACTTGTCTCTCTTTGCTACTGAATACCCATTTCATCTGTGACAGGACAAGCCATGAATTGTTTTCTTCTTGGGAAAGGAGTGACTGATTTGAAAGAAAAAGCCTTGCAATGAGTGTGGGTGAGCCACTCCTCTTGCTGATGCTTCTGGACACTGTGAGAAGTTAGTAGATACTCAAGAGCAGGTGATTGTGCGTGGGACAGGGTGTTCTCCTGCAGCAGGTCAGATTTGGACACTGAGAGGCCCCAGGTATATGCCTGAAGGACTGCATGAACCTCTCTCCCTTACAATACAGGAGTCCCCCAGGAAGCTGACTCTCCTTCACAGCAGCTTTGCCTTCTAGGTGTGTTGCTGTGCCCCCACTTTGCCACCTCTCTTGTAATTTGCACTCTTGTAATTTTGAGCAAAGTTAATGAAATTAATGGAAATAAATTAGTTGACTGAGTTAATGAATGAAACAAGCCGTGTAGAAAATGAAGTGCTCCTATTTTAGTGCTTCAAAGTTCTGCAGTTTGCCTGTTTCTTTTCTTTTCCTTTTTTTTTACATTGTCACTCAGAGTGATAATTCCGACTTGAAGCTCAATTTTAATTTCATAATTGTGAGGTAAGTAACGGTGGTTTCTTTTCTTTCACTGTCAGGAAAGACAAAGACAAATTCAAGTTCTGGGTAAGAAATAGAACAATGAGAATATTGAAAAGCCAGTGACTTGGTAGAGCAGATATAGCACCCATTGCTAAATATTTAATGTTGGAAGGCTGTACAGCAGCAAGGAAGCCTGAACCTGCCTCTAGAGCAGGAAATGCATCTTTATTTTGCAACTGTTTCATCGTATATTTGGGATGGTTTGGTCTCAAGCCTGAATGCTCTCAGTCTTTTACTGTTTTTCTTAGAATACTTTTTTTTTTAATGTGAAGTGAGTTTTTTTTGTTAAGAAACAGCATTTCCTCAGACAGGCACCAGTAAAGATCTGCAGCCTTAAAGTCTCAAATGATGTATGGGCTTTGTGCTAAGAAAATCCTGGTTCTGTAATATAATGTAGCTCCTTATCCCCACAAACTTCTATTTGCAGATATGTTATTAGGCTCTTGCACAAGAGGGAGAAAAAAAAAAAAGATGTTTACCAGTCCTCTGTCAATGGCTGCATTCAATCTGTTTTTTATAGTTAAGGGAATCATTATTGGAAACTAGGAACCAGGAATGAAAAATGCCCTGTTCTTGTCCCCTGGCTAGCTGGGCCACTCTTCTGTTTTGGATTACTAACCCAAGCGGGAAAATGTTAAGTGATTTGAAGTTCCTTGTAGTAGACACTATCCAGAGAGCCTCCTGATCTGAGTAGGCAGGATCAGTGCAGGATAGTGATAAGTTTTGCTGGCTTTTGTTCACAGTCTGACAACATGAAAGTCTTTTAATGTCTATCCCAAAGTCTTGTGTGGCAGAGAGCAGCAGGAGACACGTTTTTCTATACCCTTGCCTTTTTTTTTCCACTGCCTACGCCTTTTCCAGTGCTTTACACTTGTCATATATGTGCATGCTGCAGGCAAGGGATTTCCAGATGCACTCCATGTTGGTTCAGTTCTGCGTTTCCAGATGGAAAAAGGTCAGAACGATGTTGAGTCCCATGAAGGAGTAAATACACCCTAATTGCACCCTGGAGAAGACTGAGTCCTTGAAGAGACTGGGGATGCTGTCCACAGGTGCTGTGTTCTCTGTGTGGGAGGCAGATGAACTTCACAAGATCACCAACCTTGCTGGAAGGTCTCCATCAGGCTAAAAAGTAAAAGACAATTCCAGAAGCTGATCTTGAAGTCCTGAGCAGGTGTTGTTTTTCCAGAGATCAGACTCTGCAACCCTGCACTCCAACATAGATATGTCAGCCAAGCCAATAGGAATAATCCTTGCTGTGAAGCCTCCATGAGTTAAGCACAGGAATGTTTGGGATTCTCAGCAACACTGAAGACCTGGGGAGAGAATTTCAGAGAGAACATGAAGAACTTCTTGGAGATCCTTTTCACAGAGAGGAGCCTTTGGGCATTCTGAGATATGTCCTTTGGGCTATGAGTTGCCATTAGGAGAAAGGTCTGTAACTGCATCTTCCCAAGTGCTGCCTTTTGTTTGCCCTGTTTGAACTGTCAGTGGCATGAGAATGGGGTCACTGTAATGAGAGTCAGCCCAATTCTCGAAGGTAGACAAAGTGGCTAAACTGGAGGATAACGAATAATTATTGCTGTTTATGGTGGGAGGATAGTATGAGCAACTTTTGAAGTGAAGCCTTCAAAATTCACATGTTGCATTTCACATTTAAATATTGCAGAGAGAATTCAAGTATTTTTGCCCCATGGCATTCGTATCTCATAGAGGCCTCCTCTCCTTCATTTAAAAAAAACCTAAATAAGAAAGGACAAGTTTGGTAAATTTAGAATTTTGACAGGAGAAAAGGTTTTCAACAGAGAAAACCAAACACAAACCAACCTGTTTATTCCTGATGCTGGAAGATCTAGGCCCTAGGAAGCGAGTGGTTTGCTCGTGTTATGGAGGGACTCTAATGCAGAGCTGGGAGATGAACAGCATCCCAGCCTGCTGCATATCCACAAGAGCACCTTTATTTCTTGGAAAATGATCCATGTGAGCTTCACAGCTATTGCAATATGTCTAATGCTGAGAGATTTTCAGTGGTAATTCATCACTTGCCAAGAGCTGCCAACTATTTAGATTTCCAGACACCATAAAAATGCAACAAACATCAATATCAGGGTGAACTTCACTTCCTCAGCGGGCTGTGTTTTGTCTGGGCTCTGAAGCCTAGATATAAATATGCAAGCTTGCAATCTGCTCTGGGATTTGAGTGTTCCTGGCTGTAATGAGAAACAGAGATTTTTGCTTTATTTTAGTGTGATTCCTGGAAGAAGTGACGATGATTCCCGGAGCAGCTTAAATGTATCTGCTTGGCCTTGGAGGACAGCGTTTCCTTGGAGGGGGTGTTTGTGATGCAGCAAAGCAGGGTGGCAAATGTGGGCTGGAAGGAGTAGAGCGTGAAGCTCTTGGAGGTTGGGACTCTGATCCTATAGCCGGAGGTGATGACAGCATCCAAATCCCTGGATGCTGTGCTCTGTATTTTCATGCCCATCTTCCTCGACGACAGTCAAGGGCACCCAGATGATGGCCATGGAAACACAGAGCACAGGAGCCAGGGATGGGGATGCTGTCATCACCTCTGGACTGGGATGAGAAGGGAACGTCCCATACACCAGTATGCTTCATGGCTGCACCTGAATTCCCCTAGACCACAATTTACAAGATATCTGGCTGATGAAATAGCTGAACAGTTGTCCAAAAGCCCCAGTAATTTACTTAGGGTCACTCTGTGAGAGTAATTTACTTAGGAGACTCCTAATTTAGGTGGTACTTTGTGTCTGGTAGCCCAGTCTGTCAGGCATCCAGAAGTCCCTGTCCCCCGCCTGCTGTATGCAGCAGTGCTGGACTCAGTGCACAAGTGGATCTGCCAAGCCTGTCAGCGTGAAGGGATGCACAAGGTAACAAGATGTTCTTGTGTCACAGTGCTTAAATACCTCAATTTACCTGGAAGGTTTCCATGCATTGTTAGTGCTTGTGAGGGCCAAGGTTCCCTCTGGCCCTGCAGATATGAGGACAAGCAGCATCGGTCTGCTGCATGTTGTGAATGTTGTGGCAGTCAATTCCTGCACCTCAGTGGAGTGGGGCAAGGTCTCACTGATAGCCAAGCAGAATGGGATCTTCAGCCTTAGGCAAGCTGGCAAGGAGCTGTAGGAAGCAGAGCTCATCTTCCACTGGTACTTTCTGAGGCAAATGCTCCAGCTTGCAATTTACATCCTCCTGTTTTGGGGTGGTTCCTGAGTGTGCCCAGTGTAAAATGCTGTTTTCTGTTCTTCAGTGCCAGCTGAAAAGGGATTTTTTTAGTGGTTTAAATTTTATTTTCTGGAGTGCTTCAGCTGAAATTATTGAGTTGTTTTCCAGAATGAGATGCTGAATCAGAACACAGCTTTGAGCAAAGAGATCCTGTTGTTGTTTTGCCAGGCTGACCTCAAGCTTGGCAGAGGAGGAGATGGGAGGGACTCTGTCTGCCTTCCACTGTCTTTGGGAAAACCTGTCCGTTTGTGATCTTCTGGGAGAAACTGTGTGATGACAGGATGGCTCTGAGGGCTGTGGACACCACCTGCACTGAGCAGATTCCCACCTCAGGGACTGTTCCTCTTGGCAATGCCGACACTGCTGATGGTTGTAGATATGGGACTGAGGCCGTTTCATAATTGAGGGTAAATTTGTATGTCTGAAAAGGCTGCTCTTGGGGTTCCACTGGGCTGGCCTCACATGGGGCAGTTCTGCACCAGCTGCCTGGACTGGGGAACTGAGCAAATCTGGAGCAGGAGCGTGGGTTAGGTTTGTGCCAGACCTGTCCTCTGGATGAGCTCGGAGTGCTGAGGAAAGCAGGACGTCTGGCTGAGTGGCTGTCCTGTTTCTCCTTGCCCCATCTGCTGGGAGATCAGACAAGGACAGTGAACGATGGGAACATTGGGAAGATGACCTGAAGAAGGAATAGAACCATAGGAGTCTGGAAGAAGGACAGAGAAGAAATATAAAGAGAGACTGGGCTTGGGAGTGGTGATGGGTATGGGCAGGAGCTGCAAGGAAGCTGAAAGAGTTAAAAAAGGTAGGAAGGAAAGATTATGGACAGATGGATGGCAGAAGAGCTGCAAAGGACAAGAAAGGTTGCGACAGAAGAGTTGTGACCAGCAAAGCCCATTTCTTGCTAGAATCTGGCACTAAGTTTCTAATCCCAGCATCTCAGCTCTTTTCTGCCGTCTAGCTGTCAGACCTGCTGAGCAAGTGTGTCTGTCTGCCACCAGTACTGGACCTGCACTGCAGAGCATTGTCCTTTTGTGATGTATCCCTCTGTTAGTGCTCCTCTCTCTCCCCGGACCAGTGTGTCTGAGACCACAGCTGTGTCAGTGAACCAGGAACGTGGAGGGGGAAGGCTTTTCCTGTTGCAGTAAGGCAACTTATTTTCAATAATACTTTTATTTGATTAGAAAACTTAGGAAATTGTCTTAAAGCCAGAAACCTTTTCATTTGAAGGGTAGCGCTAATGTTAGAAACCCAAACTCTGAGAACTCAGGAAGTGCTGAATATTCGTGTCTAAAATTTGCCTTTGCTATATGTCACGACACAGACTTGCAGGTCACACTTGCAGCTCATCAAAGACAAAGGCAGAAAGATGTTTCTCTTCCAGCCTATCCAGATCAGACTACTTAAATGGGGGGGTGAGAAATCTGGGACCTCAGTCTGGTCCTATGCTGTTTTTTTTTTCTTTACCTGTGTTGTCTCTGGTCTTATATTTTACTTGTGAATGTGAGGTTAAGATGAGGAAAAACAAGTCCTTCAGGGAAAGGCTCCAATGTTGCACCCAAAAAGGCTGATGTTAACTTGCACGTGAGGGTCGTGGCTGCAGAGGCACCATGTCCTGTGAGGTGGGCACATAGGGCTGAGCCCAGCAGCACACATGCATCAGACTGGGCTGTAAGGAGAAGTGCAGAGGAGGGATGCTGGGGACATGGGCACCACAGGAGGCACAATGAAGTCTGGCTAATTTTTCCTCAGCTATCATCCCAGATTGCTGTCACACACCACATCATGTCAACACAGCTGTTTATGGGATGTATGGAAAACTACATTTGGGAACTGCACTTAGGGAGGAACAACCCCATTTGCCAGGACAGGCTGGCAAATGACCTGCTGGAGAGCAGCTCTGCAGAGAGACACCTGGGAGTGCTGGTTGACAGTAAACTAACCACGAGACAGCAACATGCCCTTGTGGCCAAGAAGGCCAGTGGCATCCTGGAGGGCATCAAGAAGAGTGTGGGCAGCAGGTCAAGCAAGGTTCTCCTCCCCCTCTACTCTGTCCTGGTGAGGCCTCATCTGGAGTTCTGGAGGACAAGAGGGACAAGGAAGTTACGGAGAGTCCAGTGCAGGACTACCAAGACGATCAGGGGACTGGAGCATCTTTCTTATGAGGAAGGGCTGTGAGACCTGGGACTATTCAGCCTAGAGAACAGAAGACTGAGGGGGGAATCTCATTAACACTAACAAGTATTTAAACGGTGCATGTCAAGAGGATGAGGTGGCACTTTTTGGACAAAAGCTGGAACACAAAAAGTTCTGCTTAAACATATGGGAAAAACTTCTTTACTGTAAAGGTAATGAAGCCCTGACCCAGGCTGCCCGGTGAGGATGTGGAGGCTCCTTCTCTGGAGGTTTTCAAAACCCATCTGAACACGTTCCTGTGTGACCTGATCTAGGTGGACCTGCTTTAGCAGGGGGATGGACTCGATGATCTCTAGAGGTCCCTTCCAACCCCTATTGCTCTGTAATTCTGTCAACTGATCCAGCAGGGAAATGACTGTGTGGCAGGGAGTGCTGGAGGGAAGGCAGGGTATGGAGGGACAACTGCTTAAATCTGTGTAAAGGCTCTTGCGAGCATCGAACTGCAAGAAAGTTTTCATCTCCTGTTATTTGAGCATAAACAAATTCCCTCCCCACGTGTTCCATCCCCATTGAGAAACTGGGGGGGGAAAATGATGAAATGAGGTGTAGGTTTTAGGTGTCTCTCACAAGCTGTTGGAGAAAGTGACTTTCTTCCCTCTCACCTACCTCGTTTGTTAATAGAGAGGTCTGAACTGGGAGAGCCTGTGGGGAGGCAGAATGTGTACTTATTATTGCTGCTCCTACACCTGGTCATGAGGGCCACTAGTTTGTGAGAATAAAATTGGCTGGCCTTAACAGAGCTGACAAAGCTGTCAGGGTCTTTCCTTCTCTCTACTTACAAAGAGATCCTAGGCCAAGGCAAGCAACACTGTCTCCATGTGGCATCCAGCATTTTTAAAGCTGTATTTGTATGGATTTGGGACATCTGCTTTTGGAATCTCAGAAATGCATCTCAGAAATGGGGGAATATGTATAGCAGGGTGAAAATCCTGTTGAGGAGGAGATGGGGAAGGGGATAGATTACGTCTAGCTGTGTTAGCTGCATGGGAAGCTGTCAGGGACAGCTGTGTTTTCAGAACATGCCACTCCTCCTGGCCTCCAGCCCTTGGGAAATCCCTTTGGGAAATAGTAATTGTCTGTGTTAGGAGGGTTGCAGTGTGTGACAGAACAGTAATGGTCCATGCCATCTGTTTAAGTGTTTTGGGACAAGCTGTTTTGGGCCCCTCACTACAAGGACATTGAGGTGCTGGAGCATGTTCAGAGACAGGCAACAAAGCTGGTGGAGGATTGGGAGAAGTCTGATCAGGAGCATAAGGTTATTTACCCTGGAGAAGAGGTGGTTGAGGGGAGACATGATCACTCTCTGCCGCTACTTGAAAGGGGATTATATTATAATGATCTCTTCTCTCCAGTAATGAATGATAGGACAAGAGGAAATAGGCTAGAGTTGCACCAGGGGAGGTTTAGATTGGACATTAGGAAGAACTTTTTTTCCTGAAAGGGTTGTTAGACATTGTCTCAGGCTGCCCAAGCAGGTGGTGGAGTCCCCATCCCTGGAGACACTTAAGAAGTGCATAGCTGACGTGCTGAGAGACATGGTTTAGTGGTGAGCTTGGCAGTATGAGGTAAGTGTTTGGACTCGATGATCTTAAAGGTCTTTTCCAACTGTGATGATTCTATGAAGCCAAGGGCAATTGCTAGCCTGAGGGCTTGAGCACTATTTCCTTGCTGCATTCCCAAGGTGCTGAGAAGAGGTGCAACTTTTTGGCAGATATCTTCTTGGTAGCAATAAGCTTGGAATACAAGAGGCTGAATTTCTTTTTTTTGACAGATGCTTTGCTGTGGCAGTGTCTTGCTCAGCCCATGGTGTGTGGGAATCTGCGTGGGAGAGCAACATGGTAAACAACTTGCTTTTTAAGGCTGTTGCAATTAGAGAACTTATTAGCAAGCTGCCACATGGAAATCTCAAGAGTACTGGGGACTGGCTGTGTAATCAGAGCTGAGTATGAGGCAGGACCACTTGGGCTGGTTCTGTGCAACTGTCGGCTGACCAGTCGACCAGGAGAATCCAGGTGTTGCAGGGTGGTGAGTCAGGTGCTGGTCATCCTCCCAGGTGAGAACAAGGCCCAATGCATCTTCAGCCACTGGGGAAAGGCTGAGACATTGTATGACAGCAGTCTGAGGCCCTGTCAGCAGAGGGAAAAAGGAGAGTGTTTAACTTGTCCTACTTAACTAGCTCTCCCAGTGAATTTGTTCTTGACTAGATGCCAATTGTGCTTTGTGTTACCATTTGCCCTGCCACTGACAGATGCAGTGCCCCTAGTGAGAAAGGCTTGAGGTTTTATCCTAGAGATGGCTGTTGACATGAGGAACGCGGTTGCCATTAGTGGAATTGCTGCCAAACTTTGGGTCCCTCTGGACACAAGCTGCTTCATTGCCCCATTTCAACTGGCTTTCTGTTCATCCTGATTTCTTTGCATGTTTTGTTACCTGAATAATGCTTTCCCAATCCTTCTTCTTTGAGAGAGAAGTTAAGCCCATATCTCTGGCAAATTGCACTTGCTAAACACAACAGTGTGAATTTCATGCAGATTTAGTTGAGTGTAAAACCCTGTGTGTATGCTCTTCTTTCAATATTGGAGTGGCCAATTTCAGTTCCCAAGCTGACCACAGAGCCCAAAAGAAAGATTGTCCCCAGAGCATCTACTTAAAAACAGCTTTAAATTGCATCTGATTAAAAATAGGTTTAACTTGGAGCTCGTGTTTCCCCGTGTGGGCAGGGCCTCCTAATAGCACGTTGTGATACTTACTATGGAGCCACCTACACACGCATGCGAGTTGCTGATGGTTACAACACGCAGGAGCCCCAGGGCGACGGGAGCAGGGGAGGGTTCAGGATCTGCCTGCTGTTTGCCCAGCCTGCCAATTCTGCTTTTCTCAAGGATTTTGCACAAGTGCTGATAGCTTTGACCTATAAATGCTGTCATTCTTGGTAGTGTTACTTCTCCTCTGTAGTTTGAAAGCTTCTAAACCTTCTGGTGCGGAGGGCTTCTGGCGCATGAGTTAATCATGGGAAAGATCAAAGTTGCTTTGTTAGTTTTATTTTCCTGTTTTTAATGAATAATGTATTTTAATGGTTTCCTTCCCTAATAAATCACATCTCAACATTTTTTTTCTCTCGAGTTTAATAGGTGGGAAGGACTAACCCGAGGTTTTACAATGGAAATTCACTTGCCTGAGCACAAGGAAATAATAATGGTCATAATTGGCAAAGGGAAGAGGGAGAGGAATCAGTTTAAGTCTTTAATGAGTGATGCAGTAAGAAGTAAAAGGCACAAGTATTATTTGCACATTTTAAAGTAAGGAGGAGGATTGCCCCCATCTTATGACCAAGTTGAGAGAGCAAGCAGGTGTGCCATTCTGCCCACAGCTGAGGAGGGGAGGTGGTGGTTACTGCCTGTTTCTTACTGTTCGTGTGGGTCAGCCTAAATTTTTAATAAGAGAGATTTTCTGGTTTTTGGTTGTTGCCTGTTCTTAACCTGGATTAACGTGACAGGAGTGAGTTATGGAGCAGTTGCAGATGGAATCATGCTGGCAGGTCTGGGATGGTGGGGAGAGGTCTCCATCATAAGGAGAGAGCAGTGGGGCTGGAGTGTCCTTTTGGAACTTTACTGCTGCTGGCAGAGAGAGTGAAGCATATATCTCACTGGATACAGCCTTTATCAATAAATCAACAATTTATCTTGCTTTCCCAAACTGCATGGATATAGTGTGTCACCTGCTGGATATGGGACAGGTATGAAGTGGCTTTCCAGATACAATGCCAGCCTGGTGCTCTGAAGGGCTTGGTTTGATGCACCCATTTCTGCTGTCTCACTCAAGTCCCTACTCTAATTTTAAATAAAATCCTTCTCTCCTTGCATCTCCTCTCTGTGCAAGCCGAGACAGTTCTCTGCCATTATCTCCCCAGCCTGGTCTCTCTTGCAAGCAGAAATATCATGAGGTTATCATCTCAAAACAGATGCAAAAACTTGTGGAGATGGAGTGATAAATTGGAGCACAGGTAAATCCTTCCTTGCTCTTGGCAGAGAAGCAAACACTGGGTGAAAAATGGGGCTATCCTTCTTCCTTCTCTCACAGTGGTGTGTCTATAAAGAGAAGGGAGAAGGAAGTTCAAGGAAGTGGCTGTTGCTTTAAAACACAGCCTCCTTGGCAGCCAGCAGCATTTCTGCAGCCTATGACCTGGAAAGCACAAATAGTCTGGCATGCAACGATCTCTGTTTGAGAACCTCGCCTCTTATAGCATTGAGTTGCTCAAGTTTGCTGAAGTCTTTTGTTCTCCTCAGTATCCCATTTGCTCAGTTTGTTGTTACTCACTGGAGAAATGAATAGAAAGGCTTTTCCATTCATAATTTTCAGCCTTGTGCAACATGCTGCAGTACCTTGCTTCATAGCTGGAAGTATCCCCAAGCAGACATCAAAACAAAAGTTCCCAGAAATAACTTGTAAAAGCAGATGCGGAGAATAATATTTTTGAGCTGCCCTCTGCATGTCTGACAAACCTGTGTAGCAATCATGGTTAAAACTCAATGCAAAATAACCTGTAGGGTATTCATAACTGGTTGGTAGACTCGAAGCAGTGGCAGAATACTTGTCTTAAGAGTTTCTCAAGCTGCCTTCTTCCTCTTCTGTCATGTTCTCCCAGACCTTATGCAAACAGGTAAAAAGAAACTCTTCCTTTTTCAGCCCCAGCACTAGGCTCTGCCCTCTGCTTTGCAGTCCTCTGCACACCTGCATGCGTGTATGGCTCCCAGCAGCCTCATACTGCTCACTCCAGCTCTGCAGAGCTGTCCTGCTATATCATGGCTCCGCTATGTCCAGGTGCAAGAGAATGTGAGTGAAGAAAACTGAGCCCCCCAAAAGGTCCTGTAACCCAGTTCCACACCAGTGAGGAGAACCATGAGATTAGCAGTGATGGGTGAAGCAGAGCTGTAGCTGGCAAGCCTGGGAAACATCAAGATATGTCCTCTCACCTTCGCTCTCTCACCACTTGGTGCCACTAGACCTTTGGTGTCATTATGTAGTTCTAGAAATAAGCCCATGATGGGCTTTTGTAGCAGTAGCTGAGCACTGTCATGCTCACTAATATAGTGTGGACTTCATTGATCATGTTCTCACTGCAACAGCACTGAAACATTATCATTCACCCTCAGTATTCAAGTGATGCTAATCACTGAGAGCAGAGCGTGAGAGCTGAGATGAGTTTATGTCCTAGACCTGGGAGGAAAACAAGGAAAATGGATCTGCCCTACTTCAGCACTTACATGAGAAACAGAGATCTTGCTTCAAGTGCAATGTCCTGTGTGATTCAGTGCAGGGATGGTTATGTATCTTTGCATTTCCAATTCAGAATATTGTTGCTGCTTCTTACTCTCTCAGACAATACTGGTGGGTTGACCTCTTAAAAGATGAACTGCCCATTAACATGGATTTTCTGTAAAGTCCTAGAAGATAACCTAGTGCTGCCAGCACTATCTGTTTCTTTTTCTGGTCGTTGTACAAAACTTTATCCAGTTTTGGAGAGGGAAATGGCATCTGAATCAAACAGGCTGTGTTTGATGTGCCACATGATTGCTTTGCAATGAGCCTTTCCTGGGATTTGAACCTATCTGGTTTTGTGCAGAGACTGGCAAAAGCAACAAGAGGACAGAAACTGTGATGAAACTGAAGTGGGAGAGAAACCCTATGTGGTTCACACAATCTCTGGGGATCTGGATGCTTTCCAGCTGGCCCCTTCATGCATCCCAGTGACTTTTGAGGAGAGCTGAAGGAAAAACTTTGCAATAATTACAAAAGGCAAGGCTTTCACTCTGCAGCACTAATACTAGAGAGGCAGAATAGACAGCAGTGGAAATAGCACTTTGGGTCATAGCCTTTAAATCCTTTTCCAAGTCAGGCTGTCAGCCTCGTCTTCAGTGCTGTGTTGTGTTTATGTAAGTTTTAATTAGCAAGGCTTCCCGTGGTTTTGACCATCCACAAGATTATGGTGATAAAACTCCTAGTTAAAAGACACTAAGCCTTTGTAAGGGATTTTTGTCATAACATATGTGTTTTCCAGCCTGGAAAATAAACTTCATCTTGGTTTAACCTCTGTTTATATATCTGTAGATGTGAGGAAACTCTCTGTTTGGTAAATACTGAGAAAACACCTACATACTGATGGCTGGAGAAGGTGGCTGCCTGTATTCCTTCCTCTCCATTTCCTTGGTTTTTCTTATATGTTCTTTTAGGAGAAGACCCACTACTACTAATCATATTAGGGCATGGGCTAGATGTTCAGTGTTTGCCAGAGTCCAAAGGCCTGTCAATCCTCTGTCTTGCTTTTTTACAGTCTAGTAAATTCAGTGGTTGGTCTCTGCTCCATGCTTGTGTATCACTCAGTGCAATGGGATCTTGTTTGCAGCACTCTCAGAGTAGCATATATTCCTTTTTTATTATTATCTTTCTTTCTTTCAAAGAAAAATCCCACTGATGTGTATGGGAGTATAACATTAGGAGTGGTTATGTCAGGATGTACCCCAACGACCTTCACTGGTATTAGAGCAGCGCTGATAGCACGATGGAGAGATTGATTTCCAATAGGTGAGACCAGACAGACTGTAACTACTGGAGGCAAATAGTTACACACACAACACTCTATCCTGCAGCTCTTCCCCTTGTCTCACTGCTGTAGTTATACCATCTCTAAGGACTTATATGAAATTAACCCCTGAAATTAAAAATAGAGGTGGGGACAAGGGGGGAGACAAAAGGGGAATTTGTCTGGGAAAGGCAGGATCAGGTAAGCTCAGGGGGCAGGAGGGCAGTGTAATGAGGCTGCTGGGTGGATGAGGGCTGTGCTAGTGGCATGCAGATGTCCTCAGATGACTTGTTAGGTTATTTATTCTCTTCTCCCTCTGTGTGCGTAATTTCCACTACCATAAACATGTGTTAGGCATGAGTGGAGAGGAGAAAAGGGGAAGAGGCTTTTTAGTATTTAACTTTGTAGTTACTGTTGCACATATCCAGGGACAGTAAATACCCCATAGTTACAGATGTCTAAATTTAACTGTGGATGTGGAAATTCCCTTCACTGAACAGTTACTTGTCTGTTTTTATAACTGTATTTGGACATTAGAGCCATTCATGGTGGTGGTTGCTTTACTATAGATTAGAGGCTTTTAAAAATCTGTGTCTCCTAAAGTGGTCTGGAGCTGCTTTCTTCTGTAAAATGTTCTCCAAATGCAGAAGGAAAAAAACATATGTTCTGTAGGAAACTGTCCAGAATGCAGAACATGAGCAGTAAGATGTCTGTCTTGACTTGACAGCCTCTGACACTAACAGGGAGAGGCAAGAGGGGCTGCTGTGTTGTCCACCCTGTCCGCTGCCAGACTTCAGTGCTGTGTCAATAGTTTCTGCACACAACCTCTCACCCAGGAGCACTGGGAGCCTTTGGGCAGACGTGATGGGTGAGAGCTGAGGAGCTGCCATCTTGGTAGTTGTAGAGGTTAGTGGTTTGGAAGAAGGTGGTGTTGGTAGCAATACGTTCCACCATTTCAAAATCACTCACACCCGTTGGCTGGAGAGTTGAAGTTGCGTGTTCTGTGGCGTGGTGGGTAGGATGGGTGGGTACTCAAGCCCTCTGAAAGAGGGATTTGTTCTGTGGGATGTGGTTGTACACATAGAGCAAGTGGTAGATGGTCTCCTGCAGCTATGCCGGGGCCCAAGGTGTGGCTGCAGTTGTGTTGTGTTCTCCCTCCTCTTTTCGCTTGAGATGTATCAAGAAATGGCAAGAGCAGTACCCAAAAGAGCTGATTGTATATGAAAAGTAATCCAGGCCTTTCTGTAGTCAGTCTCCTGCTTAGCAACATGTGGGTTTCCTATAATCTAATGAGGTGAAGATAAGCATGGGCAAGGATCACCTGGAAGATATGCAGCATCTGGAGAAATTAGCAGGAGGATGCAGCCAAGAAGTGTGGGAAAATATGAAATTTGAGGAATGTTTTAAATGTGAATGAAGAAAAAAAGACAAGAAACCTGTGTCATGTGTTTTAACACAAATGGAGTCTATGAGATGGAACCTGCTACATGAGATGTTGGTGGCTGGACAACTAGACATGGGGGACAAGTGCAGATCAGAGAAGGCTCAAGGTTGGCCACAGTTGTGATCCACCAGTGCGGGCAGTGTGGAGACTTCCCCTACTGCCATGAAAAGCTGAGTATTTGTCAGTTTTTTGTCTTTCTGAGCCATTTCCAAGTTGCACTGTCTCTGAAGGCAGGTAAAACCATATGGACATGCAGCAGCATCCCACTCAGTGGCTTTGTGGGCCAGTGTCGAGGGTCCCCTGTTCCTGATGCAAAGGGCTGCTGCTCTTGGCTGTATGTGTGTGTGTTCCTCACGGCATTGGAGAGCACAGGGGAAGAAGGAGGAGGAGGGGGCAAGTAGCCTGCTCTGATCCTCAAGGGGACTGGTAACATAACCAGAAAATACATGAGCTGGACTGGGAAATTTTTTTCTTAAACACTGGTAAATGTGAGCTCGTGAACTTCAAGGGCATCAGCTGTTGGGCTTCTAATGGAGCAGCTGATATGAAGCAAGCCAGTAACTGGATTGCTTCTCTGGGTGATTTACTTAACGAGCTTGTTGCCCACTCACAAACCTTGCTCTTCCATGCTCTGGAAGTTCTCCTGTGTGTGCTGAATGCCAAGACAGGATACTTTGCCAATTGAGGTTTTTGGCCTTGATTCATGAAAATGAAAAAACCCAGATCAAGGAGATCTCTTGAATTTAAAAGTGGGCAAATCCTGTCATACTATTTTTTAAATTCCCACATGGAAGCTGCAGGAGACTTGGTCTCAATGAAAAAACTGGCTCTTGATCTCTTTTTCGGGAGGAGACATGAACTGTTTGACCTCTTCAAGGTCTTATCAGCCAGGTTTCCTACAGTAGATAATGAGGCTATTGAAATTGTGCAATGATGATTGAGTGCTTGGAAGGGATATTAAACCTCCGCACATCAGCTCTCACTTCTGGAGATCAAAATGACATCTTGTGTGTGGGTAAGAGGCAAATTATCTCCCAGCTGCAGGGTTCTTCCATCTTGCAGTCATGTGTTTCTGTCAGTGGCAGGATGCTGAACTAGATGGACCAATGTTCTGATGCAGAGTGACAATTCCTGTGGTCCCCTGAGTCCCGTTGACTTCAGTGAGAATTAAACACATGCTCAGGCCCTTCCCTAAAGGCAGGCTTTTCTGCTTCAGTCTCTGCCCAGCTGCTTGAAGCTCAGCAGTTGGAGAAAGCAGGTTTCTGTTAAGTGCTTGGATCAGCCCTACCACATCCATTTTTGTGTCTTAATGGGAAAATCCTAATTTATAGCGTGTGCTTCCATTTTAAAAATAAATGCAAGCTGTGTTAAAAGTCTAACTGTCCTCCATGTTGTGGTTATGCCATCAGGTAGGAGGTTTCATTAGTGCCTGTGGAGGGAATGAAAGCACCAATGGCTAGGAGAACTCAGAAGAAAAACAAACCACCCTTGAGCTTTATGGCTGCCTTTGCCTCTAAACCTGTGTGGCAAGAGTACTGAGAGGAATAACATCGTGTGGCTCATGGCTCTTTGAAGTGGCTGGGTTCAGTACTGACAGGATGGCTTCCCTTATCTCCACTCCTACAAAGGAGACTGTGAATTATGTCTGTGATGTGGGACTCTTTAACAGTTCAAGCCTTGATCAGGCTGACAGCTTCCCCTCCACCCCCCCACCCTGGCTTTTTGCCCCCCCTCCAGTGATTAATCACTAAAAGTAGTTGAAAGCAGGGAAATGCTCTGCCCCCTTTTGATGGGTAAATGAAGTGGGATGGTAACAGCTGTGTTTGGATACTGCTGCTGATCCACTGCTCTGGGATGATCAGATGGTTGGGAAGTTTACAGACTGCCTGTCCCTTCCTCTGTCATTGTATCCATGCAGAGGGTTTGCCTTTACCTGGTCTTTGTCTTGCATCAAGTTTGTGGTCAAAGGAATACTGAATACACCTGGCAGCGCACAGTCGTCTCTAGCAGACTCCACTGTGTCACCCCAAAGTGCACTAGTTAGTGGGGCCTTTACTTTGCAAAGCAACTGACTTGAAAATGGCAAATTTCATCTCTTCAGAGGCGAATGTGCCTCAGATGAGGCTTTGATCTGGGAAGCTCAGCTGAGCCTGACCAGGTCTGTGCAAGGATCCCAGAGAGCAGCTGGCTGTGATTTGCAAATCAGATGGCTGTGGCTGTGTGGGAATGGCCTTCCTGATCTACAGCTTAGTTCTGCCTTTTAATAGAGTCTTGTTTTGTATAAACTGCGCTTTGATAGGAAATTGTTATATGGCTGAACTAAACCCAGTAAAAAAAAAATTAAATGGATAATTAAATAGATATTACATTAATACATACTAAATTGTGCCAGGGAAGACTTAGAGTGGACATCAGGAAGCATTCCTTTACCATGAGGGTGGTCAAACACTGGAACAGACTTCCAGGAAAGGTGATTGATGCCCCAAGCCTGTCAGTGTTTAAGAGATGTTTAGATAACATGGTTTGATGTGGTCAGCCCTGAATTGGTCAGACATTTGGACTCAATGATCATTGTAGGTCCCTTCCAGCTGAAATAGTCTGCTGAGAAGGTTGTTAAACACTGGAAGAGGCTGCTCAGGGAGGTGGTGGAGTACCCATTGAAAAGCCACATATTTGAAGGGCTAAGGGATGTGGTTTAGTGATGAGCTTGGCAGTGTGAGGTTCATGGTTGGACTTGACCTTAAAGAAACAATTTTATTATTCTATTTTAAAAGTAAAATTTTGGGACAATTCCAATTTGAATGCCAGCAGTTCCTGGGTCCTTCATTTCAGAACTATACAATATTATCTACTCTTTTCAGAATATGAGCATTTTAAAGGGAGATGAGAGTGGCACAACAGTCCTTGAAAAATGGGACTGTGCCTTTTTATCCAATGCAGGAAGCAAAATTTTCACAAATGGTGACACAGAAATGTGGCATGAGAATACCAGAGGTGGATAAACACTGCTCATGGAGCAAGGCACTGCTGTGGCTCAGCATGTCAGATGCTGGTCAGCTGTATGCACGTAGTCATGGTTTCAGGAGTTATTGCCCAAAAAGCTACGAGTTAGAACGACTCACTAGCCTTGAGCTTTGGTCTGTTTACAGGTTGTAAATTAATGGGCTAGTGACATGCCTCAACATGGGAGAGGAGCAAGAGGAGGATGGGAAGAGGCAGTTCTTGATCAAGATTGCAAGTTTGAGCTAGAGGAGCTTTTGCAATTAACTTCATGGCCTGTCCCAGGTGCTGTCCTCATTCCAGGCTGTGGCCCCCTGATTTCTAAACCAGGGATGTAATTATCACAGAACGGTAGAATCATAGAATCATTTTGGTTGGAAAAGACCTTTAAGATCATCAAGTCCAACCACTAACCTCACAGTGCCAAGCCCATCACTAAACCACGTCCCTCAGTGTCACATCCACAAGTCCTTTAAATACCTCCAGGGATGGTGACTCTACCACCTCCCTGGGCAGCCCATTCCCATGTCTAATAACCTTCTTAATGAAAAAGCTCTTCCTAATCTCCAGTCTAAACTTCACCTGGTGCAACTTGAGGCCATTTCTTTTTGTCCTGTCATTCATTACTGGGGAGAAGAGACTGAGCCCCACCTCACTACAATCTCCTGTCTGGTAGTTGTAGGGAGTGATCGTGTCTCTCAGCCTTCTCCAGGCTGAACACCCCCAGCTCCCTCAGCTGCTCCTCATCGGGCTTGTCCTCTAGACCCTGGTGCCCATCTCTGGACATGTTCCAGCATCTTAATGTCCTTCTTGTAGTGAGGAGCCCAAAACTGAACACAGTATTTGGAATGCAGCCTCACCAATGCCGAGTACGGGGGTACAATCACTTCCCTGGTCCTGCTGGTCAAGATTGTGACCTTTGAAAGCATTTTGTGCCACAGAAAAATGAAGACTAATAAGCATGTATGATAACGTTTTGGGGTTTACTGTGTTTTCTTTTTTCTCATCCCCTGTACAGGAACCCTCCAGAGGGATCGTATTTTTAAGAACCTGACTCGGAAGCGCCAGCGGGCGATGCGAAGGCGAGTGCATCAGGTGAACGGGCACAAGTTCATGGCTACGTACCTGCGACAGCCAACGTACTGCTCACACTGCAGGGAGTTCATCTGGTAAGAATGGCTCGAACACGGTGCTGCAGAGCCTCCCAGCCCTTCCCCTTTTGGGGGACTGAAATGCCTTCCCTGATCCTGAATCAATCAAGGATCCTGAATCTTGATCAAGGCTTTACCAGGGATTGCTGATGTGATTCCCTGTGGCCATGGGGTCTAGCAGGGTATATTTGTACTGCAGACTGAAGTCTGCTGCAGAGAGGCCTGAAAGTGATGTGTATCACTGGAAACAAACTGGGATGAGACAATGTTCCTCACTTGTAAGCATAGATATTATTTCAGAGTGAGGGAAAAATAACCCAGTCAATCGGAATAAAGACCACAGGTAGTAACTTGAGTGAAACTTTGAGGAAAATATAGTCGCTTGGAAGACTGAAGAAAATGCCTGAGAACAGAAAAGCCATTAGAGGTGTGGGGTGATACATGTGGGGGAGTAGGCAGAGCAGGAGGAAAAGCTTAGATGTGTCCCAAAAGAGTATGGAGTGGGAGAGATAATAACAGGGTGTGGGTTGCTGGGATCGGTTTAATAAGTGTAGTGTGTGTTGTAACAAAGTGAGGTATTTCAGAAACTGGAGTGAGGGGGAATATAGGGAATAACATGCATGTTGATGTCCTGCCCTGTAAGCTGAGGCCCTCACAGTACTTTTCTCATGCTCTCCTCTGCCATGCTGAATTGCAGCATTGTTGCTGGGCGGTTTTGCCCCAAGGTTATGGTCTTTTGGGATCCTCTTGCATTTTGTCTCTTCTGAAAATGATCTGCAAGAAGACTGGCTTTCTGCTGATAAATGATGTTCCTGTTTTGTTTTGACCAGGGGCGTGTTTGGGAAGCAGGGATATCAGTGCCAAGGTAAGATGCTCTGCTCCTGCATGGGATGTGTGCGTAGGAGGGGCTGTTTTGAGAGTGCTTTCCTGTGCTCCTGGGACATATTATGGTTACAAGCTTTCCTGAAGTCACCTCTCCTCTTCCTTCCCAGCCAGCCAAAATGCTGCATATGAGCAGCTGTCAGGCTGACAGCTTGCATGCATGCAGGAACAACCACCCATGCAAACAAAGAGTACCAGTTGCTGTGTTCTGTGCTGTGCAGATCCACTGAGTTGCTGAGTACATGCAACACCCAGCTAGACTTGAGACATCCAGAGGCCCTTCAGGACAGTGTTCAGCTGTTCTTGAGACACAAAGCACTTCTCTTGGATGACCACTCCCTTTTATTTCCATTGGAAGTTCAACAAAGTGAAATTAGGGATGTGACTTCAACTGAAGCCTCATGGGCTGGCACAGCGCTTTTGGCTGAATGCATGTTTTGGCTGAATGGCTATGTAGATGTACGTGGTGCTTGTTTGCACTTAATTCTGTCATCTTGCTACACAAAAAAAGGAGGAAGGTCAAGCAGTAATTACTTGCTTCACAGGTGCATGGTCATTCAGTATAGCCTTCTGATGCAGCCTGGGTTTTGTGCAGTGTAATAGGGCACTGGTGTCCTCATATGAAAGGAAGCTGCATGTAAACAAAATGGATATCCTGCATAAAACTTCTGGGTGAAAGTGGATGTTAGTGATAGCCCTTCATGAGTGCAAGTTTGAGTCAACAATAAACACACTAGCTTGGGACCCTGCAACGTGTCTGTAACTTGCAGTTTCTACTACAAAAATCTTAACACAGACAGTAGCTCTGGCCCTTAGTGGTGTCTACACATACGCTGAGTTATGGAGTGGAGGAAGCCAAGTACATTCCAGCCAAGCCAGCTTCAGACCTGGAGAGAGCCCAACGCTGCTATAGGATTGATGTAGCACTCTTGATGGGGACTAGCCATTAGCCGAGACATGACTCCATTCTGCTGCAGTTACCCAGCTTCCCAGACCCAAGCATTGCACTGAGTCTCAATGACAAACTGACCTGGGCAGGACTCACTTGGCTATCCAGCATAAGCAGCACTGAGACATAGGGATGGCTTTGGATACCTCAGACCTGTGTTCTCCAATGTTGTTTGTGTACACTCTCCAGTGGATTATTACTTCAACAGCATTTTTTTTTTTTAGTGCATTTGGGAAGTTACACTCTTGCTTGTGTGTGCATCAGCCATATTTCACACAGGCAGCTGTTTCCTAGGTTGTGTGAATGAACCAGTGCATAATTTCTGTTGCAGTGGTTGGAGATGCATCTCCAGATCTGGTGTGAGATTTTGGAAACTCCGAGCCACTGATTATTTTTCACATGTTTACTGTGTGCTGATGATACAGCTAAGCCTTAAAGAACCCAACTGGTGGGCTGATGTGTTCTGAGTCTTTCTAGAGCTCTTTTCAGCATGCCTCTTTTATTTCCTAGTATGCACCTGTGTTGTACACAAGCGCTGCCATCATCTAATTGTTACAGCTTGCACGTGCCAAAACAATACTAACAAGACCGATCTCAAGGTAAAGTCATGTTGGTTATTTCATCATAATCTGTGAATCTTTAGGATTGTCTGGGTTGCTGGGGGTTGTCCTATATGAGAATTTACTCTGTATTCTCTTTATTGTGGATTTAAAAGTGAGGCAGTGTGATAGGAACATGCATAAAGGCCATGCAGTAGCACCTGGTTGTTCTTCTGTTAATGGCAGTAACTGGTTGGACTAGCACACAGTTTAGAAAGGCGGGGTGTCTTTATGGGAGAGACATCAACAAGTAGAAAATCCACTGTTTTCTTTGGTAATTTTCTTTCATGATTAACTATGCCGTCATCAAAATTCAGTGCCTGGTTCTTAATGTGGTTTTCTCTGTCTTTAAAATCCAACCACAGGTCTTTGTTATGCCTCTTTATTTTCTTTTCTGGTAACTTAAAGTGACCTTTTAGTCATTGCTCCACACCTTCACTCTATGAAATTACTTGTGTTGTAATGAAGTACCCTTGCACAACTTGTGTTTCTGAAGGTTTTCTTTCTTGTTAGTTTTGGCTGTATCTGAGGGGAGTAGCATCCCCACCTAAAAGTGCCCCTGTGCATCACACGTCTTCATTTATGTAACTGGAAATTGTTTAATAGCTGTGCAAGGAAAATTCAGTTGAAGTATTTTTAATTGGGAGGTGGGTCTTTATGGTGTGCCACACAGAAACCTTATGTCCAGTGCAGATAAGTAATTGCCTTTGGTCGTTATTTCTTGCCTCCAAACTGCTGAGGTATACTTCTTAAAATAACCCCTTGCCAAACCAGAGGATAATAAGTTAAACTGCTTAAGGCTAGAGTGCAAGTTAAATGGTGAGTCTCCTCACGCCTCTTTTAGGATTGTGACGGGTTTCAACACCTTTAGGCTACTTCAAAAGAAGACAAAGGTGAGGAGGCTCTGCTCACTTTAAACCCCGTTGGTTCAGTTCCCACCTCTGACTTCTGTTTGTGGAGTGATGTGTTTCCTCAGAGCCCTCCAGGATCTGCATGTTGATAAACAAAATGAAAAGTGATGACGAGGTCCGAAGGGGATGAGTTTCCATTTGGCCAATATAACATTTTTCTAAGGTGTCTCTGGAAAGAAAAAGAATGATTCACAGCTGGAAAAGAACAAGGTTAAAAGGAGGATTAGACCATTTTGATAAAGCGAAATGTGGGTCTGAAATGAAAGACTGTTAAGAAGAAGAAGAAGGATGAGAAGAAGAATAGGAATTTTAAGAGGAAGTGAGAAAACTATTCTGTATAAAATTTAATAGAATTAACAATTTGACCTGAAGTTACATGTTTGCACATAGTATGTGAGTTAATAGTTTGAAAACTGGTTAGTTACAAGATGCTGTAGCTAATGCCATTGATATGTGTGTGACAGGTTTGTGCTGAGGTAATCCACACTTCTGATTCTAACTTGGCTTTAAGAATTTAAAACTAGCTAGCTATTCCTTTTTAATATCTGCCTTGTCAGGTAGTGCAGCCTGCCCAGCAAGGAAAGCAGAGCAGGCTGACAGCAGGTGAGGCTGATCACTCAGTGCTTGCTTACAGTAAACCTCAGTGAGGTGATGGCTTGGGATGTTTTCTGTATTGGAGTTACTGTTATAGTTTTGCACTTAAATGCCTGTATGTAAATTAACACAGACTTATATAAATGCATTTGAATTTTAAATCTCTGCTTTTCTTTTGGTGCCTCAGGTGACTGAACAGAGGTTTGGAATCAACATTCCTCATAAGTTCAGCGTCCACAACTACAAAGTCCCGACTTTCTGCGACCACTGCGGTTCCTTGCTCTGGGGAATCATGCGGCAGGGCCTACAGTGCAAAAGTGAGCAGCTTCTCACTGTAGCCTTTTCACAAAATACATACATTTTTTAGACTCTGGATGCACTGTGTAGGCTTGATTTGTACAACTTTCAAGAGAAAGCTGAGCAATGAATATTCGTCTTTGTAAGAGTTAACAAAAAACACTGATGTAGTTTTTAGTCCCAGTGCTTCTCACTCTCAGCATAGCTTTGTTTAACTTGCACCATTGAAATATTTTTGGGTATTGCTGCTTCCTGCACTCATTTTTTCCTTTACCTGAAGTTTTTTCTTTGGCTGATAAGGCAGCAATTTATTGCTTTAGGTTGACCACCACACCTGTCATGCTGTTGATTGATATCAAAGCATCTCCTGGTGTTACGTTTTCGTTTCAGTGATTCGGACTGTGAAATTATAACAACCTCCACTTGCCCAAATCTCCCACAAGAGGGTGTACGTGTGTCCATGAGAGAGAGCAAGAAAGATTATAGCTTCACACTGAACTATATGTCCTTAAAATCAGATACCTGCAAATGCAAGGGAAGGTTGTTGTGAATTCTGTGCCATTATAAATACTAGTTCTATCTGCAGGCATAGCTGCAGTGATATTTAGATACCTGAAAAATGTGTTTGTGAATAGTCTCAATGTAGCATCTTACTTGGAAAACTTGGGATATAGTCCTGATTTCCAGGAGCTTATTCTCTTGTGAGAGTCTTCATTTTGTTTCTGCTGAGATCAGTGGCAACAATCCCTTTAGTTTAAAGCCACAGAGTAGATCCAGATGGGTGTATTTCCTGAAACAGAATTGCTAAATTATTTCTCAGCACTAAATCCCTCCAAGATATTTCAACTGTTCCTTTGCTTTTACTTCCCTACTGTCACTCCTGTCAGTCTGTAAAATGAACGTCCACATCCGATGCCAAGCAAACGTTGCACCGAACTGTGGGGTGAACTCCGCAGAGCTTGCTAAAACCTTGGCGTGCATGGGGCTGCAACCAGGAAGCATCTCCCCAAATTCGGTGAGTCTTTTTCCCTTTTTTTGGGTGTGTGTTTTCCCTTCCTCTGTGTAAAACATTTACAACTACAGGAGAAGTGAGAGGCTTCAGTTATGGCAGATGGCATTGGGTAGGGGACTGCATGAATAGGTGGTCACTGTCTATGTGTTGTGGCAAGAATTTTGCCTGGAAAATGGGTGTCCTGGATCCAGATTTACCCTGATGGAGGCATTAGTTTGTAGTGTTCACCATGGTGCGACTCCATGCACTCCTTTTATTGTTTGTGATGAATGAGAGGAGAGTAAGACCTGAAACTAATTACTGGTCAATATAATTTATGCCAAACCTTTTTGTTGCCTTTTCTGCAAACACCAATGCACTCTGTGGCTTGAGCATAAGAAGCTCAGCAGCACACTTATGTTCTCTTCCCCACTTTGTCACTGGTTTTTGAAGTGATTTTTGGGGAAAACATTTAACTCTTCATTGTTTCCCCAACAAAGATCAATTACAGAATCATAAAATGGTAGAGTTGGAAGAGACCTTTAGAGATATCTAGCCCAACCCCCCTGCAGAAGCAGGTCCACCTAGATCAGGTCACACAGGAACGTGTCCAGGCGGGTCTTGAAGACCTCCAAGGAAGGAGACTCCACACCCTCCTCTCTGATCTTTGCTGTCCAAGCCAGGGTCCTAGTGAGATTGTTGCCAGGGTTGGAACACATGTACGGCTTTAACTTGTCAGTGCTTAAGACATCGTAAAAATCCAGCTGTTCTGTATCTGAGTCTATGCAGAGAGTTTAAAACACACTGTAAGAGCACAAGTGAAAATGCCCATAAAGGGTAATGAAAGTCAGAGCTGTTGTTTGGTAACAAATTTTCATCGCATTTCCTTGGATAGCAGTTTTGAAAAGTGAGTTTTCTTGAAACCACAACAACCCATAACAAATGTTGGTCTATTTATTTTTATTTGACAAGAAAAAATAAATGTTAAAACCCAGGATGGTACTTGCCAGACCTGTTGTACAGTTAGTCAGCTACACTGATTGACCAGGTGACTTTGTATCAGCCTTGCCTGCTCATTAGGCTGGGCCATCCCTTTTGATTTCAGTTAATGTGTAGGAAATGAGACTTTGTTATCTTCATCCTGTAGCTGTTCAGGGGGACAGTTGCCCTGGGAGTTACAGGGAACACAATCACACCCTCCCTTCTCAGTTCAGTGCATGTTAGAATTTGTTATTAACATAATCTACACATCAAAAGGAGATGGGACAATCTCTTCCCGTTGTATGTGAGCTAAAAGGTCCGGGTTAGTGTTCAGACTGTGCTGTAGGCTTTAAATCTGTTGGGAATTTTGCTGAGTGCTGCCATGAATGCTTGTGGTTCTTTCCTCATGGCTGAGATTGCCATTTCTCTGGCAGCAAGACAGGTCTTCTGTGCAGGAAGAACTTTGCTTTACACCGAAGTAGTCACAAGGTGGAGCTCAAGAAGTCTCTGTGACTTTGTTCAGGTTAATAAAAGTACTTGTGGTTTATGTACATATTCATATATGGGAGAGCTGTGAACAGAGGGCACTGGAAGTTGATTTGGTTTCTGTATACTGCAAAGACAGAAGCCATAGAAGTGTGTGTGAATACTGGCACAATTCCCGAAAATGCAACCGTCTCAGTGCTGGCGTGGGAATGAACAACCTTCCATCCACTTTACAGCCACAGGGGAGGCCAGCTGTGGGAAAGAAAAGTATTTTTGAAGCTTGGGTCCCACTGAACTAGACATTGAGTAAGAGGCTTAAAATCAGGTAGAAACCTAAGAGATTTAGATGAAGTCTGCTCGGGGTCTAGATTTTCCCATCACTTCACATGTTGCACAGACTGTGCTGTGTTTCTCTCTCAGATATCAGACAGGAGACTGGGATCTCTTATTTTTTGGGGATAAATAAGGAGAAAGTGGAAAGAGGCAGCTCCTCCTCTTGGATCTGCTAGGTAGTAGGTTTACAAATTAAAATGCCCAGGTCAGGAAGCAGTGCTGATATCACAGCACATCTCTGAGCTTGACTGGTCACAGCTATGTGGGGTGGTGGTACCACTGTGCTTTCTGCTCCAGTGGCCCTACAGTGCACCTGAACAGATCCTAAATGCCCAGATTGATAGGTTGATTACTCTGAGGCAAATGTGTACAATTCTGTGTGGACTGACACTTATTTACTTTCCTCCACAGAAACTTGTTTCAAAATCTACTTTGAGACATCAGGGAAAAGGGAGCCTGAAAGATGGCAACAACGTTAGTGAAAATTCAGCGAGCAAACTTGGGATCAAAGACTTAACTTTCCTTCGTGTGTTGGGGAAGGGCAGTTTTGGAAAGGTGAGAGTTATTCCTGGCTCATTCAGGGAGAATCAAATTCCTTGTTTAAGAAGCTCCAAGGTTGCTGAAGTAATTTTATAACATGGCACCCAGGCTGTCAAGGGGAGTATGCTCTGAACAACAAGGTTGGTTGCAGAGGGGAGAAAAGGGAAGAGAAAGCTGACAGCAAAGTGAGGAATTTGGTATTACAAAGAAGAATAATGTTAGCAACCAAAGGAACAGCTGCATGCCAGAGCCCATACCAGCAATTAGAAATGTGTGCATTAGCACTTGTTTGGGCAGCATTTCTTGGAGCACTTTAAGGGAAATGAAGCAGTGGTTTCAAATACAATGAGACGAGGGGGTTATTTCTCTGCTTTGCCACAAAGCTGATGTCAAATGGTGAATTTGAATTGAATAACTGAGGAGGGAAGTGGGATAGATGGCATTGCCCAGGGAGTTTGCCCTGACACGGTGGGTGGGTTTTGACCACTCAGCTCCATGTCAGACACTGGAGCAACATGTGTGGGTATTTCTATCCCGAGAAGCCTGGTTCAGGGGGTGGTGTGTGTGTCATCGACTGTGCACCCATGTCCATGCTAACAGGCTGACTCACTTGCATCTAACAAGCCTGGTCATGAGATAACTGACCTTTCTAGTGTGAGAAGGTGTGAGAGGCTCTGTGTTGCTCACAGAGACTAAGGGCTCAGCCCTTGTGATTCACCCTTCCCTTTGGTTTAGGTGATGCTTGCCAAGATGAAAGAAAGTGGACAGCTTTATGCAGTGAAGGTGTTGAAGAAGGATGTCATTCTCCAAGATGATGATGTTGAATGCACCATGACTGAGAAACGCATCCTTTCCTTAGCAAGGAACCACCCATTCCTCACCAAGCTCTACTGTTGCTTCCAGACTCCTGTAAGTATAGCCTAAGCAGTGGACAGTCTTCTTCCTCATGCTGGCTGTTGTGTTGAGACACAGGCTCTGTCCTGTGTATTTGCTCCTCAAGTTGTTATAAGTGTCCACCTTAGACCCAGGAGAAACCTCTCTGCTCAAGGGTGATCTACTTCTAACATCTGCTGGGCATTTGACAAACCAAATCCTGACTGTCCTAGTCTTCCTAACATATTGATAATAACAAGGAATCCTTTCTTTGTGTCTTCCCTGGAAACATCTCTGTGCCATTGAATATTTCCAAGTGCATGTGTGCAACGTCTACAGACCTGCAGTGTCCTCTCGTTCCTCTGAGGTCTCAGGCTCTGCTGTCTTGCTCCCTGGATTTTAACAAGACTGTGTTTGCACTGAATTGTCTGCAAACTCAATGAACTATACTTAAAGCAGGGGCAGCCTCCTGTCTCTAGCAGCCTTTGTATACTGCTCAGAACTGGAATGAAAGATCCTTCTGGGGTTACTGGAAAGGATCTTACTGAATGACACTGAATGAGGTCCATATACAGCCAGTGTTGTTTCTTGTGTAGGTAAGGCAAATGATAGCATTGCTATCACTTAATGGCATGTATACCTCAATGGAGAACTGCACATGTACTGCCTGTCCAGCTTAGAGCCTCATTTGGTGTCTGCATGGGGATGGCAGCTTCTTGCAGATGTGGGTGGTGAAGAGAGGAGTGGCTGTGGTGGAGGCAGTGACCACAGCCATATCCCAGCAAGGTATGTTTGGGAGTCCCTAAGCTAAGCTGTTACTAAGACCAAAAGCATTTTCTGCCGTGAAGCTCTTCCAAACTGCTTGGGCTCTTTTCCAGATGTTTTTTTTTTTGTCCATTGCTAAATGGTAATAGAGCTTGTTTTCCTCTTAGAAGAGGCAGGAGAAACTCGCCCTTTTAACTGTGGCTTCACTCCTCCTACATAAACCCAAAATAAAATTTAAAAAAGAACAGAAAAAGAATGCCAGACAAATGCATCTTGCCACCCACTCATTTCTCTTCTCACTGGGGTGATGCAACAGCAGCTATGGAGCTTGAGTTATGCCCGTTAAGGGTGGAGCTCTTGGGTAGACTCATGTAACAGAAATGAGGTAGTTTGGGGTTTTTCTTGGTGAGTTTTTTTTATATACAGCTTACATGGTTCACAGAGCAGCTGTGCTGTGTAGCAGAAACAAAACTTAAAGAGTTTGCTGTTGTCACTGGTAACCAAGGAAACTGCTTTTTTATTTCATAAAAGTGAAGACATGGGCCCCAAATTTGACTGTCTCTCTTGGAGTTCTCATGTGAAATACCAGAAATGTCCAGTATTGTTGTGAGCTGTTTGAGGTCAGGTGTGGGATAGCAGTGGTTTTTGCCACTTGTTGCTATGCTCTGTGCTATGGCTTTGCTTACTGAGTTGCAATGTTGTCATGAAAATGGCAAATGTGCTTCTGGGCTGGGGAGGGTATTTCCCATGAACTTAGGGGAGATTTATGGTCACTGTGCTAGTATCGTCACGTTCAAAAACTGAATACAGTCCACTATGGATGCAGACAAGGTCTTCTTGGCTGATGAAGTAATTGCAGAGTCTTTTGCAAAGGGGAGAAAAAGGGAAGAAGGCAGCCTGTTTAGATTAGCAAACTGAAAGCAAAAAGAGGATCTGATTGATGTCTGCAGATGTTAAACACTGAGGAGGGAAACAAAGCTGTCAAGATGCTGGCTAAGATTAAATGAGTCTAGACTGGCCACGGATACAGTTAGACTGGAAATAAAAAGGAGGTTGCTAAACAGTAGAGCAGCCTGGAACAGGAATTTCTGGACCAGCTTGTCAGCAGAGGAGCAAAGAACCCCTCAGCCTTTGCTGCCCTGAACACAGAGCTGGTCAGTCTCTGAAAGGGTGCCAAGTGTGTGTCAGAACAGGACCCTGCAATTTCCAGTCTTTCCCAGGTTCCTCTTTTGCTTGAATCCCACCTTGCCTCAGTATCTGCATCATCAGCAACAGAAAAATCATTTCCCTCCAAAAAGTAAACAAAACCAAAAAAGGAAGCATTTACAAAAGAAAAAGTACATTTCAGGCTAATGTGGTTCATCATGTCATTTGTCTGTGTTCTGCATCCAGTGACACCCACTTCAATCCAGAATAACCAGATTTAAATTGCTTATAAAAGCATTATTAAATCCCCTTTGCTCTAGTAGGGAAATGATTGCAACAGCAGGGTATTCATTGGACAGAGTGCTTCCAAGAGGGCTTAGCCAGGCTGATAGACTACTTGGGGTTTCTGCTCATTCTTTATATGGCGTTGGGTTATCCCCTTCATTAATGTGAATTTGGGAGAGAAGAATATATCTATATCTATATATATGTAAGCAAAAGAGTAACCACTTCTTCAAAATGCCATCCTGCAGCTGTATTTTAAAATGTAACTTATGTTTGGAGTTGGGAGCAGGTTTACACAAAACAATACTTGCTTTAACTTGCAGTTACGTGGAAGCCACATCACGTGTATCACATTTACAACTCAGACTCTGAAAATGTGGTGTTAACAATCTGTGTTATAGAAAGCAAAACACGACTCAGGTGTGCTGTGGGTATTCTGGATAAATAATGACTTACTGGGACAGCCTTTAGGAATTTTACAAGAACTAGCCATTTTGAGGCTTCTTACCATTTGTGAAAAGCAAAATCAGAGTGATCAAGCATCAGAATCATCAAGACAGACTGGGACTAACTGGCAGAGTGGCAGCCCAGCTGGAAGGTACTTGGGGCTTATGGTAGGTGCCAAGTTCAGTGTGAGCCTGGAGTGCAGTCTCACTGCACATAAATTATGTACCAGGCTGCTTCAAGACCTATGGGGAAGTCATTATCCCCACTGCTTAGCATTGGTGAATCTGCACGTAGAATTGGGGTGTCTAGTTATTGCCTCCCACTCCCAGGTCAAGAGAAAATTGTGAGTGCTGGAAAGGAAGGACCTTGGAAGCACCTGTGAAGTGCTGCAACAGTATGAGGACAGATCACTCAAAGGGTTTGAGGGTTTGGCTGGATATAGAGCCATTTGAATTCTGGCTCTTGTATAATATTCACTCAAAGCAGCAAGCTCTTCTCCTGACCAGAGCAGCCTAGGGCTAAGTTAAACAGCCTGGGGCATGTCTGTGTTGGACAACGTGATGTCGTGTAGCACCAGTGATATACCTTTAAGCTGGACTGGCACGAGTACCAGAAACAGCAATGCATTACTTGAGCTCATCTCTATTGCTGTTGCTTTTGCTTACCTGTTTTAGAGCTAGCTGAGATTTTTCTGTGCTTAAGTTATCTACTGATGGCTTTCTGAAAAGTTTTCTATTCTCTTGTGCTGCCTCTGTGTTCAGTGTGGTCATAACTTAGTCTCAGCTGCAGCAGAAATGATGCCTGCTAGCAAGGGCTGTGTTATTTGCCCAGGGTGAGCTGAGGCTGCCTGGCTTCCCAACAGCCTCCATGCCCTGTCACAGGGTGTTGCAGCCACTAGATGGTAGGAGCTGCAAGGGTTGTCTCTGCCTTGTACTGGTCACAGTTTTCAGAGCCTAAAGAGGAAATATTAGCTGCACAGCAGGCTGACAGAGGCTGGGCTAGGCACTTTTGGACTTGCACCTCCAGATTCCTTTTGTGTGAAAGACAATGAAGGAGTCCTGCTGCTGCTCTGTAGAGGGGGCAGTTTAAATCCCCCTCCGGCTTCTACTTGAGGTCTTCCTTGCTCACTACAGCTCTATTTTTTGGGTTTATTTTTTTTTTTTAAATTGAAAGCCTTGCCTTGAGAACTTACCACCTTGCCTAAGCCATTTACCTCTGCTTTTTCCAGGGGCTTAGAATCATCCTTTAGTATTGGAGAGGATTATGTTCCTGCACCAGTAATCTCTGAGTTGTAAACAGGTGCTGGGGCCGGCCTGCATATAATTGTGGATCCTGCATTAGGGGTCACAAGCACCAAAAAATGTTTGTTTCTGTTTATCTAGCAATGGTGTCATCCAAGCCCCCAACAATACTGTCCTGGAATGAGTGAAAGAGGCTCTATGTATAAATAACTAAGTCAGTCATTTAATCCTGGGGAATGTGGATCCTGGAATGTTTTAATTAAAATGAGTTTACAGTAAGTAGGTCTTGTCTTCTTTGGGGTTTAGGAACCATCCTTCCTGCACAGGTGGTTTGCTTTTAAATCCTTTTGTCTCTACTTGTATGCATGAGAATGAAAAGAACTGGGGTGGATCAGCTTCCCATGCAAATAGTGTCAAATAGCTTCTGGGTTTTATGTTTATTGCCCTTATCCCTTCTCTTCAGACCACAGGGTGCTTCCAAGGGACCATCCCCAAGGCCATGCCATTTCCAGCACTGTCCCTGCCAACCTGATCGTTACATGGATTTGCTCTCTGTGTGGCTCTGCTGACAGTTACTGAGGCACAGAGCCTGCCCATGTCATTCTATAAATAGTGAGACACAACAACTTGGCAGAGGCATGTGATTTTCTGTAACGAGCGTCCTTCTGAGATAATAGCTAGCAGGGGTGCTATTGAAGCCAGCAGGGAATGGCCCAGGGACTCCAGGGCAACATAATCCTTGAACCCGTCCCATTTTACGAGGGCAGCCTGCTGTCCAGCACGCAGCTTTCCACTCCCTTTACAAGCTGTGGGCTGATGTCGTGCTCTTGACGTGGAAGGGGTATGTTTCTTCACGTCTCTGCTGGCTCTTGGGGAACTGTAGCAGTTCTCTCAGGATCAGTGGTGGTACCATGTCTTGGATGACACATATGTTTAGAGAGATGAGCCTATATTTCACATCCTAAAATTGTTAGAGCTAACCTGCAGCCTTTGCCAGAGGCATAATTTACAAGTGAGGGCCCATTATCCATAGTGTTGGGACAGAGCAGTGGCAAGTGGCTGGCTGTTCTGTGCCCCCTTGATCCCCAAATGCCACAGGAGAGGTCTAGGTGCTTTGTATGTCAAGGGGTGTCTCTAAGTAATGGTGCTCACAGGGGAATCCCTCAGTTGTGGTGCCTCATTGGGTCTCCAGCAGCAAGCTAGTTGTCCACCAGCCACTCCATTATCACCAAATTGGTAGAGCACAGGGCAGCCTGGGGCAGAGGCTGGCATGGTGAAAATGAGGAAGACTGGGAGGGTAGTAGCATCCTTCCTGGGGTCTGGTTAGATAAATGAGCATCCTGACACAGGCCATGGAGGATGCTGGTGGGCTATACAGAAGCGGTGAGGCCTCTTTGATGTTGTCTCTGAAAGGTGCTGAGAGGGAGCCCTTTGGGAACAGAGGGGACAGCTTCGATCATCTCCCAGGCTTTAAACCCCCAGTCTCTGACATGTCAGGAGGGGACAGCTCAGTCTGTGCATACACCCAACAGCCAAGTGCACTTCTTGGATGCTTTTCTGCAAGCATTGAAACTTTTTCTTCCTGCTGTTCTTGAGCATTGAGACCATTGGTAGCCCCAAGCAACTGTGCTGGAAGACCAGTGCATGCTTCAGTTTTGTTGCTACCAGTCAAAATTAAGAGAAGGTGTCGATGGGAACGGCCTGTTTCTAGGCCTGACATTTCCCAAAAAGCTTGGTACAGCCTAGCCTGCTTTCTGGCCATAAACACCAGAGGCCTGCTGGGGTTTTGCTGCAGAGTCCTTTTGAAGCCAGGCTTGAAGGAGCTTGAGATATGCTTTGCCTGTGGTAGCTGGTTAAATTTTTTGGGGGGGGCTGTTGTACAGGTCGATACAAGGGAATTTCCTCTCTCCATCTTTGTTCTCCTGTGCAGCTTCTGAACATGCATGTGCCACAGTGCCCTCGCGTTGACTTTGGGACCACAGGGAGGGGTGGTTGGTTTCTGCCTTTCTCTGTCTCCTGTCCTGTCTAGCACTGAATAAAGACAGATGGATCAGAAGTGCTTCATTCTGTGGTTTTACGGAATTTACAGTGTTCACACCCACCAAAAGCTTGTGACATCTTTTCTGGTACTCTGGCCTGAGTTACCGGTAACCCAGATGTGTGAGATCACCAAGGTCCAGCATAATAGCCCTGGCTTCCTCCACCGGGCACGGTGACACCCTGCAGTGGTCTCTTCATTGCAGAAATGTATGGGTTTGAGGTTTTCTTTGTAAGCAGAGTGGTTTTGCTTGCAGGAGATGAAATGAGATCAGACTGACATCTCTGATTTTTTACCTGTGAACTTGCTGGGTGTCCACATTTAGGCTGCATGTTGAGGTGACGTGAGCTGAAGTGCAAATATGAACCAAAGGGTTAGCTGCTGTCACCATGGTGTAGGCCCTGAGTGTAACTTTCCCAGCCCTGGTTATTGAGGGGCTTTGACTACTCACATTTTTATGAAGCTGAGAAGGTGCCTGTCTCCACCTGCAGTGATTCTATGAGGGAGATTGTAACTGTTAGACAAGATTATCAAGGGCAAGGGCAGCTGAAGGAGATGCTGTTGCTGATGGTTAGTCGCAGTGTACAAAACTAATGTTTTTCTTTAAAGTTAAGGAAGCTGGGGCATAAAAAGGGGCCAAAACAGAACAAACTCACAAACGGCCTGAGTGAGCAGGTGCCAGTCAGTGTTGAGGAGGAAGCAGGGATGGGGGGCAGGGGGAAGGCAATAGAAGCTCAGAGGAGAGGCAACTGGCTGAGGCGTGATCGAGCAGTGCTTTAAGTTTCAGTCTCTCTGAATCTGTATAGCTTTCTGGGTGATGTTTAAAGTGAGAGGATGGATCCACAAAGCCCTCATAGCAAGCTGTTTCCAATTGGCCTTTGAATGTTTTGGCACTCTTTAATTTTCCTGAAGACCTTTGGCCATGCTCATAGAGGTCTCTAGACTTCCCCAGCACAATCTCAGGCCAGCAAATGTTGCAGAGTTCAGTGTTTTTAAAAACAGGTCAGAGCTGTCCCAAGTTGGTCACTCCAAACTGGAAACAGCAATTTCAGTAGCTCTTTTTCTGAACTGAGGGCTCTAAAAAGAGCCTGATCCTTACAGAGCTACTGTCTCCTGAGACATCATGACACCAGCAGGCATCTGAGGGGTGCAGATGTCTTATAAATGTTTGATTAACATGTGATGTCCATAGCTTGATAATTCTCGTTCCTTATTCTGCAATTTATTCTCCTTTGAGTCCAGCCAGCCCTTTGTTTTTTGATCTTTCAGGTGGGAAGTTTATGTAGTTTTCTATTCTGTTTTAAAAGGTCTGAAGAGGAGGATTTAATTTTCTTTCTTCTTTCAATTTGTTTTCTGTTTTTTGGATGTTTTGTTTTAATTGTGACCAAACTGGCTGGGATTTTTGTTTGTAAAAAAGCCCCTAGAATTAATTGATTGACCTTGTGCCTGAGTATTTTCTTCTAGTTGGAGTTTTTGTTTTATTTCTAATGGAATAAATACAAGTGAGAAGGAATTCTAAGTCATCTTTTAGTGTGTTCATTGAGTAAAAGTTTCTGGGCATCAGATAAGCATCAGATGAGGCACAGTGCACAGTGCATCTCCCCTGTCTCCATAGCCCCAGGGCTGCATGTGCCATCTGTGACACGCTCCCTTGCTGTGTGGCTGCGTTTCTCGTAGGCAGAAGTGATTCCCGAGGCTGGCATCTACTTCTGCAGTCACTGAAGCAGAGAGGTAAAAAAGCTACTCCAAAGCAGCTAGCAGATGGCTGTGAACCCTGCCTCCTTCCCACCACTGCTGCTGCCATGTCTGTCTGGGAGCTTTTGGCTGGGGTGGCCGGTGCGGTGGCGGTCGGCGCTGCAGGCAGATTTGAGCAGGGTCACTGACACACAGTGAGCACAGTGCAGAGGTGTTTCCTCCTCTGCTTGATGTAGTTACGCTGGTTTGAAATCAAAGGACCAAATCTTTCCCCAGTGTTAAGTCAGTGTCTCGCTCCATTGCAGTCAGGTGCCTGTGGCTTTAATGCTGTCTGGAAATTTGGGGCTGAGCTTGTTACATCTGCTTCAGCACTAGTGCACCCGTGTGTGTGTGTGTGTATGCAAAGATTGTTTGGGCAATTGCCTCTTGGTGAACCTATTCTTAGACACCTGTGATGCAGCGTTTTGAAATGCTACCATGTGTGACCCCCCTTCCCCGAGCAACCTGCCCTCCTGCAAACCTCTGTGCTGGGAGCAGCAGGCAGCTCACGAGGACACGGCGCTGCCTTGGCCGAAGGGCTGAGCGTGGAGGGGGAGGCATTTTGTCACAGAGCAGCATCTGGTTCATGGTTGTGTTACTCCTCTGAAGATAAAACACTGAGAAACAAACCTGTTTATTATTCTTCCTTCGGGTCCTGTGCTTTGGCATGACTTGACCCAGATATGGAAGGCCGCTTACTGTGCTGGGGGAGTTGGACATGTGGCTTTCCAAAGCTCGGTACTGAGCCAGCCTGGTTTATTTGCATGCTCCCAGCAAGACCTGAGGCAAATTGCTTTGTGTGGGGGTTGTGGACCACAGAGAGCAGGAACGTTGGGAGCGCTGAGGGAGCCTGCCATCTCTTGTAATAATCTTGTAATGATTTGCTTGCAAGCTCTCTAAGCCCTGCTACTCTTTTTGGAAACATTAAACTTTTGCTAGGAAGCAGTGACACAGCTGCCTCTGAATGGAGATAATTTTGAAAGCTTGCCTTCTTCTCTGCAAAGCACAAACTGCCAAAATGGGGAAAAATGACTGTTTTCTTGGGGAAATCCTTTGGCTTCAGTGAGCTCAGATTGAGCCCAAAGCAGATTTTCTAAGGAGCTGAGTGCGTGAATTATTTCCAAAAGAATGAAATGCAAATACAGCAGAATTCCTGAGCCAGGCCAGATTTTTTTCTTGGGGAAAAAAATCAGGCCATTACTCTAAACAGCATTTAACCAGATCTCCATAACCTCCCATTTCTGCCTTATATGGCAGCTGTCAACTGAAGAGGAGACTTGGGTGAAATTACTGCTGGGATGTGCCCTCAGTGAGGTGGCTCAGCCCTTTGTCCTGCAGAGGAATCAATGTGGGCAGAAGCAGTATCTGGGAGAACTCTGCTATGATGGAGGCTGGAGAGGCACCATTGGTGTTTTCCAGTAGGTCTCCTGAACCTCCACTGATGACTCTTGAGCAAAGGGCCCTCTGGCCTCCATCCTGCCCTTGGCACAACAGCTTTTGCAGGGTGGCAGATAGGGGAGGCGGCTTTGTTATTATCTTCTTCCGTGTCTGCATGCAGATGTTTGTCTTTACCTGTCTCCTCTCTCCATGTTGCCTGAATGGGGGCACTGGTGCTGCCCTGTCCCATTTGCTTAGCATGAAAGCCTGTGGTCAGAGACAAGGCTCTCACCCTGTCTTCAGAGGTCTTTGGTTTTGTGTGGATTGTACACGGACATAAGCTTTGACTGTTTAGCTAGGAGGTAGAAGTTAGCAATCACACCGGCCTTCTATGGGCATGGACAGGGAAAGAATGCTCCCCTAATAAAATCTAGGGTTTAGGGTTTGGTTTTTTTTTATTCCCAGTGATGATGAAGAGGAAAGGTATGAGGGTTCAAAATGGCTTGCTTTGTAAAGCTGGTGAGGACAAAAAGCTAAAGTGATGTTTGAGTTGGATTTCAGTGGGTACTTGTGTTTGCAAGGGGCAGAAACCAGTATGTGGTTGTCCTACCCGGTGGCTTTTGCAATCAGGGACTCGCTTCAAGCCCCACCAAACCCCTGCTAAGACAGCAAGGAAATAAAGCAGCTATATGTAATTGCTATCAGACACTGTCCTTAGGAAATATTATGTGCTTCCAACAGTCCCTGCCCTGCTAATAGGCAAACAAATAGGATGGCAAACTGAAGTATAGGTAAATTGCAAAAACACAGAGAAAGAGTTCTGTTGCACTGAAATTGTCAGGGGTGATGATCTCTAGATGCAGGCCAGCCCTGAAGAGAGCACACCTGATCCCACAGACTTCATTTCCTCCAAGTGTTTCTTTAAGTTCCAGTAACAATTGCTCTGCAGGTCTGTTCATCCCCATCCCAGTCCCAAAGTGGTGCAATGTGATTTCCTCATGTGGTTGCCACTGCTGTGGAGGCTTTCACGTCACTGTTTCCTGTTGACTCAAACGCCCTTTCTTGCTTGTGCTGACGTCAGAGATAGCAGATCAGGGAAGACTTCTGAGCAATGCAAAACAGAAAGACAGAAATGTGAGGATTTCAGTGTTAGCCCTGTCAAAAAAAAAAAAACCCACTCCAGCTTTCACCTCCTCCCAGTTCCCGCTGATAGTCCCCAAGAAGGGAGGCACATAGCTCTAAGTCAGGTCAATTTTGCAGCTATCTGAACTATCTGCTGTTTTAAGATTTCTTTTCCCTGCCCCCCTTTGAAGCTATCTGTTCACTCTTAATCTACTTGCTGCAGATTTCCTCTTTTTTTTTCATAGTATTACCAATGTTTATTTCACTTCTCTGTGTTTTTTGGGGAAGCAGTGGCCTTGACAATTTGGCAAACTGATAGCTTTTCTTAAGAGTAAAAATTAAAGACTTGCTTGGCATTTAGATCTTTGGTCCCCAAAGGGCAGTCACTAGTGCTGATCTTTCTAATAATTGTTGCAATGTATGTCAGAGGCCAGTGCATAAATGCTGCATTATAAACAAGTTGTTATACCCAGCCTGCGCATTTCTTCAGCAACCCCATGGGGTGTTTGTTTGGAAACTGGACAGACAGTTAGCTGAAATTCTTTAAAAATCAATAAATAAATAGGGTAGTCCAAAGTTCTGTTAGACCTACATGGGAAAGCTTCAGTAATTAAACAATCCATATTTATACCTGACCTGGGAAATGAGCCTGTGGGTGGAGGCGAGGCCTCAAGTGGTTCTACCTGTGAGCACTGTGTAGCACCTGTAATACTTGCTCAGGTGTGCAGTTAGTCTGAAGCAAGAGCTGTTTGTAACAAAAAGCTGCTAATTCCATGCCAGCCATTATGTGAAATTTAAACCCAAATGTTTCTGTGTTCACTGGAACATTGAAGAAAGAACAAGTAGCATCTGTCTTTAAGCATCGTAGTACAGACGAGCACATCCGCGAGTCTGAGATGGGCCGTGGAGTTTTGCCCAGTGTTGGAGAAGCAGGATATGTATGTTTTAAGATAAGAAGAGTTAACTTTATTTCCCTGAAGCTCACCTTTAAGGAAAGAGTAAAAAATAGAAGCGTGTTCACCTAACTGTATGCATGTTTATACAGGTGTGTATATCGCTTACATGAATACACACATGGGTATAGCTTGTCAGGTTGCTGGTAAATTAAATTACTTCCTGTTGGAGACCTGGCAAGAGGGATTTCTTTTGTAAGGACAGGCTTAAAGAGATGCCTGGACAAACTGAGCTAGATAAGCACGTGGCATGTGGAGAGATCAGCAAGGAAGGAGGCGGGAGAGACTAACAAGGAGCTGTAAAAGCTGGCCCGACTGGCAAGGCAGAGACGATATCTGAGCTGCAGCTGCAGGAAGGGGCTGCCAGACATGGAGGCACAGCGTAGCCAGACTCAGCTGAACCAACTGCAGTGAAGATGTGACACGAGAGATCTGATGTGGGCTGGAAAGCCAAGGTCACCGGTGGGTTTGCAGAGTTTGTGCTGCTCTGACTTAGACTGCTGCCATTGACAAGCCAGCCTAGGTGTCTTTCAGCTGCCTTGTAATAAAGGCAGAGGGAAACAATGAAGTATTGTTGTTTATATGGACTGGAGATAGGACTTAACACACGGCCTTGGTGCTACACGCAGTAGTATTGTGAGATGGCTGGGAACACATCTATCTTATCTTCTGGAAGGAGCCCAGAAGGAGCTGTTGAACAGAGCCCAGAATGATGACAAGAAGCAAACCGTCCTCGTCTGTCACAAGCCGTTTGCTTTCCTGCTCATGTCCAGAGAGGAATGAAAGGATTCCTGCTTGCTTTTCTTCTGCTGTGTGCATCTCAAGATGTTAATACCAGTAGTCATTTCAAGCTGGCTGGCTGCCAGAAAGTGGAGCACAACAATGCTTATCCTCTTAGACTTAGAGAGGATTTAAAAGTAGCTTGTAGATGATTAACATCAGACCTGGGAAGGGGCTTGTGGGGAAAGAAGTGCAAATAGTACCATTAAAAGGCTGACTGGTTTCAACTGAATTGTATGCCTCTTTTCCAGTCTGCTTGTTCCTGATGTTCATAGTAAAACTGAAACAATCAATACAGAACATCCTGAAACAATTAACAGGGGAAATTTCTGTACCAGGCTGCAAAAATTCTGGGGTTTTATTTTGTGACAAATCACTGTATGTCCTTCCTGTCACAACTAAGCAAGCACCCCTTTCACAGAATCACAGAATGATGGAGGTCAGAAGGGACCTTTAGAGGTCATCCAGTCCAACCCTCCCTGATAAAGCTGCTCCACCTAGATCAGGTCGCACTGGAACACATCCAGGTGGGTTTGGAAACCTCCCGAGAAGGAGACTCCACACCCTTCCTAGGCAGCCTGGGCCAGGGCTTCCTCACCTCAACAGTATAATAGTTTTTCTTCATGTTTAAGTGGAACTTTTTGTGTTCTAGTTCTTGTCCATTACCCTTTTGCACACATTAGACCCATACCCAGACTGCTGAGCTTGCAGCTTGAGCAAGTGCCTCCCTATCTGTAGACTTTTTTAAGAAAACAGAACAAAACCAAAAAAAAAGAAGCTGAACCTTAATGATCAAGTTTCTTTTCTGGGCAGCAGAGACTTTGGTTTATACTTTATCCTTATCAATTCCTTCATCATCCAGAGGTCTCTGATGGTTAAATAGAGGCAAGCTGAAGTCTGAGGCCTCCAAAAGGCAGCTGCCATGCAAGTGTGTGGCAGGAAATCCCATTCTGGAAAACAACACACATTCCCCAGAAACAGTGTTTGGATACATTTGAGATAATGTTGTCAGTGCTGTCCCTGAGCCCTTGTGCTGTTGTGGCAAAGCTGCAGCCTGTGAGCAGTCTGATTATGCACATGACATTATGAAGCATCTTTCCTCAGAGAGCTGTAGTGTTCAGCATGGAGCAAGCGATTTCTTACAGGTTTCTTTCTCAGGGGTATCATCCTCTGCTTGTTCAGGCTGCTTGGGAATCCCTGCAGGACATGGTTAGTAATAAGCACACATCTCTTGATATGCCTAATGTGAACAGGAATTCGTTTCATTACTGGGAGCAAAATTCTGAGAGGGAATTGGAGGGCAAAGAGGGTACTAACAGATCTTTCTAGTACTGACTTAATCTTTCCTATGTAAGTCAGGATGTGGGGTTTTCTCCACCCCCTCAATGTCTAATGGGTGCTTAGTCTGTTTTTGTTTGGGAGATAGTCATTGTACTTAGGCTTTGTAAGCCTGGCAGAGGATATGATTGACGCTGTTTGTATCTGCTGTGTTTGTGTATGTGAAGGATCGCCTGTTCTTTGTGATGGAGTTCGTCAACGGTGGCGACTTGATGTTCCACATTCAGAAGTCGCGTCGCTTCGATGAAGATCGAGCCCGGTTCTACGCTGCAGAAATTATTTCAGCCCTGATGTTTCTCCATGAAAGAGGCATCATTTATCGGTGAGCTCTGCCTTCGTTCATTCTCTTTGTCTAAGCCCCACGGCTGAGACGATAAGCTTGAGTTTTCTGCTTGAATAAGTAACCCTTGCTTGCCGCCCGCCAGGAATAACTTGTCAGCTGGGATAACAGTAAGTACCTCCACCTTCACCCTGCACATTGTCCAAGGTGCTTGTCACCAGCTCCCAAAGAGGAGTGAGAATTCTGACTGCAGTGTTGTCTACAGTGAGGCTCTTCCTACGTCATGTGTGCAAGCATGTCTAAATTTTGCTTTGGTGTCAAGTCACGAAACTGGTTTGTATCAGCCTCAGAACTGCCCCTTGACTGCACCTCAGGTGCCTGTCTGGCTGCTGGGCATCAGCTGCCGATCTACAGAAGCCTCTGTGGTGCTGCTCTAGGCCTGATTTGCTGCTAGAGAGCACATGTCAAACTGGTGACAAAGGGAGAGGCACTAAGTGAAACCCTCCTAGGTTTTGTGGGAGGTAAATGCAAGGAGCTGTTGCTTCTGCCACTGTGTGCTGCCTTGTTCAAAGTCTAATTGTGTGCTGGTTACATCCAAGCCTCTTTGTTTCCTTTTATTAGCTACTGGCCTGTGTTTAGACCCCATATAGTTGAGGTACCTATCCACTCAACTCTGCCACTAAAAGTCTTTTCATTCCTGCCATGATCCTATGACAGAAGTTCTTCCTTACTGTCCATGTGTGGCATCTTTCTGTTTGCAACGGGACTGGAGCATCATTGCCTCCTTGCACCAGTCTCTGCTCCTGAGTCTCAAGGCTGTTCTCATGAAGCGATTTCCCATATGCAGCTCTCTCTTTGTCTTTCTCAGTTCTGTACTCAGGGGGACAATTTGGTGATATTTTTTCCCTTCTGTACTGCTAAAGGGGTTTTCTATCAGCTTAAGCATCAATGCATAGACCAGCCAGTCTGCTTTGCAGAGGCCTCCCTGGCCAAGGCAACCATTTGACCAGCATCCTCCCATATATGGCAGAGGAAGACCTCTTCTGGGATGTGGAATAAGACAACTAGAGCAGGGAGATGCAAGCGTTGAGACAGTGTGCTTGTACAGAAGGATTTCTTTGCTGAACACCTCTGGCATCCTTTTGCCTGGTGCAGTGAAAAAAAGGAACATTCAGTTGTTTTCTTTGGATCCTGTTACCTGGGTTCCAGCAGCAAAGCATGTGTATTTGAGTATGGTCTGCTGTAGCCCTTGCTCAGCCTCACTTGTGGCATGCCAGCACTGGAAAGAATCATGCCAAATCTCTGTTTTTGCTGCTTGGTTATGTTTGTATAGCTGGGATCCACAACTGTGTCCAGGATGGGACCATTTCCAATCCTAGTCATGCTCTGTTAGTGTCATTTCAGACTGTGGGTTGGGCCAAATGCCATTTAGTTTGGGGCTTTGCATAGTTTAACCCAGGTGATGCAGTCTTGGGTTTAGGTAGTGTATCCTCCCATATCAGATAAACCCAGATTTGAACACACTAAAACCAGAATAGCTAAGGGCTAAAGTGGCCAAAGGACCACTGTAGTGAGGTGGTAGGATAGACGAAGTAAAAGCAACTTCTCTTTATCTTCCTGGCTAGAGCTCCATTTGGAAACAGATTGTCATTTAAACACAAGAAAAAACTGTTTCACTGCTCAAGTGAGGGAGCCCTGGCCCAGGCTGCCCAGGGAGGGTGTGGAAACTCCTCTGGAGGTTTCCAAACCCTCCTGAACACGTTCCTGTGTGACCTGACCTAGGTGGACCTGCTTTAGCAGGGAGGCTGGACTGGATGATCTCTAAAGATCCTTTCCAACCCCTACCATTCTGTGATTCTATGGTTGGGTGAGGACAGGGAGTATTACATGACTTCAGAGTTTGCGTTGGGATGATATATGTGGTGCAGTGAAACAGGACAAGTGTCGTTTTGATATTCTCTGGATCCTGAGAGTATGGAAATTACTAGTGATATATACCATATGTGTCGAGCTTCTAAAGCATAGTGATTGTCTGCAAAGAATAGCAAATCTACTTACTCTACAGCTGGATTTCAGTCTAATTCCTCCCTTGTGAATAACGTCAGCCGCTGAGGAGAGACCCTGCCAGATAATTAGGCAAATGACATGATCCTTAAAATAGTGACATCCAGTAGCTATTGTCAATCAGTCAGCAGCCAAACTGTGTCTGTGCATAATGTAATGCCACTGTGCTTACAGCTTTTCCTGTCACCCCCAGCCTGCTGCCTGTCACACGGCAGGAGTAATCGATCCCTCTGGGTTTTGGCACTCTTCAAGTGCTGCCGTAATGATGATAGAAGCTGGAGGGGTAGTTGGAAAGCTTCTTGAACAACTGCATGGGCTTTGATCTTGTTGGAAAACTAGTTGAGCCATGGAGTCCGGTAGCTTCAGCTGCATGGGGTAGATCTGGAAGATCTGGCTTGTTTTTTTAACATGACTTGGGGTGACTGTTGGGAAAGATTTAAGGGGAGAGAGCTGCTGGCTGAGGATATACTGAACTGAGGTTGCTTCTGCCAGATCACAAACACTGGGCTCTAGGACGAGCCTGCAGGATGGAAGGAGATATTCAAAAGAGAATCGTTGCACTTACGTAAGAGAGTTTGGAGATTTTACGATCAGAAACTAGGAGCAGGGAGGA
This sequence comes from Urocolius indicus, assembly GCA_013401255.1. Classification (NCBI taxonomy): domain Eukaryota; kingdom Metazoa; phylum Chordata; class Aves; order Coliiformes; family Coliidae; genus Urocolius; species Urocolius indicus. The sequence goes on from WBNH01008518.1 coordinate 221,553, forward strand.
AAAGCTGCCAGGAAAAGCCTGCCCAGAAAGTGTTTTGCCACAAGCTATTCATTGTGCCTCCTCTTTCTGGATTCCCAAGGTTAATGGAGTAAGAGAGTTGCTGGCCTGGAATACCCTGGGTCATTTGTTTTTTTCTTCTGGGTTGAAGTTAAATATAATAATAGTCTTCTTCCTTGCCCCCTTTGAGATTAGGCAGTTCAGGAGAGAATCTGCGTTTACCAACACATTGAGCATTTTTCTGGTAAGTCAAGTTGCTTTTGCCACAAGTGCTACCTGAAGCTGTGTCTTATGAAATGCCAGAGAGGCTTGAGAGCCAGCACTGAAAGTTCATCGAGAAGTAGCTGAAACGTGTCACTTTTTCCTAGGCTGACAATGCTCATAACGGTTAAAATCAGGTGTTAGATTCCTTTTCTGGCCTCACATATGCAAATCAATCTAGCCATAGTGCAGTATTTCTGCAATTGCTGCTGTGGGTCAGGGAGAATGGAGTTTCTGAAGCAGATGGTGTATTTTCCTTGTATGCAACTTGTTGACATTAAAAGCAGGTTTACTGCTGGATTGGTGCTTTCCTGACGCAACTGAAATTTGCAGTGAGTTTGCTCCTCACTTTGAGGAAACTCTGCTTTTAAGTTACCAAGCCCTGGCCAGAATAGAAATCCCATAAAGGTATGTGTGAGTATTTGTTTGTTTGTTTGTTTTTAAAGAGAGATTTCAGTTTCACAGGTTTTGTTTTGATTTGGTTTTTTCATCTGTGACACTGCAAAGGCCCAATGGATTTCTGGCCTTATCAAGGAAACATGTCTGTCTTACCCTAAGCTGAGATTAGTTGTCAAGTCAGCAGTGTCTATTTCTAGTTCCTTCCTGAAAAAATGTCAACAAGTTCAGCGTGGTTCCGTATCCCATCTTACAGGGGGTAGGAACAGAATGTGTCCAGCCATTGAGAGCAAGCTTTTCAACATGTTCAATCATAGTATATCGTGCACCCCAAACCACAGAGGACTAGGATAAGGATGTATTTGGGATCAGATCATGCTGGATGTTGCTAGAAGGGTAGGTGATAATCAAGACTATTGTAGATAAAAATCTATGCTCACAGGGCACTATTCTTGCACTGCTGCTTTCTTTACACTTCCTTTTAAAGGAAAATAGTGTGCTGGATCCTGTTGCAGGCATGTAGGTTGGTTTGTGATTTTTATCTAAAGTGTGTATGTGTTGTTTTACTTGAGGCAGCTCTTCCCAACTCTCACTTTCTAGTTAAGCAGTTCCCAGAGTACGAGAAGCATGGTTTGGCTTCTATACATGCTGGAAACAAATCAAAACACCATGCACATCTAAGCAGTATTAGATTGCACAGTATTAAATTGCACAGTTTTACTGGGCCACTCGCTTTCTCCTAAAAAGCAAAGAGGTAGTAAATGATTATAAGGGTTTATTTTGAAAGCAGGACTTTTCCTTCCACGTTTCATTACTGAAAGAATGGCTGCCTTGCTGCCCTTGTATTCAAACCTTTGCATAGGTTGAGAGTGGATGACTCTGCTTGCCAAGGTCACCTACATGGTGTCTCTCACTAGAGGCATCACACCTATGTGCTGTGGACAAATGCAGATGTTTTCTTAAACTTGGTTGTTGTGGCTTTGGGGTTTTTGTAGGGAAACAAAAGAATGACCTTTTTACAGGCCATGTAGAACATTCAGCCCAACCTAGCAACATGGTCTTGATTTTTATGCCAAACCTTCTTTCTCTCTGTCTGGAAATGGGTCTCACTGGTAGGATACGTGAGTGGAGATGGCTACTTTTCAGAACATGTCTCCACCACCCTCAGAGGTGATAGGGCAGACAGCACATGGTGATATACCAGAACTATATCTGGAAGCAGAGGCTGTGTGACCTTTGCACTGTGCACTTTAATGCTGGATATGGAGCTGGATAGTAGAGACACAGCTGTGACCCAGCTCACTGCTTGCCATGGCACTGTGGCATCATCATTAAGGATATGAGTAGTGTAGTGTGAAGGTAATGTACCTGACCGAGAGCCAGAGGAGCTAAAAGGTTGGGCTGGAGAGCTTGGAAGGAGGACTGGTTGTTGGCTGGCTGAAGAACCTTGGTTTTATCCTAAGGACTCATGCTAGCTGGCTTATTCCACTGCCTTTTGTTTATATTGATGTTTCTGATGCAATGAGCCCTTCTAGCAATGCTCAAGGTCTGCTTGTACTCCATCGTGCTTCTGAATGTGATGTGCACAGAATCCCAATGCTCTGATGTGGTACCAGCCACTATTAAGTAGGTGCTGTGACTCGATTGTGTTTAATAGAATGCATGATCCCTTCAGCAAGGTAAGAGGCCGTTACACAGTTATCCAGATGAGAACATGGTCCTGCCTTGGGGCTGAACACTATCTCTTGGGGAAATTAGGATCAGGGAATATTTGCTTTTCTATGTGCTGCCTGAGAGCATCACCTTCATCTACATGGTACTCCTTATGACAGGGAAAAGCTCCATCTCTGCTGGGATCTGGAAAGATTGCTGGATACTGGCCAGGTCTCTGAAATCACTCCCTTTCCTTAGTGTAGGAGACCTGTCATGTCTGTAGCTGTGTGTCTCATGACTGTTGGCTTTTATAGGCAATGATTTCTTTTTTTCTTTGCAACAGGTTAATTCCCTGCCAATTCAAACAATAAGCCTGTGACACTTGAAGGAAAGTTTACATAAGCCTTTTACAGAGACCAGTTTTGCTGGAAAGACTCTTATTAACTGAAACAACACTGAAGTTCCTTTCAGCAAAATCAATTACAAATTGCATGCTGAAAACAGAAGCTGAATACCTTTCCTAATTACATACAGCCACTGTTAACAGAGCAACTCTTACTAGTGTGCTGTTTGCTTTTTCCATGGGTCAAGACACTGTAGACATGGGATCCCTCTCTGTTGTTTTTGGGGGTTGTTTGGGCTTTGTTTTTTTCTGGCAACTGGTGATTCTTATTTATTCTCTTCTTCTGCCCTTTTTCACATCTGGAGACAGATCTTGTTTCCCCTGAAGTCAAAGGGCTTTCACCAAGGAGGTAAATTAGTGGTTGGGCTGAACCTGTGACTGATAGCAACAGCACCCTGCAAGGCAAGCTGGCTTGCTGGGGGACTATCCAGGGATTACCATTGATTTGCTTATATACAATGCATAGCTTTGTTTTCTTAGGAAATGAAGGTAGATATTTTGTTTAATGAGTTGGTTTTAAGCTTTTCTGAAAGCTCTTACTTGGTTGTGCTACAGTAGATGCATCTGTAGGTAGTCTTTGATGGATTTGATGCCTCTGTCTTCCCCATCATGTTTGAGCTACGTGTGGCATGTTGTTTGCATCCAAGAGGAAAGGGTGGGAAAGAGCTCAGCCAGTGCCAAAGCGAGCGTGAGTCTTCGCTCTGTGGAGAATCATAACCTCAGCTGTGGCATCTGGTCCCTATCACTTCAAAACCTTCATTCAGGAGAGCTCCTCAACACTGTGCTTTCCTGTGTTGTAGGGCTCTGAAGATGAGAGTAGGCACGTGTAGGCAGAACAAAATGAAGCATATGCTCTGTTATGAGAACAGTGGAAAGAATGAAATATAAGCTGATTTTACGGTGAATGAGTGAAGCAAATCAGCTAAAAGCTGCAAATTGGCACAGAGAAACGTACCGAGAGTCCTGTCCCTACTACAGCTCCTTAGTGCAGAAGCAAAATGTTCATACTAGAGTCTCTGGAAATGCTTCATTCAGCTTTAGAAAATATAAAGGAATGTCTCTGAGGGTCAAGAGTGTAACAATGTCTAGGGCTATATTATGTGACAGTCAACAGCTCGTGTAGGCTGACTTGTGCTTCTAGACACTGCCACTTCCACATTGTTTTCCACTCAAACGTGGTTGTTGCATGCTTGCAAGCTGGGCTCTTTCACAGCCTCTGGCATGCAGTGCTTAAAGTGTTGTTTCTCTGCACTTGATCAAATGGAAAGTGCAGGAGAAAAAAAACCCCAGCCTCTCACATTTCCATGTCATGTTGAATCAGTCACTGTGCAGGACAGTTTAGTCCTGATTTACAGTTATGCTTACGAAGAGCAGTCCTGTTTTGAGATCCACATATCAGATCTCTGTGCCCCATTGACTCCACTGTATATAGTCTGTGAACTTTAATGCAACTTTCCACATGACTAAGGACTACTGAATAGCCTACAGAAGTTATTGGCTCTGCTAGCGTCTATGTTTCCTTTATGGTTATTTAAAGGGATTGGTTTGAAACCTGCAAACCCTGCACATAATGAGTCCGTATAAATCATTCAAAATCAGAGCTCGAAGGGGCCTCAGGACTTTGTCTAATTCATCCACCTGCCCCAAGGCTGGATAACCTTTACCTAAGTGCAAGTCTCTCATGCTTTCGTTCTTCTTCTCCTTTGCTGTAGCTGTTACATTTGCATGTGCTACACTGACTCTCTTTTACTGAGTGTTTGAAACCAGACTTGGATGTTAGCTGAGAACCCTGGTACTGATACAAGAAAAACAAGCAATACTGCTCGTCTGTGAAGGGGATAAGTGGTTAGAGGTGCCTTGTGTTTTGTCACTCTTTTCCTGACTCGTACATCCTTATGAAGGCATTTCACAATGAAAAAGCATGCAGATACCATTGAAGAAATAGCTACATGTAACAATTAGAGCCAAGTTCTGAAATAAAGGACTGCAGAATTAGACTCAATCTTGAAGTCCTAGAGCACCTGGGAATATTTAATTTAGAATTTCTGAAACTAAGGATCCAGTTTTGAAAACTTTCGCTCTGAGCTCTCCAGAACTGCCCAGCATTTATCCAATCATATCATTGATCTTTGTACCCATCTCAAATCGAGGAAGCTTTCTATATTAGTGGCATTAGGGAGTCTGATGTATATATAGCTATGGAAAAGGTCTCTGTCAACCTCAATAAATGTTTCCTACAGTTTTTTAAAACAAAGATGATGCCAACAAAGAGCCGTTGCATCTGCTCCCTCTGTCTTACTGAAACAGAAGATTTCTTACAACGTGACGTGTTGCAGTGAGCAAAGCTACTTGGATATGTAAGGGAGACAATGAGAAAACCAGTGTTGTTGACATACTTGGCCTGCAGCAACTGCAGGAGACACACAGAGAGGATTTGACTTGGTTTTTATCTGTAGCAAGATCAGCTGCTGATGTTTCCTTGGTAAATAATCCCAATGCTTAGATTTTGCTCTTTATGCCAGTGAGGATATAGGTGCTCTGGTTTTATGCAGAGGAATTCTGTAAAGTCACCCAGCAACTTTTAATGTCAATGGTGCATCATTGTAACACCTCCTCTTTAGATTCTAGATCAGAGTCATCAGCTACCTGTAGCCATACAGAAATAAAGTAAATAACAGAAGAAAAAGACAACTGTTGCATGGCAACACTGCAGCAACAACTTGATTTGATCTGATTTACAATTCTAACTTTCTGTGGGAGAAAATTCCATCCTCTGACAGTGGTACCCTGGGCAGGATGATGGGCACAGCTCTGCTCCTGCCCTTTACATGCCAACTGAGATGGTGCTGGCACTTGTAGTGAGCTCCTGATGTGGGCCAGGGTGCAGATGACAAAACCCTTTCCCATGGAGCACAGGGAAAGCATTGCTCAACATTTGGACTCTAAGTCATAACACCTTTGCTGTTAACAGGATCAAGAACCTCCTGTTTTATGAGGCTGTGCCTTAAAGGCACAATTTAGTCTCAGAATTGTTTTACCTGGTTATTGTTCCACTAAAGCGGGTGGCGATGTTCCAGTTGACAGCAGTGGAAACGGCAGCAAGCCTTCAAGTCTCAACCGTGTACAAGGTGTGAGATACTCAAAGCCCCAGAGATCCTCCACGCTCTTTATTTCTTCCAAATCAATTAAAGTTTCACAATCACAATTCATTACTAACACCTAGAGCTGCTTTCACAAGTCTCTTGGCAACAGAGTGGAGAAGTGCTCCTGAATCAGGAAAACTACATGCAGCCAGGAGAGGTTATTTATCAAATAAAGCCTCTGATCCAGGTGTGCTGTTGTGGCAGAGTCAATCCGTAAGGATGTGAATATTTGCATCTGAAACGCTTCTGATGCCATTTTGGGGAAGGCAGCAGTGTTATGGTGCTTTGCCTTCAAACTTTGTCATGGCTTCTTGGTTGTGTTGGAAATGGAAGGGGCTAGGGAGGAGATTGGGAAGAGCAGGGGGAAATTATTCCGTGTGCAAACCTGTGTGGTGGAAGGGGCAATAGGAAGTGATCCCCTCAAATTCTTCATGGGCTTTTTAGATAAGCCTGTGTGTGCTATTGGAGTAAGGCTGCAGCAGATTTTGACCTGCAGGCTCTGTGGCACCTATGTTAGTCCAAGCTGCCGTGTGACATTTAACTAGGCTTTCTCCTCCCTTCTCTGGATCTGGTTACGTTGCATTTGACATTTACCTGAGTAAGAAAGCATGGCAAGGTCCTGTGTCCTTGGTGACTTGTGCCTAAAAGCTGAATTAGTAGTCTTTCTATTTATGTTTGGCAGTATCTCTTGACTATAAATTGAGGAATTGTACGTTTATCTATGTTTGGAGGATTTTGATAAAGCCTTGTCAGCTTAATGTAGCCTTTGCCCTTGCACACACTTTCTCTTAAGTTTTCCCTCTTCTTTTATAACCATTCTTCCTAGGTGGAGCTCCCCATTTCAGTCCTTCTCATGTCACTGGTTTGAAACCTGTGGCCTAAACAGTAGTTTTTGCAGGCAGAATTTCTGCCTTCAGCCACTGTTGAGCACAGAAAGGAGTAAAGATTTTGGCAGCTGTCTCCTGCTTCTTGCTTGTCTGCCCAGCATTGATAAATGAGAAAGCCAAGGAGCTGCTCTGACTTATGCCAGCTGGCCAGGCTCCCAAAGAGTCAGCCCACCCACAGTGAAGGTCAGAACGTGGCACTGCCCAGAGCACGAGCCGGCCCTGCCAGTGTTGCTCCCACTGGGGTCTTTGTGGGGCCAGAGCCAACCCCCATGGGAGGGTAACAGCTCTCTGTCTCCTTTGTGCTGTTTGAAATGCAGCAAGCCAGTGAAGCTCATGCCTGGAATTGCAGAGTTAATTGCAATGTTGTGATGTCTGGTTGATGGCAGTGGTAGGTTTGAGATGGGACTAGTGTAACTCATGCCTGAACTCAGGATTGTTTTCCCTGCCCTTACACAAAGAGAGGTGGCCCAAAAAAGCCTTTATTGCATCGTATCTGTTAAATCATTAGCTTTTATCTGTGACTGAGCCACTTGAAGCATACTTTTCTGTCTCCTTTCTGAAAGGCAATAGTAACCTGTGCTTCTGTTTTGGAAAGGAGTCAGAGCAAAGTGAGGTGGGCTTTTGAACCACTAAAGCCATGAGATGTCTGTGGCTTGAGTGGGCTGCATTTTGATTCATGAGTGGAGAGTGTGTGTTGCATGTCCCTGTACACCCTTTGGATCTATCTAGTGAAACTGCCCTGCTTCACTGATGCTCAAATTGGAGACTGCTCTGACAGGGATAGCCCCAAGGGGAAAGACATGTATTTTGTGGAAAACTATCTTGCAGCCTGCCCTGTTTACTGCACCTCGTCATTTCTAGTCACAGCTGCCTTTGAGGTCCTTCAGTACTGATGGCTTTCCCCATGCCTCAGGACAGTCAGAAGTGTCTGCTTGAGCTGTTGAGTGCTGCTTCCCAGTGTCACCTGGTGGCATCTCTGGATCCCTGATGGCCAGGAAGCAAGAGAGCAAATTCCAGCTATTGCCATCAGTCAGTAAGCTGATATTGAACTGGAGTTGTGTGAAAGTGAAGGGATGCCAATTGACAGTTTCTGGACGCCTCTGCATGAGTTCAAGTGGCATGGGGTATCAGGTATCTCATGTTCTGTCATGTCTAGGATAGATTAAGCCTTCCTAGAGAGCCTTCCCTGCTTTATCCTCGCTTTCTTGCAACCAGACTCATGCTAAAATTCTCCACCTCTTCTCCAGGTAAGCTCCTAATATTTCCAAATCTTTGCTATGCTTATGTCTTCCTTGAGACCTTGCCATACTTTGGGGTGGTTCAAGCTGTTCTCCTGTTCCCTGGGGGATGCATCCAGTTAGAAGATGACTAAAGTCATCTAAAGAAGATGATCACTGGAGTTGGCTTAGTGACGTGAGCAGATAATTCTCATAGGCTCCTGATACTGAATTCCCTGAAGCTCACACTGAGATGTGAGGATGCCTGTAGCCACTGGGTATCACTTGCTGGCTGGCAGACTGTTCCTTGGCCTGTGTTGGCAGAAACATTGGCTGCATTGGCCAAGAGAGTGGCTGTGTCCCAGGCACTGATTATGTAAGGAAGAATTTCAGCATTAGTTGCACGTCTTGGCTACAGGCTTAATCCTGTCTCTCCAGACACCAAAAGTGGTCTCAGAGGTTTCAGTGTGACTTCTACAAACCAACCAATTAAACTTTATTTCGTGGGCTTTGAGCCCTCCTGCTTTCTCCTGCAGCATCCACTCTTTTTGGGGACATTTTCCCTTTGTTTCCCTGCCACAGAAGAAGGGACAGCAGTTTTTTTTGCTGGAGATGCTGCCAAGCATGGTTAACGTGCTGAAGTATCTGAGTTGCAGGAAAGCTGGCACTTCCAGTCAGATTTAAAAGGAAAAAAATGTTTCCCTTTACTCTCAGCCACCTTCCTCACTCTGAAGGGCTTGGAGGGATGGATGGACAGACAGACGGACATGAGGCTCTGTTGTCAGCAGGGCTGCAGAGGTTGTTTGGGGTAAGAGCCTGTGCTGGGTGAGAGATGTCTGTGTGGATCATGTTCTTGCCCTAATGGCTTTCCTCCCCCCATCCTCCTGCAACTGAAGTCATTAATGCTTGTTAAGCCAGGATGGAAACAAACCCAAACAACACCATTCTACAAAATAATTTGTTCACTCCAGACTGAGGGTTTTTTTTTTAACTGCAGTGAAGCAATTAGTTTCCTCTCATCCCATTTTTAGCCAGGCTGGAAACAATCAGCCGGACAATAGCGATTCCCATCCTGGCAGGGCAGTCACCGGATCCTCTCAGTGATGGGAAAGGTGAGGCGCTTTCCCTGGCCTGTCTCTGGGGGAAGGATCTCCCTAAAGAAGTTCCTGTGGGCCTCACTGAAAGCCCTGCTTTCCTGCAGCCCCTCCCAGTGAGTCACAGCCTCTGGCTCCTCTGAGAGCCTTCTCTACAGTCTCATTTTCTCTCAGCTCACTGCAGAATTAACCCTTCTGTGGTTTTGCCCATCTCATGCCTATGTGACCCATCCCACTTGCTGCCTGATGATGTAGGTTGTGGGTGCCAGAAAGTCACAAAGTACTCTGTGGTTTAAACCAAGAGGCTAGTGCAGGACTCGCACAGAGAGGAGGGCAAGATTTTTCTAGTCTTGCTCATCTGCGTGGTACTTGATCCTAGGAATGGCTCAGCCTGTCTAAAGGGACAGTGCTGTGCAGAAGGAGACTGTGTGATGCGAACAAATGTGTTGGAGCTTAGCAAAAAAGCAGGGGGTACAGCAAGGAGGGCAGGGGCCAGCTGAAGTCCTATGGTAGCACTGTAGAGAGCCACAACACAGGTTTGGCCAGAGTGCCCCAGGAAATGGTTTGATTCCTATAACTGCTCTTGACACGAGTAACATGAAGTGCTGTCCTCTGCCAAGGACAGAGCCTGCAGCTCTGCCACTCACGGGGCCTTCCTCTTGCAACTGAGGTGGGTTGTGGCACGTAGGGGGGTGCTGGATTCCCCTTCCATCACTTCACCTCTCTGTAGGGCACTATGCCTACCCGGCATGCAGCACCCTTGCTGCCTGTAAAGCATAGATGACGCAGAGCATGGAAGGGCAGGTTCAGGTAGGAAAGTAATGTGGCCACGCTGCTGGAGGAGAAAGCTTAAATCACCAGAAAGAGTGAACTTACTGTCTTTAGCTTCTTAAAAGCAACTCTTGTGGCACCTTAGCAGCTGGCTAGTGCTAAACCTGAACGTTTCCCTTTAAAGATGCATGAAGAAGTGAAGCCTGAATCCAGGTTCTGTCTCATTTCTGCACATGAGGTAAAAGCCACAGGATTGCTAGTCAGGCGCCAGAAAAAGCTCCAGCTGCCCAGGGCAACTGAGGACAAAGGGGAGCTCTGCTTACTCGTCTGCTGGGTTTAACAGCGAGTCACTGCGTGTTTGAGCAGTGTGTCACTGGTGCCCGAGCTCTGACATCTATGGTATGAAGGTGTTGTGTGGGCACCAGAGCCTTCAGATGGAAAGCTGGGGTGGAGAAGCATTTGGCAAAGAAATTTGACATATAGGCTGGTCTGGAGATGTGCAGTGAAAGTGTTTCTGCCTGATCCCTGAAGCTTGGATTAGTTCTGGGGCAGAGCCTGCTGCATCCACACGTCAGACTGGGCGTCAGCTGCACCTGCTCCATGTCTGGGCAGAGCTGTTCCGGGAGTGTGCTTTGGTTGCTGGGGGGGAATGAAAAGCTGTTGGTAAGGGTTGTCTTCTTGTTGGGTGTTTTCTGGTTTGAGTCATTTCAGCCATGTGGTGCCAGGAGTGACATTAAGCGCTTGGTCTGAGGGCAGCAAACCGAATACTCAAGGACTGAGTTCCAGAGAGGAGGGGTGGCTGTGGAGACACAGACATGCACGATGGAAACACAGAGATTCAGAGCCAAGTAGAAAAAAATTAAGGAACTGGCTGGGGAGGAAGCCAAAGGTGTTTCCATTCTTATGGCTATGGTACCTCCCAAGTTAATGCAGGAACAATGTGAAATAGGAAGTAAAAGTGACACTGTTTAAAAGTTGATTCCCCATGCACATGGATGTAATCTTCATGTGAAAATGTGTCTTGGTGTGGCTGCTTTCCTGTTACAGTCTGGCAAAGAGTATCCTACAATGCTGTCCCCCACGTAGCATCCTCTGCTCTCACAACCCTACTGTGAAATCATTTCTCACACAAAATCATGAAGAGCTTTATAAAACCCTTGTAAAGTGTGGTGGGATCTGCTTGAGAGCAGAGATGAGGACAGGTGAACCACACATGTATGATGTCCCCGAAGTGCAGAGAGGACACAGGTCAGCTATTGCTCCTTGTCTGCATGGCCTATCTAGAAGAGTCCCAGCTTTAATGTATCTTCTGTGGGTGATGCATTTCATCACTTTAAAATTAAAATAGTTCACTTTTTGTTCCTTTTTCTTAGGGCAGTAAAGAATCACTCTGCTTTCCCCGAGCCTTTATGGTCTTCCATTAGTCCTCAATCAATTATTTATTCATGGAGAGAGTATCTGAAAACAGCAGTCCAGTCTGGAAGTAGCAGCACTTGACTGCATAGATGACTTTAAAGTACTTGATGACCAAACCCACTGAAATTGTCAATAACATTAAGAACTGCTTTCCTGCCACAGAATAAAACTATAGGCCTGTTGGTGGAGAGTGCTAAACTTTGATGAGGGCATGAGCTAAAGAACAATGCACTTGAGATGTCATCTGGGTATACCTTTAGCAAGCACAGGCAAGGAGTTTTTTGAAAAACGTCTTGCCTTGAAGTTATGATAGAAAATGGATGCTGTGCAAACTCTGGTCTGTCCAAACATGGGAGGTTTGGATACAAGGTCTATGATTCTGAGCTTTGATTTGGTGTGGTGCCATCACACCTCTCAGCAAAGATTTCTGTCTGGTTTGCCTCTTGTTTCCCTAGATTACAAAGAAGTTTCAGTGAGGATCTGTGGTGTCATCTTCCTGTGACAAGGGATTTATAATGAAGACACTAAAGCACATAGTCAAAGGCTGCCTGTGTGAGACAGACCTGACAGCTTTAGACCTTTCCCAGTTAAAACAGTAAGATCCCAAAGTCCTGTAGTCTGTGGTGGTAGCCTGAAAAAGGCAGCTCTTCCAGGTACCTGCAATAATCAAGATGTCCTGGAAAGAAGAGTGAGCATACAGAGTCATAGCATGAATTGACTCTGAAAGGCATGTGCTACTCATGGGTAACACCCTCAAATTCCCATCTTAGCTAGAGCTTGCTGCACACTAGTGGTTCTCATTATTCCCATTGCTGAAAATGCCCCTTGTGTTTTGCTTACATAAACTTCCCAGTTCCTCTTCTTGGAGCTGATAGTCCGTGTGTTGGGGGATGAAAGGAAGACAGGCAGCTTGGGAGGAATCCCCAGAAATGGGAGGAGATTTACAGAGATCTCAGCATGCCCAGCCAGGAATTTCACCTAGCTCTGCCCTGCTTATCCAGGATACTTGGGCTTCAGGCAGCCCAAGGTGAATCACCTGTGAGGAGCGAATAGCAACAGTAATCCATGTGAAATGAGAAACTAAATCTTGGAATAGTGAGCCATTTGCGAGTGTCCTGCAAATATCTCTTCCATCTGATTTCACTGCTGCTGTTTGATTGTTGTGGCAAAAGGAGGGAGATCAGAGCAGTCTGGAAAGCACTTTGTCCTCAGCTTTAACTGGAGTCTTAGAAAAAAGAGAATCAATTTTATCAACAATGGTCTCAGGATTTTTAAGAATGAACCCTCAAGACAGTATCTCCTAGGAAGTACATTTAAACTTTGTTCCAAGGAGGAGCTAGGCACATGCCTGTGTGCTTTGTGCCCACAACGTGTGATCTGCACAGGGGCTGCTCTGTCGCCGCGTCTGTAACAGTTCAGTGCGAGGGTGAGATTTTCAAAAGCATCCATGCTGTCCCATTGCTGCTGCTTCAGAAGTTAAGAAATTTGGCAGTGGAAATCTACAGGCCAAAGCAATGTGCTTTTCAAAATCCTGTCTGAAAATGCAGTACTTCTGCCTTCAGCGTTGCCCATGCCATTCTAGACAGGAGGTTAGTGCCTATAGCCTTAGCTTTATAAATCTGGTTAAGCCTTTCTTTTTTTCCCTCTAAGGGCTTAAATCTAAAATTAACTGAACCTGACAGGACTGTTTTTCCACCAGTTTCCCTAGATTCAGGATCAGGCTCAGGGTAAGGTGACTCTTACTGATATCAGATGAATATGGAGAAGTCTGCCTGACTAGACACACAGGTTCGGTGTGGAGTGTCTTCCCCACAAAGCCCTGCTGGCATTGCCAATACTAGCACAGGTTGGTTTGCTGCCTGAGCTGTTGCCAGAGGTAATCTGCACACACAATTGTGATGGATAGGGCCACCTTCATTTTTGTTTATTTTCTTTGGTCCTTCCTGGAGTGAAACATTCCTCCTAAGGCTTCGAGTGAGGGGAGGGTGAATTTCACACAGCTGTGAGATTGGCAGGGAGAGCATAGGAGAGCTGCTTTGGTTCCAGCTACTGTCTAATTCCCCCAGGGAAAAGGCAGGCTTAGTGGTACCAGTGGTGAAGTGTCACTGCTGGTGGGAAGAGGAGCATTTTCAGCATCACAGCCCACCCCTGGTCCTACTAGGACAGCTTGGAGCTGGGACAGAGTCTTTAAGCAGCTCTATGGTGGGCAGTTGGTGATGGCAAACCTTGTATAACTCTTTTCCTCCATCTTGAAGCATTGAAACTGTGTTGTACTGTGGACACAAGCCTGATTTCATTTCAATATCTGTATCAGGCTTCAAATCAAAGTTTGTCTAATTTGGTCAAGGTGACATAATGGCCTTATACTTTTTAACCTCTCTTGGCACCATCAGTCGTAAGTCCAGACCTCATTCTTGTTCATGTGTTTGGGTCTTGAGTCTGTTGTTTGCCTCTTCTGCAGACTTCAGGCAAGGGGACTCACAGAAAGAAGCATTGTGGTTTGAGGGTTTTTTTTTTCCTCTTTCTCTCTTTTTCTGGCAAGAGTAAAATAGGAGCTCTGTTGGGAGCAACTCAGCAAGTGATGTTTCAGGGCCAGCAAATTCCAGTGTTGCTGCCCAGTGGGATCGAGGAGTCTATCACAGGACTAGGCTGGCAGCTCATCCGGAGAGGGAGCGTGTGGCATGAATACCAAGGGCTGGACACGAAGCCTTTTTCTGCCCACCTCTTCCCACAGTAAACAGGAGGACATTTGCTCTGGGATTCAGGGAAATACCTCAAGTATAACTTCTCTTTCCTGACTAGACTCCCACATAAAAGCACAGCAAATTATATATACATAGATTATCTAAACCTATATCCATATAAAAATGCAGGCAGACATATGTGGACATATAAATATACACGGATTGCAGCACCTTTGGGATTAGCCCAATGTAGCAATCTCCAGTGCGTCAGTGTTTCAGCAGCAATGGTTCCAGCTCTTTGCTGTCCCATTTCACAAGAGTGTCTTTTTGCCCTTTTAAAGCTGCCTCTGGAAACTATCATTAGCTCTTATGGCTGTTGTGCATATCATATAAGTGTCCCTGACCCTGTGAAAGGACTCGAGGCACCCGTGGGGTCCCAATGGATCCTTACCCCTCAGGTTCAGATCCACCGACTTGGTGGGAGCTTTGTGATTATCTGTTGTGGTATGCAGGAGGTGGGGATTTTTTTTTTTTTAGTCTATGCCTGTATACTTTAGCCTACCACTCTTAATTTAACTGGAGAATGAATCATGCTTGTTCACCTCAATAGTAATGAAATCATATTGGTAATTGTGTTAGGTTCCACAGACGCTTTCTGAAGTGCCCAGAGGGGAGGGGAGGTGTGACTGCTGGTGCTTTGAACACTCAGAGAGGCCTTGGATCCTGAGTAATGCCAGCTTCTTTGCCATAAGAGAAGTCAATGCCTTGGGCACCACTTCATTTCTGGAGCAGCAGGCTGGGAAGCGCTGGGAGGGGACTAGTGCTCTGATATGGTCTGGGGAAGTGGCTTCCAGAGAGACTCCTCCAGCAGGGAAGGGGTCACCCAGAGCAGGCAGAGCTAGGTTCCAGCCCTTCTCCACCAAAAACCCCCATGGTGCTGCTTTAACCCAGGCAGATGGCTTGCAGAAACTTGTCGGTATGCTTCAAGGGCTGCTTGACTTTAAGATTACAATGTAGAACCAGAGCAAATCTGGATACAAGTGCTTGCCAGTTAGAGTTCAGTTTGAAGCCCAAGCAACAGAGCAAGAGTATCTTTCATCAGCCTTATCACTGTGAGTGCATATGACTGATACAGAATGCCTTTGCAGGTACTAAGGAGCACAGATGTAGGGGGATTTTAGGACCTCACTCTGCCTTGCACAAAGTCAAACCCCCACCTTGCCCTCCAGAGCCGTGTGCTCTGGTGTGAGCTTCTAGAAAAGTTCAGCCACAGGTTCTGATGATGATGATGGTACAATCTGAGCCTGGACATGAGTGCATATTGCATTGCTCTCTGCCATCCTAGTGTTTGCAAGAGAGGTGGAGACTGCTTTGGAGGCTGTGTGACTGGAATCCACCATGCCTTAATCCTGACACACAGGCAGAGAGCATTTCAAAAGGTTTGTGCTCTGCATTCTATCATGGGTGGGTTGGGTGAGGCAGAGGAAAGCCATGAAACTCTGTTATGTTCTGCCACATTTTCCCTCCTCAGCTCTGCAGAGTCTGTAGGATGTGCTGTGGTGGGATGAGGCCATAAAATCCCAGGGAATGGTGCTGTGGTCCTGGCAAGAGAACTGCTCATGGGTACTGAGATACCTGTGGGATTGACCTTCCCCATGAGCCTCCTCTGCCTCCCATAGCTGCACAAAGCATCTGGCAAGGGCAAGCATCTATCTCCCATTACATGGGCTAGCAAGGAGGGTTAATTTGCAGTGGAGTTTCACTAGCTTGTACAGCTTATCCTGGGTCTGAGGTGGATTCTTGACTCATTATGTCCCATTTCTGCTTTTACTTAGTTCCTGAGAAATGCAGTTCAGTTTGGAGCTGCTGTGGCTGTATTTACAGTCTCTAAACATTTCAGCTTGGTCAGCTTCTGAAAACAACTGCTGGTTGTTAGGACAGTGCAGAACACCTTGCTACTTTTCATTCCTGGTTTTGATATCTGGTGGGATCTTCCCTTTATTTCTGACCTATTACACTGCTCTGTCTGTGAGCTGCAGTGTGCCTGCCAAGTCAGGCTGCCTGAGTGCAGGCTACTGGTCTGAACTGGTTTGCACCTCACAAGTTGTTTGGAAACTAGAAGAAATGTTTTCTTTACCCAAGAGAACAAGGTTGTTTTTTTTTTTTCAAGAAAACAAAGGGTTGAAGTTAGGTTTTGCAGTCCCTGTGCTGTATTTTGACACTACTTTGTGCCATACTGGGAAGGATGAAGCACAAAGCCAAAATCCCACAGGATTTTAGGGGTTGTGCAATGCTTTCCCTCTCGACGGGTCAGCCCCAAGTGGTTGGCTTAAGTAAGTGACTACACGCTGGTTATGTGCTGTGTGACAGCACTCAGCCTTCCCTCTAGTACTTACAGAGTGCCCTCTGTAAGCTCCAGCTATCCTGTCCTGATTTCCCCCTTTAAGATGTCACAGGAGTTGATTAGAGGAAGCCTCTCAGGCTGGAAGGAAGCAGCAGCTCGTCCTTTTGTTAGCGGCAAAACTCGGGATATCAAACTGTTTGACTCCAGCTCGGTGCAGCTTGATCTTTTTCTGATCTCTGCTTGTAGTTCCTTTTTTCAAAGGCCAGTAATTTGCTTGCTTTATTTGTGAATTTTGTGTATTTTCCCCTACCCTAAAGATGCGGTATCAGCTAAGCAAATATCGGTGTCTCAGCCTGGGCTTTTATGTCTTAGCTCTGTTACAGTGCAGCTATCTTCTTCAGCATCTATTTACTGCTGCCTGCTGACACTCAGCTTTACCACCACCACTTAGGAAATTTACTTGACTCTTCCTTAGTGCTGTGGGATTCTGAATTTAAAAGCTTCATGTGACCATAAAAATAAATGATGTTTGCTTGTTGTTAGAGAAAAAAAAAAAAAAAAAGAGATGTGAACCATTTCATGTGAAGGAATTTTTTTAAGAGAGTTCTCTCCAACCCAAGGCACACAGGACTGGAAACAGCCTTAGCTCCCAAAGTAGTATGAATTCTTGGGAACAAAAAGTGGAGCTCCTTAGTCTAAAGCTAACGGGAACAGAATTGTTAAAATAATTATTTGCTTTGAGTTTGTTTATAGAATGGCAGAATCACAGAATGGTAGGGTTGGAAGGGACCTTTAGAGATCATCTAGTCCAACCCCCTGCAGAAGCAGGTTCACCTCCAAAATTCGCTGAGGAAAGAAAGACAGAAAATTATTTCAGGTTTGGTGGGTCCAAAATAACTGTTAGGGCTTTTTTAAAGCAACAATTGGGGGTGGTTTTGCAACTCAAAAGAGCATTGGATTCAAGTGAAACAAAACAGTTTGCAAAAGAAAAAGGGAAATAATGTTAGCTTCACATGAATTTTCAAGGCTTTACTCCATCTGTTCTTATTTAATCAAGGTATTGTTCTAACTCTGTTGTTCACTGTAGTTGGAGCAAGGCCTTCAACTTGAAAAACCCTACCTCTTCAGTAAATGTCTTACTGGCTGTGCTGGGCGGCAGGTTTTGCATCTTTCATTCCCCTCTGTTGAAGTTGCTTCGTTTTGCAAAGAGTAATTACAAGTTTGCTGGAGCAGAAGTTGGAAACGTATATTGCTTTGGCTACCAGAGCAGGCAATAGGAATACAGTTTTCTCCATCATTGTGGAGATTTCCATATTTCTATGAAGCATAATGACTTCAGCAGGAGAAGAGCAATAGAAATATACTCCTGGCTTGCAAGGGATGTTTCAGTGCACGTTTGCTCACCCAGACATGTTTTAAAGGAGCGTCTAAATGGCTTTGTGTGCTGAAGGCATGCTGACTCGAAAGAAGCAAATTTTTTCCCTTTCAGAAATGACAAAATGACTCATGGAGCTAATTCCAGGCTTGGGGATTTTATTTTTAATTGTGCATTTAAAAAAACCCAACATCCCACTGTTTTATACCCACTTGTTTCATGCCTAAATGATTTGCAGTGAGATAGGAGCACTAGACTTTTATGAGCTTTAAACTGGACTTTTGAGATTGCCAAACCTGGGAGAAACTTAAATCAAGGCATGAAGTCGGTTTCTGCCACCTCAACTCCTGTGAGGATCCTTACTACATGTACAGCCCTTACAAGAGAGGATGGTAAAACTAAAAGAGGAGAAAAAAAAAACCTTAAACCTTCATAATTTCAAATACAGTTTCTACAGCATGAGTGAGATAATTGGAGCAGAGCGAGTGGCAGGTACGTGTGTAACACCTATTCGCTGGCAAACCTCCCTGGTGCAGGGAAATCGTATCTGACAGATGCTTCAGAAAAGGGCTGAATGATCTGCAATTGTAATTTTGAGGGTTTTTATGACTGTTAAATTCAAGCAGCAGATGTGTAAAGAACACCTCTTCCAGCTAGTGACGCTGAAGCAGCTCATTGTGTCATTTCTTCTGAGTCTAGACTAAACCGAGGCCGTTAAGCCGATGTGCCTGAGCTGCCTGTGAGGACAAAGGCTGCCTTTCTGAGTCAGGATGAAGCCTGTTTTCCAGTGGAGGTTTGCCAGAGAAAGGCAGAACCTCAGCAGGACCTTAGAAACGCAGGCCTCAGAAAACCTCTCTGCAGTTATTGCTTCATCGGGCTGCTAAAAATATTGAATGGAAAATGCGAGTATTAAGGAAATGAGGTAGATTTGGGCATTCTGAGTTGGATGACTTCCAGTTTCATCAGCTTCCCAGAATCCCTGCTGTGAAATTGAAGAGCTCCTTGTAAATCTCAGAAACCTGTCAGTGTTTTTCCTCTCATGTGGTTGTGCTGGTTGACGGGGTATGGCGCGTGGGGAGACCTGTCAACATGGAGCAGTGAGTACAGAGCTTACCACCGCTTGGATTGCTTGAGACAAATGCTCAAACACGAGACCAAACCACACATTTCCCCATGAGTTATCTTATGGAGAGAGCAGGCTCCAGAAGAGCCATGTGGCAGAGCCTGCCACTGTGCTGGCCCACAGGATCTGCTCCAGAGAGGCGTGTGGGGCCATCTTCTGTGGCCTTGCCAAAGAAATCATAGAATCATAGGGATTGGAAAGGCACCTTTAGAGACCATCTAGACCAACCCCCTTGCAGAAGCAGCTCCACCTAGATCAGGTTGCATAGGAACGTGTCCAGGCAGGCATTGAGAACTCTTCTTTGGTCACAGGAGGTCCTCTGCTGAAGTGATCTGTACGTAGCCAGGGCACCTGAGCAAGCAAGAGCAGGTTAATGTCACACTATGTGAAATAAGAAAATGCAAGTTAGGGATTTCATGTTGGAAAGAAGTCAGGAGAAGCTGCAGGAGGAAGCAACAAGCTCTTTTAATGAGTTTAAGTTGCAATGTAGAGAAGCCAAAGGGCTGAAGGTTTGCCATGTGTGATTAAAACTCTACTCAGTGAGAGGCAGACAGTTTAAATTTACTGGCAATTGTATAAATAGAGGCTCTCTAGAGGTTGCAGCAAGCACAGAGTGCTCTTGCACCTGCAGAAGCTCCTACCATCTTGGTGCTACAGTCAGCATGGTGCATTATACAGCTAGCAGGGATTTTAGGCCTTCTACAGCATGTCCTGTTGGGAGAGGCTGAGAAGTGGCAGAGTGCCTGGTGATGTGGCCAGTAGAGCTGGCCCTGCCTTGTGGTTGTGTCTTGTCTCTGTTTCCCAGATTCCACAAGGGACTGTAAGCTGCTCACTCAATGTATGTAACTCCATTTCTGCTGGCTCAGACACAAGGAAGGTGTATTTTGAGGTATTCCCAAAGCATACTGGGACATGGCAGACGTTTTGGGAACTGGGGAGAGGTTTGCAAGGAGGAATGCTAAGCAAGTTGACTGAAATTCCCCTTCTAGTTGCATTTTTAGGGGCACTCCACAACAGTCAGGCTTGCCCAGGACTGAGAAGGCATTTGCTGCAATTAAAACTGAGCCAAGAATAAACTGGTGCGTTTCAACCACATCGTTGCAGATTCCTGGAAACAAGGCCTGCCTTCACGCTCAGAGGTCTTCCTTGCTCTGCCAGGAACCACAGGGAAGAGCAACAAGAGCTTTGGCTGTAAGCTGTGGCTGAAGACGCACAATACCTCTCACTGTGCTCGCCTAAAGCCTTTTTCCAAGATGAGCCTTTGCCTACATGTCTTAGCAGCCATTTTCAGTTCTCAGAAGGGGAAAATTGTCTTCTGCTGAGCATCTCACCCCGAGCAAACACTGAAACATAAGACAGGCATGGGCACTGTGTTCACGGTCCTCTGGATCTGGGTCTGGTGGACCTGCTGGGAAGGGTGGCATAACTGCAGTAGCCTTTTTTACTGGCTTGTATTGCCATGCCATGTTAAAACTGAAGAGAGAGGTTGTATGAACTTGCAATTAAGATCTGGAGCTGGAATTCTGGAAGCTGGTGTTCAGCCTTGGCTGTGGGAGATATGGACAAATTCCTTAACCTCTACCTGTCTCTTTCCCATCTGTTCAAAAAAGGCTACTAATACCTTTTCTTATCTTGTTAGGGCAGGATGTGGCTCTGATTGTCAGTTCGTCATCAATCCTTCCACTGCAACAGTGAAGCTGAGGGAGAGCTATGTCAAGCTTCAGGGAGGCTTCTGGTGGTGATGTGAGCTGTAGAAATGTTTACTTTAAGGTGACAGAGGATGAAGAGGATTGAGCTGGATTCAGATTTCAGCTCACCCATAGGTTTTCATGTTCATTTGGAGGTGCCATCACCTGTGTTACCATCCTCCCTGTTGCTGCCCCTTCCCAGGGAAACAGATGTCCAACCACAGGGCAAAATGAATCGAGGTCCAGAATGGATTTCATGAAGAGGCCCTGAGACCTCCAGATGTATTTAGGTATTTGATCCTTATCTAAGCATCTGAGTGACTTAGAAAGTGGTTTTGTGTAGGCCTGTAAAGTGTCCTCCCTCTCAGTAAAATGGTAATGGTAACACTTCTCTGCCTCAGAGCAGCTTTGGGGGCTCTGGGCAACTCTTAGGCCAATACATGAGACAGTTCAAAAATGATCTGTGACCTCTGAGCTCCTTTTCTCCACTGTGTTTGTGCCTAGAGCTTGTTTGGCAGCTGGAAAGCAGAGGTGCTATGAGCTGGTATATATTTTTAGGAAGGCATTGCTTAAGTCTGCAGATGACCCCGTGCCTTCTGGTCATGCTCCTGACGGCTCTGCTGACTGCAGACTATTCTCTAAAGGTGATCTCAAGGTCAGACGAGCTGATAAGCTTTGTTAGGGCTCTGTTGTTTTGGCAGCTCTGCTTTTGATGAGGAGCTCCCAGGCTGTTAGAGATGACGTATTGGAAAATATGCCTTTCTGCAGCTTGTACAGTGTGGGGTATGGCTGCAAGTCTCTTGTGACAGTGGCAAGGAGGTCCCCATCTGAGTGAGCATCACAGGGGATGCTTCCTTATTATGTTAGTGCCATCCTTCTGCAATCGATACACCTGGCAGGACTCTAAGACTTTGCTTATGGTGGAGGCATCCCGTGCTGGCTGAAGATTCACTCTGTCCACGTGGCGTGGTGTCACCAGGGAGTTTCTTTTCTTTTCAGCTTGGATAACATTCTAGGTGGTGTTTGTCAGCCAAGCTTGCCCCAATACAGAGAAATCTGGGACTTAAACCCCCACACATACCTCAGGAGAAGAGGGAATGTGCTCACCATCTGAAGAGGCTTCACATACCTCGCTGGCTTCAGCTGCCTGCTCCCAGCAGGGTGCTTTGCTGAATCGGAGCACATCCCATGCGGTGCATTTTGCTGCGTCACAACATCATTACGCAATTTGGCAGCCCCTGCTCCAGTGAGTCCCAGAGCTAAATGAGCAGGAGCTTTGCCAGTCAGCCTTGTGGTGTGTTTGCAAAGCCATCTGGGCGAACTCGTGTAGCACCTGCCTGTATTAAATGCAGTTTGGTGGAGTGATGTTTGTTCCTCCCTCCCTTTTGTAAGAGACAAAGCAAAAGAAAATCCCTCCTGCCTGACTTTGTTTGCTTTTTTTTATGATGATGAGGCTTTTTCAGTTTACAGGTGAAGCTTCTGAGGCCTGGGACACTACCTCCATTTGTGCTGGGGCTACTCCAAGCACATAGCAACTCAGTGGCCAATTCTTGTTGCAGGGACTTGAAGCTGGACAACGTGCTGCTGGACTACGAGGGTCACTGCAAGCTGGCAGACTTTGGAATGTGCAAAGAGGGCATTCATGATGGCATTACCACAGCCACCTTCTGTGGGACACCAGACTACATCGCTCCAGAGGTACAGAAAACCTTTCTTGAGATGAGAAGGCAATGTGAAAAGCATAGGTTTGCTCTGGAACACCAAGTGTACTCTCTGGTGTCTTTAGCTACACCATATTTGACTGCCAGGCGCAAGGTTCCCTCCTAGATGCATGCTTGTAATATCAGTCCCTTGTGCAAGCAAAGCCTGAGTAAATCTTCAGGCTGCTGTAGGCACCATGATAAGCCTGTATTTTTCTTTAGGAAACATGAGGTGAAAAATGGAGGCACGGCTGTAAAAAGTTTTGAGAGACACAAGAAGATACTGGCCCATTTTAATTTCAAAGGATACTGAATTCTCCCTTGTTTCCCATTTCCTTTGTTTTTACCTCCCCCCCTTCTCAGTCATTCTCCAATCTCACTACAAAATTACTGAACACCTCAGTAACAGTTGCCCTCCAGATGCTTCCAGATGTTAAGACAGGGTTTCAGATCCTTCTCCAACGCAATTGCATTTTTTTCGGTGGTTAGTGTTTGTGTCTTTGTCTCCACACTCCTTCCCTTCTGCAGCTGAAAGCCTTGCCATTGGAGCTGGGCAAGCATTTCCTTCCCAGAGGCAAGGAAAAAGCAGTGTCAACCCACATACATGGCTGCTTCACCATTCCTGAGGCTCAGCCAGTTTTGCTGGAATACCCCTTCTCTTGCTGATCCCTTGCATTATTTCTAAGGGCTTGTTTCCCAGGTAACCCTGTGAACAGCCAAGGTAGTTCAGCCCTTGTTTAATGGATCTGATGTACCTTAGTGCAGATCTGTGGCTTCCCAGTTGGAAATCATCTGTGTGTTCCTTGCCAGGCAGCCAGCCTAGCAGAGGGTACCATTAGGACGCAGCGACAACTTCTGCATCAATGTTTCCAAATCTGTTTTCCTCCTCTGCTCAGTTTAAGAAGCTTCAGGGTCGATATTTCTTCCCCATCCCTTTTTCAGATCCTGCAGGAGATGCTGTATGGCCCTGACGTCGACTGGTGGGCCATGGGCGTGCTGCTGTATGAGATGCTGTGCGGCCACGCGCCCTTCGAGGCCGAGAACGAGGACGACCTCTTTGAGGCCATTCTGAACGACGAAGTCGTGTACCCGACGTGGCTGCAGCAGGACGCAGTGGCCATCCTCAAAGCGGTGAGTTCCCCCTGGCCCTTTGTGTGCTCTGTTCATGCTTTCTTCAGCTTAAACCTAGCAAAAGAAGACAGGCTGAGAAACAGATGCTGGGAAATCATGGTTACCTTGCCTCTCACCCTTCTCTTATCTTGGATTGAAGGGTAAACAAAAAGCAAATTCATGCCACACTTTGGTGTGTTTGCTTAGTGATGTCCTTTATATGGTTCAGCAGCCAACTTGGCAAGCAAAGTATGTGCGTGTCTGTCTGTCTGGGCATTCCCTTGCTGACTTAATGGTTTACAACATATGGTCATCTTCCAGAACAGCTGTGGCAGGTATACACAGTATTTAATCAGGTAGTGACCGTATGATTTCCATGTGACTGGAGTGGTGAAGAATAAAAATGCCATGATAATCCTTCATTGTTCTGACTGTTGGTAGTGCCAACCATCCCCCAGGGATTACACTCTACCTGCATACAATGACAGGTTTCTGATTTCTCTGTGTTTGGGAGGAAAAAGATGGGGCTGTATAGCAGACAGCTTGAAGAAAGCTGTTGCTAGCTACACTCCTTGTTCTACATATATTCCTGAATTTCCCCTGGAGTAGTCTTATCCATGTGCCTCACATCTTTGCCTGTGACATGGGAAATGAAGCTTTTTGAGGATTACAGACTCTGTGTGTAAAGACAGTACTGAGTGCACTGGAACTGCCTGGCTTTGCTGTAATGAATCAAAAGGTGATTAAGTAATGAGAGTGTTAACCTGTGAATCGGGAGACCTAACTTGACTGTCTTGCTGCTGACTTCTTCCTGCACCTGATCAAATCACTTCATATCTCTTAGCACCCTTTGGAGAGAGAAGGATCAGAGTATTCCCTAGCCCATGTTCAGAGCCTAACTTTTCAGGTCTCTTCTGTGATTAACAGGCAAGAAGCATGATGAGAGCTACTGCAGGAAGAGGGCCAGAATTGAGGAGGGAGTTAGGAATTTCAATAGAGATTTAACCAGGTGCCTCCAAAACTGCACAGTCAACTTTGCAATTGCTGGTTACTTGCCTGAAAAGGGTCTTCCCACTAGCTGCTCTGCTTGTCTGCTGTATCACATGTGGCTGGTGAAACCCCAATGAAAGCAAAACTGCCTCTCTGAAATGCACATGCATTGCTTGAGAGAGGCACTACACTGTGTTTATGTCTGCTTTGGGAGAAAAGCTGCAATTTAGAGCATTAACCAGGAGCCTGGTGACGAACTAGTGGGAAGCTGCAACTGAAATCTTTACTGGACCTTCAGTTCTTCTGTGTTTCTGTTTCCTGGTTGGCTACTACCTGGTGGTGACTTTTACATCTTCTTTTACAGCATTGCTGATAGTTGGCTACAGCCCGAATTTCTGCAGCTCCACAGTAGCTGCTTTTGGGATCAAAAGCTGCTCACTAGAAGAGTGGCTTATTTCCTTCTTAGGCTGAGCTTTAAAGGTATCAGAGCACATTGGCTTTAACGGGGAGGAAACATCCTGTCATGAGATTGTCTGGGGCTGTAGATTACAGTGGAAAAAAACCCCAACACACTTTGATCTTTTCAGAATGATAACCAGTGCGATGGCTGCTGAGGTATTTGCATTGTACTGATAATGTTTAATCGGTATTTTTAGGTGTCAGTGTAACGCTAAATGGTGAACTTGGCTTTTTTTTTTTTGTTCCCTTGTGGTTAGTTCATGAAGGAAGACAGTAGATTCTGTAGCTGCTAAATATGTAGTTTGGGGTTATTTTTCCTCACAGATTTCTAATGTTAATATTATTTCTCTTAGCTACACCATTATTACTATGTGAACATCTGCTAATCACTACTTCTGTTTACCTGCAAGAAAAAGGGAGCTCGAGCTCCCAAAATGAAGCTGTGACAGTGCTGTCTAACTCATGATATTAAGAGCTTTGGAAAACCAGAGCACGCAGCTACTGTGGTGAGATAAATGTTGATAAGTAATTAAATGGCATGGAAAGCCTTTGGAAGACCAGGGAATTAAACCTGGTGCATCTTGTATTGCAGGCTAGGGCCTTAATAGCCTTAATGACTGGATTATCCTCTTGCTAAAAGTTCTAGCATCTAACCTTGAACACGACTAGTGGGGATTTGCTTAGTCTTAAATGGTATAAAACTCTGAAACAAAACCCAAATTCTTCTGCTAGGAGATAAAATTAGCTGTAAGTGCTTAGAGCTGTTCTGCAAATGGATATCATCTAGGCTTAGAAAGTGCTCGATTCATTTGCCTTCATAGAGAGCTTCATTGTAAACACAGATCATAGATTTTAGGGTGCATTTTGCAGATGCTGTTGTTTCGTATTGATTTCATTTTACCATCACTGTTCTTCACAGATCTCCCCCTCTCAAAAACCACCTGATTTCTGAAGGTTGCATCCTGTTCAGCTTTGCAGTTTCCTGACAATAACCAAAATACGCCCTTGAGACCTCATTGAGGTCACTGGATGTTCCCGGTGTGTTTCTGAGCATTGGTACCAAGGAAAACAAAACCAACCTCAGAGTCCTGGAATCTTGTTTAGAATTGAAAGCAGAAATAGTTGTGCTCTAGAAGAACTTTTTCCCTATTTCCCTTTTAACTTTTTTTTTTTTTGATTCTTGATATTTTCCATCAAGAGATATTTTCCAAGGAGAGCAGAGCTAAGAGAGTGTAAATCAGCAGGATTTTGCTGGAGTAAACACTCTCAGAGGAGGGAAGGAGAAAACCTTACTTGTGTGCCTGCCCATCTGAGCGTGTCACTGTGTAATTTTGGTATACATGGTTCAAGTCAGGCAGAGGCGACTCAGACGGAGGTCTCCCCTGCTTGTGCTGAACTGAGTGTGGATTTGCTTGTGAGAGTGGAAAAAAATCAGGAGTGCAGAAAAGGAGGATTGCTGCTGAATGGTTTCAGACCACTCCTCCTCAGAAAAGAAGGTTTCTTCGTAGCTCTACCTGAATGCAGTCCCAAGGAGTTTATGCCAGAGGAGCCACTGGGTTTGTGTCTGTAAAATAAATTATTCCGAATACTCTTTGCCATCAGCTGGTAGAGTATTTGTCAGTGCTTGATGATGAAGAGACTGTGAAAGAGACACTGTGAGCGTGCAGAGAGCAGAGACTGCCTCACTGTATCTTTTGCAGTGAGAGTGCAGCTGGAGTTTGTTACAGCATGTCAATGTTCCGAATTTGCAAGTTGTCACTAGCAACAAACGCTTGAGCAAAGAGGGTGGATTTCCAGGCAGCCAGAGACTTGGGGATTCAGCTGAGTGAAGTGCAAAATGAAACACAATCCTCTCGTTTCCCGTAGCAGGGTGGTATTTTGGCAGCACGGGTGACTTTCTCAAATGTGATTCAGTCACGCTGTCTTGCTCACAGCCGGGCTTAGTGGGAGGGGAGAATGAAGGGACAGTGAAAATGGGGTCTCAAAAGTCAATGGTGTAATGGGAAGCAAATTCACGTGGAAAGCTGCAGGGATTTCCTTTCCAAGCCTGGTTTCAGGTGAGGAGAGAAGGGCTAAGCCCATTGAGTCGCTCCATGGACTGATGATCTCGAGTCACAACGGTTGGCCCAAAGGCTTGGAAACGTGGCTGAACAGTTGCAGCTGAGATGTTTTTACTCTCAGAGCTGGGGCTAGAGAGCAGCATCTCCCTAGGGAAGTGTTAGCATTGCTCTGCCTTCTGCACCCTAGATTTCTGAACTCTTGTCACAACTGAGTCTGCTGAAGCCAAAGGTCTCTTGGGGTTTTTTTGTGTGTGTGCCAATTTCCAGTCTTAATATGGGCTCTGAAACATTTTTGTCCTAGCTGAAATGCTCCTTCTCTGTGATTCTGTGAGGTTTGGGTAGCCTTGCCTGTAGCTATATATTTTAGGGATGCTCATGGGACTAAAGCCTGTTCTCCCTTCAGCTGGTTAAAAATATGCATTTAGAGGAAAACACTATTAGAGTTAAGAGACTGGGTTATATCCTGCTGCAAGTCGATTTTTTTTGTGTGTGGAAAAATAAATAACAGACAAGAAAAGAGGAAGGTACAGAAGAAATTGTCTGTGTTTTTCACAGCCTGCACTCCCATCCAGCGCAGGGGAAATCCAAATGCTGGTGGGTTACTGTGAAGTGAGAGGGATAAGTGAGGGAGCTCACATGAGAGCAAACGTGACCCATACCTCAAAGGAAATTTTCATCAGCAATACAGGGCCAAGGGTGCCAAAGGAAAACTTGAAGTTGGTCTGTTTTTTTAGAGAACAATAGCCTGGAAGTGACACTGACTCAGAAGGTAAATACTGTGGTTTAGTGAACTGCTTCATGTCACTGAATTCACTTCCCCCCTCCGAATACCCTGGTGCTCTCAGCACCCTGACGTCACTGCTAAAATCTAGCACCCACACCACTCCCTATCTTCCTTTAGACAAATGGGATTTGCTTAGAACTCCTTTTGCATTGCCAGGTTAAGATTGAGGGGCTGTCATGTCTGGAATGTAGTGCTTCAGACTCAGCCACAGCAACATTGATGCTCCGTGAGTCAGCAGGAGCCAGGTCCTGCTCTGAGGACCTGTGTTTTATGGACTCTTTTTTGACTGTTGGAGCACAAGATGAAGGAGTTGGGATTTTCCTTCCCTTCCTGCTTCTGCCAGCAGCTAGGAGGGAGCTTGCACGACTCTCAGGAGCAGCTGGAGTAAGAATCACAGAAATGTGCCACAGTCCAGGCAGCCTTGAAGCCTGCTCTAGAAATCAAAAAAGTCTTGATCTAGAAAGGGAAAGCCTCTTCCATTCCTGTGAACCTCCCATCACAGACCAAAACACAGAAACTAGGGCTTTTCAGTTATTTCCTTAGGGTTTTTTGGCTTGTTAGTACAGCTAGCAATCTCAGAGATACTCAGTACCAAGGCCTTGCTGGGTGTGTAACTTATCCCCCTTTGCTAGGAGACAGGACACACAGGTTTTTCTAGAGAGCAAGAAAAAGGCTCAGGAATGTTGCAGTGCAGACAGCAACCAACCACTTCACCTTCAGCAAAAGAGAGGTATGGGGCCCCTTCCACAACAGCTCAGCCAATTTCCATCTCAATTAGAAAAGCCACTCCAAACTTTCTCCATAAGGTTGGCATTCCTTTGCCACCCAGAGGAGTGAAGATGAGGCCACCTTGGATCCCTCAGCCACTTGGGTAACCATCAGACGCAAGAGACTTCCCCACAAGGTATTATAATGAGTAGTGTACTGCTCCACTAGCAATTTCTCTGGAGTTGATGAGGTGAAGCCCATTATGTCAAAATGTGACCCAATTCTACCTTAGAACAAGAGGTCAAGTCAAAGGACACTGATAGTGAATTGTAGAAGTGCTTTGTGTATTTGTATGCATACAGAGAAATAAGTTAGGGAGCAGCTGAGAAAGTGTGTGTGTATGTTAGAGTTTTCTTCCCTAAACTACCAAGTGATGCTAGATGAGAAAAAACTAAATCTGAAGGGTACCGTCCTCCACCTCTCCTTCTGGTGGAAACAAGCCCATCATTTCTCAGGAATCTAGACTGATGGCCCCTGAGGAGAAATAAATTGTGTGGTTGTGTTTGTGTGTGTGAGTTAAATCCAAGACTCCCTGGGGAGTACAGAGTTCAGGTGGTGATTTCTTGCCATTTCGAAGAAATTCTGAGGCACTTCTATTGCCCTGTGTGGTCAGGGCACAGGGCAGTCCAGTCTGGCTGGATGCAGGATAAGAGCTCCAGCAGAGCCCTTGGAGGTTCAGGCTGTGCTGCTGTAATGGGCTGAGAAAAAAAAAAAGGAGATTGGAGGGATGCAGAAAAGAGATTCCCCTTAGGACACTCAGCTAGGCCCAACTGAAGGGAAGAAAGCAAAGTGAACGCTGAGCTGTGCTGGGGGAGGAGCAAACTGCCCATCCTAAGGGGATATACCATGACTGCCCACGGCCTCGGTGAGGACATCTTTTGTGTATGCCTGGACTTGTTTTCAGAGAGGCTTTCTGGATGGTGAGTGCTCTGTGCTGAACCAGCCTGGCCCCAGCACTGTAAGCAACTTGAAAATGCCATTAAGGAGAAGAGGAGGCAGAGGCCAGGGCTTTCACAGCAGAAAGACTGAGAGGTGGATTGTTAAGGGAACAGTCTGAAGTGACTGAGGAGTAGAGGAAAAAGGCTTGTGCTGGCAAGGAGAGATGTGGATGGTCCAAGCTGCCTCCTCTCTGCACAAACATCAGTGCAGACATGAACTTCTTCTTTGGAAGAGTTTATTCTCTTTATACATTTCACCTGCTTGGAGTCTAACACCCCTGCATAGTGGGAGGTCAGAACTATGTATCACCAGCTCAGATCCCGTGATGTAGGTGTCTGCATCCTCCCTGCATGCTTCAGCAAGCAGCACGTGACTCAGAATACCCGAGCTGTGCTTTGCTTGGCACATCCAAGCACGGTACAGGTGTGCTTCCTGCTGCTCTTATGCCTCGCATTTAACCCTAAATCCTGGGCACTCAGCTTGGCCACTGTGTGAGCTGAACCAAACCTTTGAGTCTGGACATTTCAGGCCTCTCCTGAACACTCAGCAGGTGTGAAAAGAGGCAGCCAGGTGTTGATGGTGAAAGGTTGCCTACGTTTTCCTTTACATCACTCTGCACCAGCACTCACATTCTACAGATCTGGGCCAGGTTCTTTCTTTCCAACAGACAGACAAAGGCGGACAAGCTGTTTCACATGCAGTGCTGGAACAGCCAGAATGAACTTGTTTCTGAATGAACCAGATGCCAGGAGTATTTTTTAGTCAGAGATTAAATGGAAAAGGAACAATGCAATGGTGGACCTGCTGAAATCACAGATGAGCTCATGGCTTTATCCTCAGACCTAAGGAGCTTGCTAACAAAGGCAGATAGATATTAAAAATGCCTTCAAATATGCCAGTTACTCTCCTTGGCATCTCTTCAGAGTTTGCAGGCTCCATAAATCCTCTTGCACAGTTTGATTAAGCTTTGGCTGTCGGAGTGAGGCATATATTTAAATCTCTCTCTGAAGCTCTGTGCTGGATCTGTGTACACAGTTTTCCTCTATTTTGGGTTTGGGGTTTTTTTTTAAATGCTTTCATCTTGCATTTCCTGGTTGGCTCCACAGCCTCTGTGGCAAAAGCAGGACTCTGGAGCCTGTTGTTTCCCAACTGGGAAGGAGTACTGCAGTTCTAAATGATCTCTCATCTAGATCATTATGGTCATAAATATACACTGTGATGAGATGGCAAGGCTATGCCCCACCACAGATTGCCTTCTTGCTTCTTTTGCCTGAGCTTGCATACCCATTTCTGTAGCATGCTGTCTCTTACACTTTGCCTCCTAATTCTCACACAACAAACAACTTTCCCCAGCAATTTTAATCTCTTCTGTCGATTGATCCCACAACTTTTCTGAGGTGCTCCTCTACCCCACAGTAATAGTCCCGTGCTTCTGAATAACTCACTGTGAAAGAAAACTAAAGCCATCTCCATATTACTTGCCAAGACCGAGTTCATCTGAAAGTAGGCATCAGGTCTTTTACCTTTCCCTCTACAATAGGCTGAAATCAGCTTCTTGTTGAAGTCTGCAGCATGCAGGCTCAGATTTGCTTTGTAACAAAAGCTCCTAACGCAGCCTATTGTAATGTCGAGTGTGACTCATCCTCCTCTTGTCTGCCAGGGATGGAAAAAAGTGAGGGAGTGTTCACTGTGCCAACTTTGCCTTCCTCCTCTTCTGCTTGCTCCTAGGTGCTTGGGAAGAAGCGATTCTCATGGCCGAACCTGAAACTTGTGGCCTTGGGCTCCCTCCTGAGCTCTGCCACAGTTAAATGATGTGATTATAGACCCTCAAAGGCATTCTGGTGAAGTCCATTAAAATCCAGTCTTGGGAGATGGCCTAAGCGGTTCCCTTGAGATCCTGGGTCTGACCTGGAGATGATCACTGAATGATGGGGCCAGCTCTTGCTTCCAGCAGAGGGGGAGGCCAGTTGGGAGGTCTCAGTGCTGCTGTAAGGGTAACAAATGTTTAACTCTCCAAGCTGTTCAGAAATCAACTGTCTGAGCTTTTCAGGGCCATAGGGTCTTACTCATCCTTCCAGCTTTGAACTTTCTGACCTCCTGTGTTTTTTCAGGAACTTTAAAATGAAAAGAATCGAAAGACAACAAAGACCACAGAAAAAAAAACCTCCTTTAAAGTATTTTCCTGTGATTTTGCTTTTCTTCTTTTTTTTTCCCCCTTAATTGGCTTTTCAGGTTTGTCTGGGCACTTTAGTCCCCTTTGTACTTGACCCTATGTAAATAGGCCACCAGGGTTGTGTAATAGATTCCTAGTTCCTCTTGACAAGACTATCAGAAAAGGATTAATTGTTTTTCTGGACAGCCCTGGGGAGATTTGACCAGTGCTTAAAACGAGAGTGAGCTCATGCCTCCTCTGTTAATCAGTGCGGTGCTCATTCTCCCTCCACGTTTGTGTTACTCTGATTGATGTATTGATTCAGTAATTGATCTGCATATCCCCATGTCGTTCCTATAGTCCAACTGGGATCATTTAAAATCAGCAGCTGGGGTCTGATACTGTCTGAGCAGCCCATGCAGCTGGTTACCCGTGCGGGAATTGGGGTTGACTCATCAGTTCTGAAATCACAGATTTCTGGAGTCACATCTTGGCCAAAACCAATGTCAAATATTCCATCTATCTAACAATTGAAGTTAATTTCTGTTTATTCTTATTTATTGTGGGAATACCGAAGGCAAAAGTGTCAAAAATCACTATTATCAGGGGCCAATATTCCTTTGATACTTGTGGCCTTTTCCTTCTGTGTTAGTGTTGATGAGGTATTTGTTGGAAGAGTGGGGAAAGGCAGGGAGACAGGGTAGATTTCAGCACAGCAAGAAAGTTTGTAGCTATTCAGACATTCAATTCCCATCTTTTGGGCCACGTCTCTGCTGGTTGATAGTCAGTGAAGTTACATCAGTTTACACCACCAAGGGGACTCAGAGCCAGATGTGTCTGTCCCACATGTGAATTGTTCTGTCTACCTTGGTTTATTTTAGTAGTCTCTCTTGCTCAGCACTGTTTGCAATATAGTTAGTTAAACCTTCTTGTCCCCTTGAGCTTTTACTGGGCAGCGTTGAGCAGCCATTTCTGCACTAGGGGAAAGTGAGATCAAATTTCTCTGCTTAATATCCACTGCACTGACACTTTGTCCTTCTTGCCTGGGGCTGGCACATGAAACATGTGACTGCTGTCATGTTAATTGTTACAGTCTCCTGGCTTTTAGGAGCAGGACCAAAGACTAGTTTCTACCTCTCTTCCCATTCCTTTCTTATCTGGAAAAAGATATAACAAATCTCACACTCACTCCCCTCCTCTTTAAAATGCTTTCAGGGCAGTCTTGTACTTCTGAGTCCTGGCACTGCACTCTCTGGACTTTCTTTGCACTGAAGGATTTCACCTGCTCACAGGTTTTTTTCTGGGATAGAAGCAGCCTGTGCACATGTGGGTGGCATTCTGGCTCAGCACCACCATGAATCAGACTGATCAAAGATGATCAGGGGACTGGAACATCTTTCTTATGAGGAAAGGCTGCAGGACCCAGAGAAGTTGTGGAATCTCCTTCTGTGGAGGTTTTCAAAACCCATCTGGGCACGTTCCTGTGCCCCCTGATTGAGGGAAACCTACTTTAGCAGGGGGATTGGGCAGGATGAGCTCTAGAGGTCACTTCCAACTCCCACCATTCTGTGATTCTAGGAAATCAGAGCTTTTAACAATCCATCCTGTTGTGGTGTAGGGCAGGAAGCTGAAATGCCACGTTGCCTCAGATGGCTGCAATCAGAGCAAAACCCCAGCGTCAAAGAGAGGCAGCATTTGAGAGAGCTGCAATGGCTCCAAGCCCTGTTCTCAGCAGCACCATCCTCACTGCAGGTCAGTAGGACTCAGGCTCCCAGGTGCTTGACTTCCACCCACAGCCCAGTAGCTGCAGTTTAAGCTACCAGGTACCAACTGGGCTAGCCCAAAGTATGAGGACTTCTACAGGAGAGCTCCTGGACCACCCTGCTCCCAGGGCTGTGCTGAAATCAGGCTGTACTGTCTCCCTGTAACCCACTCGTGTCTGAGCCCTGGATTGCTTCTGCGTGGGGAAGCGAAGTCTATTTGTGAGCATCACCCCAGCAGGAATGGGATGGAGGGTGATGGGAGCCTTGTCCAAGAGAGCTAAAATAAGACTGGCTCAAAATGAGAAACTTTTAATGGTGCTTTTTAAAGAAATAAAGTTAAAAAAAAAAAAAAAAGGAAGTCTCTCTGCTGTGCTAATGCCTCCTGGCTTCCAGTCATTAAAAATAATGCAGACATTAACAGGCAGAGCCATAGAGCTATCCTTGTTCTCCTTTGTTAGGGGTGGATGGAGGCTAATGCAACCCCAGACTGTGGGTTTGTTTGCTTTACATAATAGGTGCCCAAACTGTTTCTGGCAACTGCAGCATTCAGTTGAGAGATTCATGGAGGGAAGCCTTAATTAGAGTAATTGCTCTATTTATATAACGATTCCCTTTTGTCTGAGATCAAATAGATCTTTGAGAAATCTTATTTCATTTTGAGTTAATTTCTACCCTGTTAGTTTAGCTCATGAATCTTAACAAAGATGAGCATGTTGGGTATCTCCTGATCTCCCTGCTCAACATCATTACCAAACAGAGGGCTGTGGAGTGTTACTCTCCTGTGCTCCTGCTGCTTTTCACTTTGGTAGCAACATGGGAGAAACACCAACAGGAGGGACATGTTAATGCCATGAACAGGGAAATCTTGCTCTCCTGTAACCGTTTGGGCTTCGCTGTTGCGTTGGCACAATCCTGAATGAGGACCTCTGAGGCATGTAGTGTGATGAAGAGGAGGTGAGACTGAGGGTGTCTGTGACAGGCTGCCCTTGAGGCTTCTGGCAAGATAAAGTGATAAATCTTTCTGCGACTCTGTTCTCTGCCTGTGAGATGGGGGGGACAGCTTCCATCTCTGCTGTGCTCTTGTATTTGAAGGATGAGCTGCTAGGGGCACAGGCTTTTTTTTTTTAACAAGTTAAGTGCACACTGCCCAGGACAACAGGATCCTAATGGGAGCTGGTGCATCTCTTTAATACAAGAAATAATGAAGGGAATGGCTGAGCAGAGAGTAATATTCTTCTTCCTGAAGTGCATTACGTTTACAAAGGGGTCTGGGCTTGCTAGTGTTTCCTAGAACGTGACACAATTTCATGTCATCTAGTCCCTCTGATATTGCTTACAAAATTGACTATCCTGATGCAAATAGCACTGTTATGTAAAAGCTGTCGGTGTTTCCTGGGTTGAGAAAGGGAACTTGTAAATTCAAGGAAATTAATACTTGGCAACATCTGTTTTGTGCAAACATCCCTTCACCCATTTTCAGGCCTCAATTTGCAAACTCAGCCTCTTGAGGCAGAAGTTGCAATGCTGCATGGGAGCAGCACAGGAAAATTCCAGTAAGGCCTTGCCCAGCAAACTGGAAGACCTGGAGCCCTTCCCAGCATGGCCTAAGCCATGTGATGGGTGAAGGGGAGGACCCAGCTCAGGTCCTCTGCTCTCCCTCACCTGCTCATGGGCTGAGCTCCCAGGGCTGACGCACGTTTTTCCTAGTGGTTGGCACTGCTACACCTGCATTTTTTCCTTGTACCTCTGTGGGCCCTCTGTGGACTGATTTCCAGCTTCTAATTTCTTGTCATGGCTTGCTGCATTTTTCTTTCGGTAAATGTTTTCAAATGATTTTGTGAAGTCATGTTTTTGGCTCATTCCAGCTGCTGCTTTTGGCTGCGATGCTGCTGAGTGGGTTAGCTGAGGACAAGTTTGCTCCTCAGCAGACTGGTGTAGCCTGAAGGGACTCAGTCTGAGGATGCTCCCAAAGGGCTCTTTACACTGGGAATGGGTTAATTCCCCCATGGCTGGGTGAGTCAACAGAGCAAGGGCATGATGACCTGGTTCAGGATCAATCATCTTACTGTTGGTTTTGCTGGGTGACATCTTGGATCTGAGTGAATACATGTTTCTTTTTACTCAGGAACATGCTTTGTTGTTGTTGTTATTGTCTATTTTCTTTTGTCTCTGTGATACTTCTCTAAGCCCTGTGTGCCAGAGGTTGAGATTTATGCTGGATTCTGGATTATCATGCAAAGTTAGAGATGCTCAGTAAACATTAGGAGATGACGTTTTGCCAAAAAAAACACCCCTTTCTGCTGAGCATCTTCTCACATCACCTGCAAAAACAGTGGAAGCTGTACTTGGAAGGACATATAGGGCTGTGCAACCTTTGAAGCAGGAGTCAGACTCTGGCCTTCTGTGGATGCCAGAACAGCCAACACTTTGTAAAACGTTTTCCAGCAGTTTCTGGATGTAGTTAAAGGGATGAGGTGAAAGACTAGTTGCACTCCTGCAAAACTTCCTCTTGTGCAGCCCGCACGTGTGGAGAGGGCAGTGTCTGTGTGCTCTGGGCACTCAGCTTTTACCACTCCAGCTGCAGAAGTACCTCTTACATGATCAGAGACATGAATACAGGCTCTGGCTGCATGCTTCAGAGCTGAAGCCCGAGCTTGTGATTTGCTTTGCTAGAAGTGCCATCAGATAGCAGAGGCGACATGAGATGGGCTGTCAGATGCTACCCTGTTGCAGCAGAGAAAGGTCAGTACTGCCTGAGGCAGGGAGGGAGAAGGATTCATGGGCTTTTTGAGCCTTTGAGAGGTCTTTACAGTCTTTCTGGCTTCAAAAATTTCATCCCTTAATTTTATACACCTCAGACAGTAAGGCAGGCAACTCTGTTCCAGTGCAGAACATGAGTGCTATCTCTGTTGGAGCCACTGTTTGCACACCTGCATTTCAGCCCTATTGCCAGATAAAGACTTCGAGCCCCTTCCCAGAGACAACACCCCACCTTCAATGGGGTATGATGGACCTGCCACCTCCAAAACTCACCTGGATGTGTTGTGTGAGGATGCAGCAGCAATGGCCAATCTCTTGTTTTCTGACCCGTGTGCAGCTGCTGCAATCGAGAGGCCTCAGCGCAGCACACGATACGTTTATCAGGGATGTAAGGTAATGACAAGAGATATAGAAATGATATCCTGCCCTTTTGCTGAAGCACACTGCTATGAGTTTGGGAAGGCTTTCACACTGTGTGCAGAGTGCATGATTTATGTTGGCTTTTGAGGTCCTGGTAGCCTGCGTTAGGCACTTGCAGGATATGGGAAACAAGCTCAGAGAAACCTGTCCAGAGTGGTTTATGCTACTGGTTGGTCATTTCAGCCCGTGATACCTTTGTGCTTCAAAGCCTTGTTGTTATAGAGCAGGAGAGGCAGCAGCACTGAGCTCACGCCTGATGGCTGGGGAAAGGGCTCTTTCATCAGTTGTCCATAAGTAATCTCCCTCTTGTCTGAGACAGGGAATAATTTGGAAGGGCTTTGTGGCAGCTGAGCATTGCCCTCAGCAGCCAGCCAGGGGAACGTGTCCCAGCAGTGGGTGAATTTAAAGCCTTTGCTTTCCTCCTGCCTCTTTTGGGCATTCAGTGATGGTGTCTACAGTTGCCCAACTGCGGTTTCTCTCCAATCAGAGTCGTCTGGTGGAATTTGAACCGGTCCTTCTGTTTGGAATGTTGTGTTTTGCTTCTTCAGAGCTCCAAACAGCCCACCTCAACGGACAGCCTTTGCCTAATCATCATTGTCCTAGCAAAAAGGAGGTGGTTTAAGCAGCCAGGAATGCATTTACGTTGGCTCTGAGCTTGTTGCATTGGATGCCTTCACTTGGTGCAATTTTGGCATCCTGTGGGATAAAGCAAGCAAATAGGAATGTAAACACCCTTTTGTATCCCAGGGCTCTGAACTGGTCTGGGAATGGGCCATCTGGTTTAGGTTTTGGTCTTTTATGGTTGAGCATGAATAGGAACCCAAGCAAAGCACCAGCCCTGCTCAGAGATTATTTACTTTCATGACTTTTTTTTTCCTCTCTGTGTTTAGCAGAAGCTTCCTGGTGTAATGGGGGTGGTGGTAGGTCAGGAGACATGGGACTTAGTCCCAGCTTTTCCTCTCCTTTTTATCTTGTCTTTTTGGACTGTTTTGGTCTATACCACTCCCAGCACCAATGAGCTCTGATCTTGTTTGAGCTTTCTAGGTGTTCCAGCAATGCAAATAAGAGTTAGTGAGGTGCAGATATCTATCTGTGAGGCCAAAGAAGCTTTTTAAAGAAAGATGGGGCTGCCAGGACATTTATAGCCTATTTTGCAAACCAAAGAAGTTTAGTTCAAGGCTTGCAAAGGCTTGTCTGATCCAGGTCTCTGAGAGATTTTTGGCTTGACCCATTTCTTTTTGTCTGGGGATCAGTATCCCACAGAAATTTTGGGGCAAAGTCTCTTGGGAAACAAATTGTGTTTGGGTTATGCTGGTAGAAAGGGAGAAGAACAGGTTGAAAGGGTTGAGTAGGCAGAGAAGTTCTGCTTGTCCTTGGGCCTGACCCTGGAAACACTGTATAACCAAGGACTTGAAGGGTCCAGAGAGCAGGGGAAGACCCCAGCTGCAGACCCCCAGAGGTTTTGCTCCTCTCACAGCACTTACAAATCTAGATGCACTCAGCAGTTCTTTTTGCTGATGTTTTATATGGAATGGTAGAAAACAAGTCTGCCATGGGAGATCCTGTGACAGCAAATGTCCTTGAAGGGCTCAGGAGGTCCTGAGGGAGCTGGGGTGTTTGTGCTCATGTCAGCAGAGTCTGGGGTCCTGCAAGATGTCAGCTGCAGGTGCCCCATCTGCTTTGGCTCTGAAGCCTCCTCAGGATGGACTATTGGAGAGATTACTAAAATAAATCTGGCAGTCATCTTTCTTCTTCCTGTCTTCTCTCTAGGTAGGGAATGACTAGACCTTTTATCCTCTCATCCTGGGAGAATTTGTACCTTCTGAAAAGCTCCTACAGTCCGAAGAAGTTGGTTTCTGTCCGCACCTCCCCTTCTTTTCATTTCCCCATTGCCGAGATGCAGCAGACTTGGACATTCCCAGAACAGTGACCCATTGTCTGGTTTGGCTGGTTCAGCTATTTGCTAAACATAATGCTCTTTCATCTTCGAGGAAATGGTCTGGACACCTCCAGTGGAGTGGAGCTTGCTTTATGCTGCTGTCTCAACAGGCAAATGCAAGCGGTTGTTTTCCCAGTTTAAACATAACCCGATCCCTCTAATGAATTAGAAATACTTGAGAGGAGGGGAAAGATTGGGCTTTTTTTTTTTTACTGAATTTTTAAGGACTATAATCCTGAATTAACAAGTCAAGTAGCTTTTTTCCTGCCTGAGGAAAGGATTCCCCTCCTCCCCTAATATTTCCCTTCCCCTTAAGAAGTAGCTGCAGCACTCACACGTCATCATTCTTGTTGGGACCTAAAGGGCACCCGCCATGGCCCTCCCCTGCCGTGTGCGTGATGTGATGTACAGCTTTTTTCATTGCACTCAGGGCACTTGGGCTGAGGTTTGAGATTTCATTTCACCGGTAGCAGAGTAAAAATGTTCTGATTGGAAATACTCTTTTAGAGTTCTGCCCTTGAGAGAGGAGACGGTCACCTGTCAGTGTGTGTCTGCTGAGGGTTTGGGGAGCTCTAAAAGCCAGCGCCGTGGCTTGTTTCCCTCTGTTTTCTGAGATGACAGGAAGGAAAGTGTAGGCTTCTGGCTGTGCTTCAGCAGGCTGAGGTTTAGGAAAAAGACACACAGCTTGGGACTGACTGTAGTCCAAAGGCTGGCTGGCTGGCTGGCTGGTGAGCAGCAGCTCAGAGCACACTTGTATGCCTGAGAAATCAAGGCAGAAATAATTAACCACCAAAACCCACTGTGCAAGGTTTATAATGTAAAAAAACAATGCCATTCAACTTTCTTATTGTGGTAACTGAGGGCTTGACCAAAAGGACCAAGGAGAAATACACTCCCAACTTCTTCCTCTAGAGAATGAGTCAAGTTCCTTGCATGCGGTTCCAGTACAATGAAATCAAGAAGTCTGGCCAGCAACTGGGTTCAACAGGAAAGCTGAGGACAAGCTTTTGTGCCCCTGCTAATAGGTCCCTCTCTCGAGGCCCTGCCGGATGGGAGGAAACAAACAACCCTCTTTGTTTTTGCTTTACAGTTTATGACAAAGAACCCCAACATGCGCCTGGGCAGCGCAGGGCTGGGCGGCGAGAGCGCGATCCTGCGGCACCCCTACTTCAAAGATCTGGACTGGGACCTGCTGAACCAGCGTCAGATGGAGCCTCCATTCAGGCCCCGAATTGTACGTGATGAGGGAGGGTGGGGGAAAAGAGATTTCTTACACATCCCCCCCCTTTTTCCCCCCTTTTCTTTCTCTTCTGGGCTCTTCAAGCAGGTTTATTCCCATGAGACAGGAAAGGAGGTGAAGGAAGGGCAGCCTTTACATGAAAGCCCCATCCCAGGAGCCTAGAGGTGAGGTCTCTGGTCTCAGCTGTTGGTTGGCCACCTTTTCCCCTCTGTGCTGAATTTTCAAAGGTCGCTCAGGCAAAAGACGCAGGTTTGTAAAAGCAACTGCAGCAAATTAGGTACCAAACTACTCTTTGCCTTGCCCCAAATATAAAACAGAGTAAGTAATCCTCATTCTGACCATTCCACCTACCCCTTCATCACTGTCTCTCACATCTCTCATCTGTACAGCACCCAGCACAGTGTTCCCTGCTCAGACCACTGTCAGCTGAGTGATGCAGATGGCAGGCAGGCTGCAGAGGGGACACTCTTGCCCCGTTTCCCAGCGGTGCCACACAGCCCAAAGGATGCTCTGCCTGGAGAACCCTTCCAAGGTTGTCTCTGTGGGTTCCTAGCCTTTGAAACTGGTGCTTGGAGTGGCTTTGTCTCATGCCACTCTGAAAACTCATAGTGGTAGTAATCAACCCAATGAAGATCACTGAATGCAGGATCAGACACTCAGGAGAGCTATGAGAGCTCACCGTCAGGCTCTTGAGTTGTTTCTTGACCTGAATCAAAGGCTAAGTGAGCCTCTTCATTTCAGCAGGATCTGGGAACATTAGACTTCAATGTGAATAAAAAATTTTGTTCTGGATGCAGGAAAAACACCCTCCCTGTCAAAATGTGCCACAAACCCCGTTTGTGTGTGTGGATTGAGAACAGTCCCACTTTGTGGCACACAGTAAGGAATCCAGCACCTGGAGGCAAGCCATTTGTCTTCCCACGGCCCAGTAATTCATTATTGTGCAAGTTTAATGGCTTACACATAGAGGAGTGTACACACATCCCCCCCCACACCCAAAAAAAAAAAAAACCCAACCCCAGCCAAGTCACTCTGCAGATAAGGGAGGGACTGTGTGGAGTCAGCTGACTGGAAACACGGCTGATAACTGCTTTGAGTGACTGGATCTGCACTGTCACTTGAGGAAAGGAACTGATTTAAGTGCCCTATCCTGCCATGGTCTGGCAGACAGCCCATCAGAGGTGGTGTCAGTTAAATTGAAGAGAGAGGGGGTTTGCCTGCCGGGGCTCTAAAAGAGACTGTAAGAGGCTTTGTGGGGGTGTTGTCCCTAATAGGGATTCTTCACCTGATGTGCAAGAAGCCAACCCACACGCTGAAATGAGAGATTTGCCTTTATTGCTTTTCTGAAGAGGAGGGTAGTGGGCAACTAACAACAGCCAGCACACCTCCCCAGAAATGCATAGGGTCTTATAGACAGAATAATACCAAAGGAAAAGCTTCAGCGAGGTATATGATTGATTAGATATGACTTCATAATGAATTATTCTCCTGTGCATGTCTGAACATCTGTCCAACTCATTCTACTAAGGTGGTGCCATGTTTACAGGTGGGGTCTCCTCCAAGAGGTGTGTTTCACAGTATTATAGCCATCTGAGGTCATTAACTGTCATCCCTTATCAGCTACAATGAAATATTTGCTAAACCTTACATGTTGATATAAATCTTGTTGAAAACAATAGTTGTCTATAGCAATGGTTTTTAACAATATCCAGTTTGGGGACTTTTTATTCTCCTGAGGACTTTTTTATTTCCTTTGCTGTGATTTCAAATTAGATTGTTGCCGAGTTTGTGAGTCTCGTGGTCGACCAATTTGTAATTCTTTACCTCCACTTGTTAGACATTGGGGGCACTCAGCTGCTCCCTGCCCAACCTCAGAAACAGCTTTCAGTAAGCTCAGCCTGGGTTACAAAGGTGACAGTTCACTGCACTGAAGACTAGACTAAAGAGGCAGAGAGAGGATGGAGCAGATGACATGTACTTTTGACGTCTCTTTCCTTTGTCTTTTTCATTTGACAGAAATCCAAAGATGACGTGAGCAACTTTGATCCAGATTTTATAAAAGAAGAGCCCATACTGACTCCCATTGAAGAAGGAATTCTGCCAATGATAAACCAAGATGAATTCAGAAACTTTTCCTTCACAAGCCCAGAACTGCAGCAATAGCTATGGCTCTGGGGAAGGGCTGCTGAGAGGTCTGGGGGGAAAGGAAATGAAGACCGAGTTCACCAGAAGTTTCATTCTCAAGGAGTAAACAGTGCACTGAGTTTATGCCATTACAGCAGCACCAGTCAACTTTACCTTAATGTGAAATTGAAACCTTCCTGTGTTTGTAGGATGTATGCAGCTCTTGGATCAAATATTGACAGGGGTGGAACAAGCATGACATTGCAAATAGCCGATGCAGGCAGAGAATTGAAGGCTGAGCTACTTGGCTCAGCCTGAATGTCACTGCTTGCAGTGGATTCGAGGAGTCGGCGTGAGCGTGAAACAAGTGTCTTGCAGCTCTGAGCCAAACAGACTTGTTACAATTCTGGTTGTTTGCAAGACTGATTTGAGGAGTCCCAGCCCCGTCTGGTGTTTTGGAGCCGTGATCCAGCACCCCATGGCCTGACTGAACCAGATGTTCCTACTGACTTTTACCTGTTTCTGCAGTATTTATTTCTTTCCGAAGGACGAATGGCTCTCTTTGCCACTGTTTGGGTTTCCCATGTGAAATATTTCATTGTGCTGACTAGCAGAAGGCAAAAAAAAAAACCCAAAACAAATGCCCTGTGCCCACACAGATTCTTCCAAGTCAAAGGGAAGTCACGTGCTCGTAGTGTTTTACTGTTTGTGCGATATGAAAAGTTTTAGTGTTTGCATTCTGTGAAATGCCTTTTTACATCATGCATCTTCAATGCTCCTTTCTTTGCCTCCCAGCTGTTTTTCAACCATAATGTAACTTGTAAAACCTTACTGTTTATTTAGGCCCATTCTATTTAATTACGCTATACAGAGACCCTTTTGTGGGTTTAGTGCCTCATTAAAATTTTGATCCGAAGTAGTAGCGCTGAAATGATTTGTGGCGTTATTGCGGTGGGAGCCGCAGAGCTGGCCAAGTGCTGGGAAGCAGAGTTATCAACCAACAGGTAACACAAAAGGACCACTTTCTCTCGTGAGAATGGTAAACCTGATCTAAGAAACGGTGACTCGCTTGGGTTTGGTTTTTAAGGACTTATTACTCAAGGCACTTGTTATCAGTTGCAGCCTCAAGCCTCTGCCACAGGCAGACTCGGACAACATTTCAGGGCAGTTTGTAGAAACCAGACCTTGTAGGAGGTGGCTCTGTGCTGTCCTTGCACTTCTGGAAGTTGTGTGATTTGTCTTTAGCTCCTCTTTTGCACTTCTTGCCAGTCTTGAAGATGTATGTGAAGATTATAGCCTTTGCCTTGGACAGATATGAATTACCAGGATTTTAACCTCTTGCAAACCTGATGATGTTGGTATAGTGCTAGTCATGTGTTTTAACTTGAGAGAAGGATGAGCTGCAGCCGAGAGGGACACTTCTGCACAGACCTTGCGCTGCTGTAACTGTGGAGGTGACATCAGGGAACATAAGCCTATGGCAAGGACATATGACACAGGTATAAACTGGAACACAAGAGGTTCTAAAGAAATACAAGGAA
Organism: Urocolius indicus; assembly: GCA_013401255.1. Taxonomy (NCBI): domain Eukaryota; kingdom Metazoa; phylum Chordata; class Aves; order Coliiformes; family Coliidae; genus Urocolius; species Urocolius indicus. The sequence goes on from WBNH01008518.1 coordinate 264,754, forward strand.
GAATTTCTTCAGTGTGAGGGTGAGGGAGCACTGGAAGGGGCTGCCCAGATGGGTTGTTGAGTCTCCTTCTCTGGAGACATTCAAAACCCACCTGGATGAGTTCCTGTGTGACCTACTCTAGGTGGACCTGCTCTGGCATGGGGGTTGGACTGGATGAGCTTTCAGGGTCCCTTCCAACCCTTAAGATTCTGTGATTCTGTACAACTCCCATTACAGCCCAGTCCCACTAGTATGTGCCTGCTCACCTTCTGAGAGACCAAGATACAAATAAGAAATCAAAGCTGAGATTTGCATACAAGTGATACCCTTTCCCATCCAAACCCTACCTACTTGACTAAGTCCCTTCTAAACCATCTGCTGAACTTTTGTCAGATGGGGCATGGATTAAGTTATGCTTGGAATCTTCTTGCTTTAGTGCTTGTGTATCATACCTTCTCCTTTCTCTCCTACATTTCCCTTTCAAGTAAATGCAGCTTCGTCCTCTGGTCTTCCCTCCCTTCTATGAGCATCTTCTGGCCACATCACAGCCAGCCAGCCTTTTATCTCTATGTTATTCTTTAGATACCTAACTCGTTCATATTGGGGTAAGAGAAGAGGAGGAAAGACAGGTTGTGTAGTATAAGCAAGCAGAAAAATGATCCAGGAACCAATTGTGCTGGCTAGCTTGAATTGCTTTCCCATATAGGAAGAAATGGTACCATTTGCATGAGAGGGCCACGGTGGCATCCTATTCACGTGTGAATTAAGTAAGTGTAGTGTTCCTCTGTCTAATGCAGACACAAAGCTACGTAATTCCTCACTCAGTTGCTCACCCAGTGCTTACTTGGCAAGGGGTAAGTGCAGCTAAGCTGCCCACTGAGAGTGGGAGCATCAAAACCTTCTATGAATTCTGTGTTGACAGCATTTTGCCTCTCCACCGTGGAGGATTATGAATGACCTGTCCTTCACTGAAGACCGGTGCAGGAGCACAGTCAGTGATACACTTGTATTTTGCTGGCATATTGATCTCATCCCAGGGTTTCATTGGTTGTGCTGTTCCTTGGGGCTCTGGAGACCTTCAGGAATCATTGCTGCTGGAGAAGCTAGTGCCACAGTGTTGCCTTCAGCATCAAAATGTGATCCCATCGCCAGGGCCCAAGGATCCAAGCAGCTTTGCTTACACCACTGACAATACAAAGAGTGGGCAATTGGAAACCTTCATTGAGGTAGCAATACCCATCAGTCTGTGTCCTGACACCTTGGGGAACGGAAGCTGAGACACTGCTGTAGGTGCTCTGTTACAATTTTTGTGGATGAAAATCCAAAAGCTTGTAGATCTGTGGAAGGTATAAAATGGTGTCTAAGGTCACCCCGGGGAGTAGCAAAAACCCCTGCCTTAACCAGCCGGTACCTGCTTTGGCCCAGGACTTGTTGGCTTGATGGGGCAGGGATTAAATATCAAAGAGAGATTCTGCCCTGCCTTCACTTTCATTCATTTCAAGAGGCATCAGGGTCCCTCCACCCTGCTGTCACCCTCACTGCAAGGCGCTTGTGCGGATCCGTGTTTGGACCGGGAGCTAATGTTCTGCTATCAAGTCATTTCCTTCATTTTCATAATTTCACCTGAATCTTGCTTCACAATTTAGGGCAGCTCTTCCTCTCCATCACCTGCCTGGTACTCACATGTCTACGTAACGATTTCAGCCACTGGAGTCAGCAGACCTTGAGTCAGCCACGTTTGGCTGAGATCCCTGAACTCGCCCATACTCTTTACCAGGAACTGCTGCTTCGCTCCTTTTCCCTCCAGACTCTGTCAGGAGAGCGGATGAAGATTGGCTCGTTCAATAAAAAGCATCTCTGGAATAGCTTTTGCTTTTGAAAAAGGTGAATCAGTGTTTACACTGCCATTGAGTATGTAAAGACATATGAACTTTAAAAACAACCAAAAACTCCTCCAACAAAGCAGGGATGCGAGAAAAGTTCTTCCATGAACCAGCCTGCCAGCTCTTTTGGCTTCTTTGTTTGCCTGAGTGAATGCAAGATGGTTTTAGTCTATTAATTTGGTCCTGGCTTAGGACTATATTAAGCTGGCAGCCACGAGTTTGTAAGGTTTAAAGCATAAAATGCTGGTATTTGCTCCAGTGTGAAAACTGGCAATGGAGCAGATGATAATTAGTTCCCTTTGCACTGCTTGTAGCGCTTGCATGAAAAGGGAAGGTCCCTTTGATGTCTCTGAATTTGTGTTCTGCGCAATCCTTTCATTTTCAAAGAGGTTCATGAAATTTAGCTATAAAATTCAGTGGCCTACATCTCATTCAAGGCCTTTGAAAGCTGAGGGTAAGAAGCAGATGGTCTAGAATGAGTAGATGAAAATCATCTCGCGTCTACTCGGGCTGCCAAAGACATCATTTATAATACCACTGCTTGATAGGCAATGGCAAGAAAAAAATCTCACAGACTCCCAAGTGCCTAAGGGATTCAAATGTAAAAAAAAAAATGCAATTCTGAGTGCTGGATGGAGATGCTTTGAATGCATTCTCAAAGACTGGCGCATGTTCCATACTCCTTGTGAAGTCATATGTGGTTTCCAACTGTGTTTTCTCTTGAAGCTGCGTGCTCATCCTGCAGAAGCTGCTGTTTCTCTCTAGCTGAGTACAAGAGAGGCTCCCGTGGCTGTGGTAAGAGGACTTAACTAGCAATACCCAGAGCTGGGAGAAATGAAGAGGAAAACGTGTCTGAGATCATCTGCTCTGTTTCTTGGCCAGAAAATAGAGAGCTGTTCACTGCTTCCTACTCTCCCTTGGTTTGCTTAGCTGCTCAAATGTGTAGTCAGAAGGTTTCTGCTTCTCCCCAGGGAGACCGTTGCACAGCTTTTACAACTCTCGCTGCTAAGTAAATTTCCTGATACTTGGAAATGACGTGAATGAGATGAAAATCTGTCTTATCATGCCGTTAAGGTTCTTATTGGAAGCTGCAAGTCAGGATTCGTATTACTAAATATATACGGGGCTGCCAAACCGAAGCATTCAGAAATGATGAGTCAGGCTGTCTGAGAATCACGGCTCACCCAGAAATCAAGAGCTTTCCAAAATAACAAATGTCAAAGTAATTTTCTTTCTTTCTTTTTTTTTTTATGTATCTGGATTGTGAACGTTTCAGATTCTGACTTGCACTTCTCCACATCAATAGCAGCTGGAATGCCATGTAATTATAATCTTTTTTAGATTAAGGTTGAGGTCCATGATGTGTAGCCAGGCATTGGCGCTTGGAGGGAAATGCCAAGCAGTAAGAGATGGGTGATAAAACCATGAGAACAGAGGGCATGGGGTTTATGTGTTTTTCCACCTCTTCCTATTCTTTATGTCTAGTCACCACAGTGTGGTCCCTTAGCTCCTTGTCTCAAAGCCCCTGCAGCAGGGCATACAGGAGGTGCAGGAGTGATGAAGGAGAAGAGGAAGACTGGGGAAGGTGTTCACACACTGCATAGTCACTCTGTGAAGGGCTTGTTGAGCAGCATTTCTGAACTGGTACCTCAGTCCTTGCCCAAGCCTGTCACCTTTTACCTTCTGCAGCCCATACTGTCCTCCCCAGGACACAGCACTTGGCAATGGCCCTTGGGCAGGAGGAGGCCTGCTGGGAGACCCAGGCCTGGAGGAAGAACAGGAGGTCAAAAAGTGTGGAAGAACGAGTTGTGTTGGCAGCTGGCAACCTGGATGACTTCTGGTCCTGAATGAGGTAGTGGGGACTCATATAGCCAGTGTCTCAGTGATGTCCGTGTGTGAGTGGAAGCTGTGGGAGGTCAGGCCATCTCCCCTCTCAAGTCTTCTCTTAGAAGGTAGAAAAGAAAGGTGACAGGAGGGTGTCCTCTAAGAAATGAGGGCACAACTCTGGGCTGTGACCAAGAGGGTGGAGTGTACTTCAGAAGTGCCTGAGGACACTTGTAGGCAACAAGGAAAGGTGATGAAAAAATCACCCATTCATCTCTGCCCCCATCCAGTTGTGGTTTGATCAAGGAGACTTGGGGACCACAGGTCTTGGGGATGATGGGAGTTAGAAGCCACTGTGGTAAAACCCCCCATTAGACCTGGAGGTGTTGATCAACAGCAGCTGAACATGAGCCAGCAGTGTTCCAAGGTGGCCAAGAAGGCCAATAGCATCCTGGCTTGTATCACAAATAGTATGATCAGCAGGGCCAGGGAAGTGCATTATGCCCTGGTACTCAGCACTGGTGAGGCCACAGGTCAAATATAATGTTGAGGTTTGGGCGTCTCACTACAAGAGAAACACTGAGGTTCTGGAGCATGTCCAGAGATGTGCAACAAAGCTGGTGAAGGGGCTGGAGAACCTGTCTGGAGAAGAAGAGGCTGAGGGGAGATGTGGTAACTCTGTACAATTACCTGACAGGAGATTGTAGTGAGGTATGAGTCAGTCTCTTCTCCCAGGTAATGTGTTACAAAAAGAGGAAATGGCCTCAAGTTGCACCAGGGGAGGTTTAGATTGGAGATTAGAAATAACTTTTTCCCTGAGAGGGTTGTTAGACACTGTCCCAGGCTGCCCAGGAAGGTGGGGGAGTCCCCATCCCTGGAGATATTGCAAAGACGTGGAGCTGAGGTGCTGAGGGCAGTGGGTTAGTGGTGGGCTGGGCAGTGTGAGGGGAGAGGTTGGACTCAATGATCCTAAAAGTCTTTTCCAACCAAAACAATTCTATGAAAAGGCTGCCAGGCAGAACTGCTGAGGAACTTCCCCAAACCCTTTCACCCCAAAAAGGAATCTTGAAACGAGCTTGGGTCAGACAGGGACGGAGGCTTCGTTGTGTGGGCTCCCACTGGTAACATGTCAGTGTGAGGTTTTAGCCCTGAAACAGTTTTGACTTGCCTGTGGTGTCAGCTCTCCTGCTCCAGCTCTGAACTCCCACGGCTGTTGTTGGCAATAGGTCTCATAAAAAGTGGAGATGATAGATTTTAACAATGGGTTCAGGATTGCTCAAAACTAATGACTCAGTTCCCCCAGTTCTTCCTTCCCCCCTCCTTCCAGTGAGGGGTTTATTCATCACCTGCTTTCTCATTTCCAAATGTTTAACAAGGACTGGGGGCAGAGCCTCAGTTCTTCTGCAACAATGAGAACTAGAACTATTTCTTCTTAAAAGAAACTTGTTTCACCTTTATCTTACTTCATTCTATGAACAAGATCTCAAGATCCTCAAACCACTGTGACAACAGCAACACCACCACCGTAACCACTATAAATGCCAAGATAGAGAAGCGTAGCAAGAGTTGTCAATAAAAGCCATTTTTGGAGGCTAGCCAAGGTGTGCTGTGGTTGAACTGGGGCAGAGAGGCAATTTTATCTCTCTTTATCTTATCTGCCTTTTGACATTCTGGGGAAGCAGTTCCAGGCCTCCTAGTCATTCCAGGACTGTCTACTGCCCAGACAGACCTTCTGCAGAAAAGTCTGTCATTCTTTCCCCAAATGCAGACTGTGGGGGAAAGCGGGTGTTGAGAACCTTTATTAGGGTTTGGTGCCAATCACAGATTTCTTCTGAGCTGACATACAGTGCTACGTTCACCCTAAGAGCTGGGTGGTTGGGCTTTCAAATGCCCAGATGACTCAGGCCAATGTCTTCTCTAGCTTCTGAGATGTTACTGTCTCCCGAACTTGATGTGAAGGCCAGACCATCAGTAGCTCAAACCTTCTGACTTGAGGCAGGATTACAGGTGAGTAAGCATTTCACCTAGAGCTGAGTCACCATTATTTTTAAGCTCTCTGAACACACTGTGGGGCTTGAGCTTAAGCATTGTTATCTGATCGACAGCTCTGAACATGATGCTCACCTTGAGGCAGCCTTACTGATTGCCATTTCTCAGGCTCTCTATTGTTGTTCATTGCCAACCCTTTCTCCAAGGGGAAGGCAAGGTAGTGGTTTTGTTCAGCTCAGTGCCTCTGCCACTTCCCTGGACAGCAGAGAAAACCTGCCTCCAGCTACCTGAGGAAGCTGCTCAAGTGAACTGAATATTAGAGGAAAATGTTCCCTTTCAAATGCTCATCTCAGTGGCTTAAAACACAATTTTGACTAGGGAGGGGAGAAAAAGGCAAGTGTGACCTTTAAACCTGCCCAGCTAGGCCTGGACTTCAGCAAAAATCCTTCCTCTTGTGGGAATCTTCATCCCTGAGTTTCAACAAGGCTGCCTGCAGACCCATGAAAATTGCCACCTTAAGCCTGGGTCTAAATTATACTCTGGCAATTGAAGGCTACCTTTTGTTTCTGCTTCTAATGAGCAAGAATTTCCCCTGCCAGCTTGGGGTGCCTTCTCTAATCTGTTACCCTGACTCCTTTAATTTTCCTTGCACTGCAACAGTTTAGCATGGCCCAAGTCTCCAGCCCTTGGCAGGTAGAGGGGAGCTCAGCTGGGGCCAATCCTCTGGAGATGTTGTCATTCAAAATGGGGTTCTGGTAATTTCTGGAGACTGGTAATTTGTCTGAGAGAGAAAATCTCCAAAGTGCAATCAATGCCTGGGACACTTGAGTGGAAAAATGACAAAATTATAACATAGCTCATCTCCCTGTGGTTGGTTACTCTGTGTCTATGTATAGATGAAACTGTTGGTGTTGGTCTGGAGCAGCCCACACGACCATAAAGGTATCTAGGCCTTTGTTTTGGCACTGTAGCCTCCATACTGGGTTAAACGCAGAGGAAGCAAAGCACCCATGGCCGTGCTGACAACAGACTTTTTGGATGTAGGAAATCTTTGGTTCCTCTGAAAGTATCTTGGGCAAAAAGTCATCAGCTTTCTCTTCCATCTAGCCAGGCCTAGGCAGAGGAGCTGAGAGGGATGGGTGGAAGCTCTCTTCTTCCAGCATCAAGGGACATCCCTCTTGGGCCAGAGGAAGGTCTCTGAAGAGCCTGTTAGTGGTGGCCAAATTTTGAGGTGACCTCATGTAGGTGTTTCCCAGTTTTTGTGGAGCATAAGTGTATCCTGGAGGCTCCTGAGGACTAACAAATGGCTTAGGAGCCCCTGGCAGCAGCTGGAGTTCAACACCAGGCAGCTGGCCCGTGCTATTCTGCTTTGGAGGATGGCTCCTAGACAGAGACAAGGCCTGAGCAAGGAGGTACCTGAAGCTACTCAGACCTGGAGTGAAAGCCTAAATACAGCAAGCTTATTGTGCTGAGTTGGGCTGGAAGATGCTCATGAGGTCACTCAGGGACTTTTAGTCCTCCACCCACCAGTGTCCTGAGGCTGGACCTGTGGTGAGCAGCTCCGAGGGAGTGGAACCTGCCTGATATGCAGGAGCTTGCAGCTGGGCTTGATGACCAGAGGAAAACGCACCCTGGACAGCTGGTTGCTGGAATCAGGAACTTCTTTTAGACAATACCTAAATGAGCATCCCCTTTGAGAATGGGTAATTGAAGCCTAAACTATTGTCTGTGTCAAGACCCTCCCCTGCTTCTTTCTCCCAGCCTCTCCTGCAGGGTACTGCCACATGTGAGCCGGTTGTTTACGGAGCGAAGGTCCCTTCCAACCCCACCATTCTATGATTCGGTGATGACCACGAGATTTAGAGGCATCAGGCAGAAGTCTCACAGGTAACATCTACATTTCTAAATCTTGGTGTCCACATGGAAGCAGGATTCTGCAGCTTGTTTTTGTTATCATCGCTAAGTGAATCTGTCAGCTTACTGAGATAGGGTGCAAGATAAGCCTGTGACAAACCTGAGCAGACAAGTCATGTTCTTTTAATTGCAGTTGTAGGGCAGTAGAATGAAAAACGAGGTGTCTAAGGGTATATATGCCCTCATCCCCTGATTAGATACTTATAATGAGATGGAGAGCTAATCTATCATATTTAGAATCAGTCAATTAGAGGGTTAGGGCTATAGATACATTTAGCTTTAGCATTAGGGAGATACATGCTGTACTTAGTCATCACTACACTAAGTGATAGTAGATGCAGGTCATCCTATATATGGGCCATAGAAATCAGCTTGAAGTATTACTAATTAAGCCTTTACACCTTTGGGCTCCTTTCCATGCCACCACGCATAAAATGGGCCATCGAGGTCACAGCGAGGTGCTCTTTAAAACCCAACACCTACTGCTTATTGGAGAGTGATTTGGCTTTCCAGTTTGGCCTCTGCTGTGTGGAGGGAGTTGTAAACAAGCATCTCTCTCTATCAGACATTGTGCTGTTTAGTTGCCAGCAAAATAAATGGTGGCAGATGCCAGCCAGGCACTGCTACCCCAGCTGCCTGGCAATATTTGAGGCCCATGGGCCTTCCAGGTGAATAAACCACGTCAAAGTGGGCACAGCCCTGGCGTCTCCCTCCTGGCCATCCTCGTGTTCAGAGGAAGTCAATGAAAGCTGCAAAGGCTGTTGTTGCTCTGGAAAGCAGCTTATGCGATTAGGCAGAAGGTCAAGAATAGAAAAGGCCACAAATGAAGGCCTAAAAAAACCTGTGGATGTGATACAGCAATGCCCAGGGATGGCTTCACTGCCGCCTTCCACACCCCTGAGATGCAGCTGGGCACCTCAGGATCCTCAGCTGGCTCAGGTACCAGCCCATTCACCACAAGAGTTCATGGACTCCCTCAGGCCAAAAACTCCTGATGGCTTTATTTTTGTACAAGAGGCTTGCATCTGCTGCTAAGACACTGCTGTGTCGGGTTGGTTGGTGGCAGAGGCACAGGCCATCCTTCTGCAGGTGGCCAGGAGAACAGAGAGCTTTGCAATGCCTTCCAGCCCAGGAGAAAGGCAGAGCTTGGCTGTGGAGGAGGAGGTGCAGTGTCTCTGAGTACTCTTCAGAACAAGGGGAGATAAGTTTTTGGATCAATTTCTCTTTCTCTCAGCATTACTGAGGCATTCCCAGCAGCACCCAAGCTCCACTTTGCTGAGAAACCACTGCCCTGCCCTTAAACCTTCACCTCTCCATCCTTTCCTAAGAGGCTAATTGCTCTGCTTCTTCTTTCATTTCTGGTCTCCCAGGAATCTGAGTAAAATCATCTGTTTGCAATGGGTAAAGCTGAATATGTGCCCGTAACAACCCTCTCCAGGCATTTGAAAACCCATTAACCCCGTCCCTGTGGGGCAAGTCTGCAAGCAGGCAGAAGCTGGCACAGAGGTCTTGCAGCAGGGTGCTCCTTCTCTGTCTCAAGAGAACCCCAGGAACTGGTGCTGCTCACCAGAAACTGGGAAAGTTCTCAGTTTTGGCATGTCCTGGGACTAGGAAACAATTCAAAACCTCAGGGATTTTTCAGGAGGCAGAGCAAGTATTTCCCCAGCCCCTCTTGACTGGCTGGGGCCATCTGGCAAAGATCCCTTGGGTGAAGCTGCCAGGTTTGGGGCTGATGGAGACCTGCCGCAGGGAGATAGAGTGAGGATGATGCAATGGGCTACAGCTCTTGCACTGCTGAGGAGGCTGGGTGGCTGCTGGGGCTGCGGGGTGGGCAGGGAAAGTGGCCATGGCAGCCAGAGCAGGGCTGGGCAGTCTCAGGGCGGTGGGTAGCACAGCAGCAGCTCTTCATCAGGCTCCAGGGGGGCTGCCACAGCTATTGGCATGCCTGGCAGCTCCATGTGGTTCTGCTACCTGTCTTCCCATGGGCAAAGGACTCTATAGATGGAGCACAAAATCTTGATGCAGAGTCAGTTTATGAGTGTCTGCGATAAGAAGCCAGTGGCAAACATTTTGTGTTTTCGCTGTGTGCTTACCAGTGCACTGGTAACACATTCCCAGGCTTGCACAACATCCCACTTACTGCTCTCCCTCTTTGCTGGCAAAGCCATTGAAGGCTGGGGAGGTACAGTGGGTTGGAAGCATGGGGCTAGAGCAGCAGTGATGTGCCTCAGCCCTGGTGCAGCTCCATGTGTCGCCAGGTGCAGAGGCCACAGTCGATGGTGGCTGCTGTAACCATGTTCATTATGCTGATGTGGAGGCTCAAATGGTCAGGCAGCAGCGAGTCTGTGTGTTTTAATCCCACGAGCTGTGCTCTCCAGATGGGCAAAATCCTCTTTTTGACTTTCCATCCCCACCCTCTCCTTCTTAGCTGGTGACCAGAGGTTTTGGAGGGACTTTTCATCTCTCACCAGTCAGGTCAGGTCAGGTCCAGCTGCACCTCGGCTCTTGTGGGTTGGTCAATCACCAGACAGGTCTTTGCAAATCCACATTAAGCCATGCTAGCCCACAGACATGCCTCACTCCCTACCTACATGACCTACGTATTGTCTCATTTGTCCTCCTCCCTCTCCTTTTGTGTTTTTGGCCATCTATGATCCCCTGGTATAATTTCAGCTCCTGTTTGGAGAAGAGCAGGTTTGTACCAAGGAGAAAGTATAAGTGTCATCTCCGAAAACTGGCTTTATCACCTTTTGTTGCCTGTGTTTTGTTTTGGGGGCACTGTTGGTTGTTTATTTACCCAGCTTGCTCCTGTGCTCAGTCAGCACTTGAAGCTGGTGAAGCACAGCTCTGCCTGTTTGGGTTGGGACGTGTCTGCTATGGGTCAGCATTGTGTGAGCAGAGTGTTGCCAGGGGGGTGAAAATGCAGCTTTGGTGATGGTGTGGCCAGGATGCCCCTCAGCTGCTGGCAGGGAGGGCAGGAACTGCCCCTTGCTCAGCACCACGCTGAGGCCAGAGATGCTCATGTCTTCCCATGAAAGGAGATGGGTGCTCTTGGCACAGGGATCATTCTCACTCCTTCCCCATGTTGCTCTGGCAGCTTTCAGCTGCTGCATGCTCAACCCAACCCTGCCACAGCACCTTGGCTGGCACAATCTCCATCATGTCACGGGGTGAGGATTCATCCAATCCACCACCTCGATATTTTTATTGCCATTTTTGCCACTTTACCCCCTGAACTTGGCTGGATTTCCATGGGCACTGGAGATATGCCGCCAGCCTTCCTCCCAGCCACGGCCCATCCACAATAGCCGAGAGCAAAGAGGCTGAAGATGTGGGAGTCCCACACATTGGACACCCCCAGCTGACCTCTGTGCTGATGAAGATTTCTTTGCTAGCTGGGTATTGTGAAACAACGGCCGTTCCCTGAGTGAGAGGGTGGAGCCAGCAGGAAGCACGCCTGTGTTTCATGTATGGGGTGAGAGTCTGGGTTGTCAGAAGTAAACTTTGGGTCATGGTTTTGGGAGGTGCTGAGGTTGGTTAGGGTTTTTTTCCTGTTTGCTTTCTTCCATTGGAGCTCTAGGTCCCATTCAAGAGGTCTGAATCTCTGAAGGGGGTTGCTTTGCCTGGGCTTAAGCCTATATTCCTGGTGATGGTGAAGTTAAGGCAACCCATGACCTGAGGCACCACTGGCTTTCCAAAGCCTGAGCCCAGTAAAGCCTTGTGTGGAGCATTACATGACACCTTCCAGTGCCTCTTCAGGAAATAGAACGAGCAAGCCTTCTCCTAACAGCCTGCTGTGAGGATTTAGGAGGGAAAAGGCAATAGCCATACCAGGCTCTGACCCAGCCAGAGCTGAGGTGGTGTGAAATGAGGGCTAATGGCAGACCTGCCCCGTGTGAGTAAATAACTCAGATTGTCAGGACATTTAGTTGCCACTTGGCCTTTCACCTTTGTTACAAGACTTGGCTAGGAGGGGATTGCATTTGTTGCAACATCCCCCAGTGAGGTAACGTGAATTGCCAGTAATATTTGTCTAGGAGGACACACAGCAAACAAGCTGGTGGTTTGTCCTGGCCTCCTGCCTGGCAGCTGGTGCTGAACGCTGCTGCTGGTCCTGCAGGACAAGACCCATGTTTGCCACAGAAAGAAGCATCCTGTCAGCTGAAGGGAGCCCATTTTTTAGGGTCTGCACTACAGAAGCTGAGCAGGTGGCACAGCAATGTGGGGAGCACCCTGCTCGCTGCATGTGACGCTTCGCTTCGTCGCAGCCAACAAGTCAAACATTGCAAGGAGTGTGCTTCACTGCTTCCTCGATCAGCTGCTGCTGAATCACTCAATATTTGTCCTGACTGAAAGGCCCTTCTTATCAGATACTTACACTTCACCCCTCCATTCGCCCTTTCCCGGCACACTGTGGTTCATCTCCTGATTGGCCGGGAGTTTCAGAGCTCTGTTTGCCAGAGTTTCCATCCCAGCCCTGTTAGCTGGGCAGGAACAGTATCCCCAGCACCTTTCTGAGGTTGAGGTCAGAGCTGATGAAGGGCTCTGCCTCATCCTCCCAGGGGAATCTAGCTCCAGTGGTGTTCTGCTCCTTCTTGCTGTTGGTTTGCAGATCCAGGACACCAATGCTGATCCCAGGGCATCACCCTGCTGAGTGGCAGCTGCCCACGACAGAGCCAGAGCCTTTGGTGTGCCAGCTGGCCAGCAGCGAGGCAGCCAGGGCTCGGGCAAAATCCACCCTCTGGTGAGTCACAGCTCTCTGCACTGCTGAGTCAGCTCAGACTCTTTAACACTCCAAGTCAATCCTCACTGGAAATCAGGCAACCAGAGTTCACAAGAAGACAAGGATGGATGCAGATGAGAGATGACAGAACAGACGTATTTTCCCCAGTTAAATCTCTGCGGGGACATTGCTGCCCTCTGCAGCAACCTGGATGCCCCCTTGCCATGTTCTGCTAGGAGAAATGTGTCTGAGTGTGAGGTGAGACAGTCCCAGAGGCTCACCTTACCCTGAAATGGGTTCAAACGTGTCCAGTGCCTCAATTTTCTCCTTTACACAGGGCAAGAGGGACAGGGTCCTCAGGAGTGTGATTGACGGTGAGGCTGCCTTCCTGCCAACATCTGTTTACTGCACCCATGTATTTATGCTGCAGCTGATTAAAGCTCTGAGCGAGGCAATTATAGGGTGCAGGGGTATAAATAGGAGGTGCTGGGGTGTTGCAGGCTGGGGAGAGGAGCTACTCGAGTATCTGCGGGTGTATTTGAGGCTTACTTTCCCACATCACCTCAAATGCAGCCTATGCTGCTGGGTCACCTTCATGGGATGCTGATTTCCAGTAGCAGTTTGTGGTGATCAGCACTGGACTTGAGGGGAGTTTTTTTTTTGTGTCACACTTAGGGGTGTTTTCCCTCCCTGGCAAGGATGTTTGAAGCTGCCAGAGAGCCTGGCCCCTCTCATGTAGGCACCCAGGGAAAAGCGGACCCTGGAGAAACATGGCCAAGAGAGCTTTGCTCTTAGAGGCTAAGAGATCACTCCAACTTTATATTCAAGGCAGCAGTAAACTAATAGAAGATAATCTCAAAGAAAGAAAGGCAAACCCAACTGAGCACCAAGGCACTGAGCATCCCTCTCTCTTCTCAGGGCTTTCTTTTTGCTCCTCAGCTTGATTTGGATTTTTTCCTTTGTCTCCTCCTCAGGATCCATCTTTCTGTGTTCCATGCTGGCTTGCACCTGGATGTATCCAGCTTTTCCTACTGCTGCCCCACCTCCTGGAGCTGGAGTGGTTGAGACACGGTGTTCATGTGCATATACATGTTGTGATTCTCTATTAATCTGAAGCATGCTTTGATCAGAAAAGTAATAACTCCCTGGCATGAATCACTTAACAAATTTTGCTTTTGTGGAGGGAAGTTCCTTGGCTTGAGCTCTTCCTTCCTCACAGAAACAAGTTATATCTGATGAACTAATCTTGCTGCTTTCACTCCCAAGGGCAGTAATTTACTCTTTGAGCGGCGGCAGCAGCAGCATCGCAACATCATCCCCGCAGCACCATTTATTCAGCAAGCACAGTCGCCCGGGAGGGTAACGTGGGGCACAGGTGATGCTTTGCTATCTGCTCTGAACCATCTGGCATCACCTTCTCCTTCTCAGTTTATTTTAGGACATGTAAATTAGCAGGGAAATGTTTTTCCTCATGTGAGGAAATTCAAATCACCACAAGACTGAGTTTGTCCCATGGAGCAGCAGCTGTAGATCCAGTGGAAAATAGTTGTAGCCCAGCAAATTCCACTTCAGTCTATACAGCTGCAGAGTCATAAAACATTTGGATGTTTCCCTACACGAAGCTCCTGTGAAGGCTTCCTGCAGCCTTGACTCCTCGCCAGCCCAGTCTCCAGGGCCGCCTCAGCCTAACCAGGGCTTTCTAAAGAAAACCTTGTCAAAACTTCCCCAGTTTCTCTGGTTTGTGTGTTGTGCAGAGTTCTGATGTGAAAATATTGATTCTGGGCTTTAAAGGAGTTGCTTTGTATATTGGACCAATTCAACAGTACCAAAGTTTGGCCTGAACTGTCCTTGTCTGCTGCTTTTTTTCCTCTTTTGAATGCAGCCTTAGAAATGCAGTAGGTATTGATATTAGAAACAGCCAACTATAACAATGATGCAGCATAAACCCTATGGCCAGCCAATATTGTCCATCTTGGCTACACACAGCTTTTGTGGTTTGGGGTTGTTGGTCTTTTTTTTTTTTGCTTTCACCCTCCAGATTGTCTTTAAAATGGAGAATTTTAAAGGGCCGTTTCAGGACAATTTTCAGCATTTGTGAAGAAACAGGGAAAAGTCAGGCTGAGCTGTTTGCTGATTGAAAAAATGCAAACAACTGAGGAGTGCTTGCAGTCCTGTAGTGTTTCTCTGGGTAGTCTGGGAGGTGCTGAGCTCTGCTCAAACCTGAGCTGATTGCTGCCCCCAGCACTAGCGGAGTTTTGCCCCGAGCCAGGACCTACTTCACCCCTCAGTGCCGATGGACTGCTGCTGCATAATCATTTCGGTTGGAAAAGACCTTTAAGATCATCAAGTCCAACTACTAACCTCACACTTTCAGGCCCATCACTAAACAATGGCCTTCAGCACCTCAGCTACATGGCTTTAAATATTTCCAGGGTTGGGGAATCCCCCACCTCCCTGTGCAGCCTGGGACAGGGACTGACAACCCTCTCAGTCAAAAAATTTCTCCTAATCTCTAATCTAACCCACCCTCCTGGTGCATCTTGAGGCCATTTCTTCTCATCACTCATTACTAGGGAGAAGAAACTGACCCCCCACGTCGCTACAGCCTCCTTTCAGGTAATTGCAGGTATCATGTCTCCTCTCAGCCTCCTCTTCTCCAGGCTAAACAGCGCCAGCTCCCTCACCTGCCCTTCATCAGGCTTTTTCTCTGCATCCTTCACTGCAGCCAGTGGTGAGATATTTGACAGAGAGGCTTCAAATACCCAGGGACAAAATTCCTGTTGGTGTGAATTAACACTCTGTGAGCATCAGCCTCTTTCTAGCAAGTGATAACTCACTCCATGGCAGGTGGCTGCAGTTCCAGCTCCAGCTATTGCTCTGTTTCCTTCCAAGATCATTGCAAAGAGCATATCCCAGTCTCTGTTATCTTGTAGGGGCCAAGGACTTTATGCTGCCCAACAATGTCAGGCAGTGGTTTTGAGTCTGTCCCCAGAGGTCTGGGGGAGCAGGGTGTAATAGGCCAGTCGAGAGGCTGGGGAACTGCACCTCTGCTTTGCATCTCTGACAACAGCCTTTAGCTGCTTTAATTGTACTGTCTGCCTCTCTCCTTCCCAGCCTTGCAATCAGCAAATGAAGGCGAGTGAAAGGCATAATCAGTTGTGTGTGGCTTCATATTCTTCTTCTCTGCCTTTCAGGCTGGCTGCAGCTGGGCAGCCATGTGCAGGGAGGCAGGAACCTGTTCCTGCATCTACCTCCTCTGCCTTCCTCAGGGCCTGCTCCAACCAAGGCATGGTGTCACTCCCACATTCCCCACAGGGATGAGTTATTTTTAATATTGTCATGATATCTGCTAATAGCCTGAAGAAATGAGACTCAAAGAACACTGTTAACTATTTGCTGTTCACTCAGCCCCCGTCAAAAACTATTTCTTGTTCAGTGAACACTGGCTCAGCTGCTGCCTGTGCCTGCTCTGGCTGTGATTCGGGCAGGAGCTGTGTTTGGAGGTGGTCTGGCCCCATCCCTGGCCCCCCACACTCCCCAGCCTGGCATTGCCTCCTTCCAAGCAGCCTCAAGAGGGGCTCTGGTGATGAGCTGTTTTGGCAAAGCTGCAAATGAGCCCACCTGCAGCTCCAAAGCCCTACAGCAAAGAGATATGTGCACTGAAATACACTTTGCCCTCACTCTGTGCTGAGGTGCCTACCTGAGCTAAGCTAAAAATTTAACCCTTAAGTGAGGGAGCATCAAAGATGCATTTGTTTTGGAAGTGAGTTGGTATGTCTGAATCAAACCTTTCCAGAACTTGGGCCCACTTGAAACTGGGCACATGCTGTAAATTGTCCTGACAACTTGGCTTCCATGCTGAACCATGAGCATTTGCCACTATTGCATCTCCTGCCACTGCTCTGCACCAGTGAAGAGGACACACTGGCAAAGCAAGAGGATAGAGGGTGGGGGATTTTCCTCCTGAACGTGGTTTGGTGACTCTCTGTTGAGCACCTGAGTGTGGCTGTTTTGGACACAAAGCAGACAGAGCATGTGGTAAAGGGATGTCTCCTTTTAGTGACACAGCAAGGGGCACTGGGGATGTCTCTGCTGCCATCGTTGGGGTTCATGGGGAAACACTACACCTGGGGTTGATGTGGAGGGCTATGTTGTCCCCCTCACCAGTTTAAATTGGTGAATCCAGAAACTTCCCAGTGTCTTCTGCAGCTCTGAGGAAGGCAGCACCGAGAAGGAACCAGAGCTTTCCTGCTGAGCCTGGCAGTGGCTTTGTGGAGATGCTGGTGGGTCTTGTTAGGCTGCACCCCATCTCTGCATTTGAGAGAGAGGAAGGGAAAAAGATCCAACTTTCTGTTTCTAACCTGTTCAGCTTTCTCACGGAGCTGAAAAGCATAGAAAAGAAAGTGTTGAGGAGAGGGAAAGAAAGTGTTGTATGACACATGGTGTGGCCTCCAAAGCTGGGAGCTATTGTCTCGGACTTGTAGGAAGCTGCTGCTGCAGAGGGACAGGGTCTGATGCACACCAGGCAGCTTTGCAAATGTGTCCTTAGGAGTATCACAGGATATGTTTATTCCCTCCAGCTCCTCTCAAAAGGTGAGGAGCTGACAGGAACCTGACAGATACGGCTCTTCACAAGCAACAGGATGGTGTGCTGCAGGCACGGCCACAATTCAAGGGAAGGTGTTACACTAAGTTCAGCTCACTCAGGGGCAGAGGAGGACAGCTGAACTCTAGATAACCTGGTAAGTAAAGCAAGATCGGCTGAGAAAATTGGCCTGGCTTTTGACTGCCACCAGTCCTGGCAAAAGCTGGAGGAGGAGCAGTCCCAGCTCAGAAAAATCATCTCGCTGGGCTTTGTCACTGGTTTTTGTCTGTGGCGGGTGGTTTTCCGCAAGGCTGGTTCCCCCCTGCCTGTAAAGGCTGTGCAGAACTTGCACGTTGCTGCAAAACATGAAGGGATGAGCTAAGTACCAAAACTCACAGGTCATTTGAACTCAAAGCAAAGGGGAGGATTGTTTCTGTTCTCACATAGGGGTTTACCCTTCTGTGAGCTACCTGAACACTCTGAAGTGAAGAGGGTAGGGGAAAAAAAAATCTTCAAATTGAAGAGCTTCTGCAGAAATCCCAGGGGCTGGGGAAAGGGGCAGGAGAGGGCTAAGGGGGCAATCACATCCAGAAAACAGGCCAAAAAAATTAAACTCATCACAGTACTTGGACCTATTTGTACTGTCTGGGTTACTGCACTGGATGGGTGTCTTCCTTAAAGCATTTGGTGCAAGAAAGTCTGACCCTTGCCTAGGCTACCAGTCTATGGTGGCAGTTTATTTTTATCTGAGACGAGTTGTGACGGTGCAGTGGTGTTGCAACACTGCAGTTCTTGTTTGTGGTTCCCTTGTACTTAGGCACTGTGGCAAGAGAAGACTCCTGACAGGGCCTCATTGTGCTGCAAAGTGCAGAGATGTCGCAAGAGAGGGATCCCTCCCAAGGAGGCAGCCTCTAACCAGAAAAGACCTGCAAAAGCAGAAAGAAGGAAGTGGACTTGTCCTCGTGTGCAACCTGCTGCAGAGCTGTGCTGTGTGGGTCTGGGTCCTCATTCCAGTCCCATAGGTCCACTGTGCCCTGAGCCATCTACACCAACCGCCCCAGCACTGCCATGTGCTGCACCAGCAAGTTGTAGACTGTCTTGCTCGAGTGAATGGTGATGAGAGGCTCCTGCCACAGGTTAAATCTCCTTCCAGCTCTCCTTCCAGCCTTGCTGCTTCTTGCAACCACTAAGGGCTTGCACAACTGTTTAGCTTTCCCCTTCATCCTCCCCATGAGCATGACCCACACTGCTAAAATGGTTTTTCTCACTCCACCAGCTGTATGAAGTGACAGTGAAGGAAGCTGACACAGGACCAGAGAGGAGACAAAGATGAACTCTGAAGGCCAAAAGAAAATCTAAACCTACAACTCATCACTGTAACTAAACCTGCCTGCAAAAAGCAGACTTCACAGCTCAGCTTCCTACCTGGTGTAAGAGGTGAAATGTCAAAGCAATAAGGATCTGGGCTCCTTGGTTACTCTCTCTTCACTTGCACGTGCTTTATGCCCGTGTAAGTCCATTAACTTCTGCCCAGGGTAATACAGAGCAGAAAGAGGTACTTCATCTACCTCTTTTTAGCCAACATAGCCTGAGATTATAGCTGTGCTAGCTTGGCACACCACGCTATAAATCCCTGTGTGCTGGTTCCCTGTCTCCTCCTCAAGTTTTACAGGATGCCAACAGCTTTCTGCTTGTTTTATGATTTCGTGGCGGTTGCTCGATACATCAATATGATAATTAATTAATCTTGGCTACAGAGCAGGCAGCAGCTTAGTGAGCCCAAGAGCAAACAAGGTCAGGATTTCAGCAACAGGCCATTTAGAGAGCTTGCTGAGGCTCAAGCAGAGCAGCCTCGTCCCTCTGACTTCTGTTTAGATTGCAGCTCTCTTGCCCTGTTTGCAAGTTCTGTCCTGTTGACGAGGCTGATGTAAAGCCAAACCAGAAGACTATGGGAGATGGTTCTGTTCCATATAGGCAGTGAGTAGGGCAGGGGCAGCGTTTGACTCACCAACATATAGTCACTAAAGGAACAATTACTGACTTAAAATCCCTTTGCTGGTGACTTTCATTTGGTGATGTTAAAAGGTCAGAAGGAAAATTAACAGCCTTTTTTGTCCTAATCCCTTTAAGTGCTAAATTCATGGAAAGCAGTTGAACCAGCAATTTAGATGAAGGCAATAGCTTCAGATGATGGGGAAACTCTGATCCTCAAAGGATGCCTGGATGAGATGTGGCTTTTTGGAATGGGATTGGAATCGCCCTTGGCTTCCTGTTGCAAAGATCCTCCCCCTTGGCTCGGTGAGTGAATTATCCCAGACTACCATCTTTATTGCAGTGCTCAGCTTTGCAACATGCGCTTAGATCACAGCGAGAAGACTCAGGATGGTAACAGTGAATGCAGGGGGAAGGAGAGCTCTGTGTCAGACTGGCTCCAAGATTAATCTGTATCTCAAATTGTTACTACTACCAGTGAATATTGTGTATCAAGTTGACGCTGCTCTTTCCTTCGTAGGGCTGAAAAACCTTTGCTTTTCTTCTTTTTCTCCTCCCTGTCAAGCCTTTTTCCAAACTTCCTCCGGATCTTCAGGGTGCAGAGTGCACATGCCCTAAGGGAAAGGAGGGACAACCTCCCTCCATGGACAGGAGCCCAGGGAGCACAAAGCATGGTGAGATGGCAGATGCCAAAGCAAACCCCGAGGAGGACAGAGTGGTTCCTTTCTCCCCTGACCCCTGGTCCCAGACCCTGCTCCAGCTGAAGGCCCTCAGCACAAGGAGGCAACAACCCAGCAGGCTGTGAGATGGTAGATAGGATCTTGTACAGTTTAGTTGTTTTTTAGCCAGCTTGTTTCCTTGGTGCCTCTGTTAATAGGAGGGCTTTTGCTGCACATATGAGCCATGGCAGAGACAAAACTCACGCCTCTCTTTTTAATAGGAGAATTGACAGATATGACACCATCAACAAAATACATTTCCCACATATGGCTCTGGATAGGAAAAGAACCTATCCCTGCAGCTCTGCTTAGCAAGAGAAGGGAGGGCCAGCAGACAGGACCTGGATGGAAGGAACAGCCAGCCAGCCTGAGTGTGGGCTGGGTGTCGAGGGGGATGCCTGGCTGTACCCCTAAAACCAGAGCACCTCGAAGAGCTGACCTGATGGACAAATCCCATTAGCTTTCCAGAGAATGCTTGGGCCGTGGGCTGGCTAGAGCAGAAGGCACTGGGGTGGAGAGGTGGCTGCTCCTCCAAAGTCCTGCTCAGAGCTGGAGAGGATACCACACAAAGAAAAAAATCACTCTGGACCTTCATGCTGAGCCTGAGGGGTGATGGATAATGGTGCATGTATTTCGGTGCCACAAACCTTATAAGCTGATAGTTTCACTGTCATTCTCATGTGAGATGACCCTTTGCAATCTAAATCACAACAGGTGTCCATCCTGGTGAAAGAGAAAACCCCTTCTTATTAGCAGCAACAACATGGCAAATTCCCACAAACTAGAACAACAGCAGTTCCAGCCAACTCTCTATCTCATTCCCTTGGTTTCAAATTTGGTAGAATCATAGAATCATAGAATGGCAGGATTGGAAGCGACCTTCAGAGATCATCTAGTCCAACCCCCCTGCAGAAGCAGCTTCACCTAGATCAGGTCACACAGGAACATGTCCAGGCGGGTCTTGAAGACCTCCAA